>JBAIZL010000001.1:352585282-352735282 GCA_036971475.1 Prosapia bicincta | reverse complement strand
GAGAGGGGGAGTTGATAAGTAAGACAGTGTTACCAGATTTCTCCTAGCATGTCACATTCTTTCTTAGCAGCATAGGGAACCTTATTTTATGAATTACCCTCGTAGTAGTTATATTCCACAAAATTTATTAATTACAACAAGAAAACTGTAAAGAGTGTAACACACTTTAGAAAGTGTTACATATTAAAAAAGGAAATTTTAGAAAACGAACGAGAATGTATTCAAAATTGTAACAATATAGAACTAAATAAAAAATTGTGATTTGTTAGAAATATTTTTAATCAAATCCCTGGTTGGTAGTGGCATCTGTAGGAAGAGTTTAAAAACAAAGTAAATTAAAGTCATATGCGCACATCGATGGACGGTAGCAAGGATGCTTGCTTTGCAACTGAAGTTAACTCTCTGACTATCGGCATGTAGAAGGCAACGGTCGTCTCCAAGAGCGAGGAAATGTTTAGTTTTCAATTTTTAATGTAACAGTCTTTTTTTTAATTTCTTGTAATCATAATGTAGAAGACAGCGCACGTCACCAAGTACGAAGATGGAACGCTGAGTTACTGAACGCCTTTTTCAAAATCATGACCGAGGGAATCTTGTAAGGTTTTTCCAAATAGAAGGATGCTAAACAGTTTAACACAAAATTAATAAACTTTAAATTTTTCAATACGTATATAAATGTAATTTATGCATTATTTGGTGCATTTGTTTTCAGTTTAAATTGTAAGAATTAATTATGAAAAGAGCAAGCAAGCAAACTCGAATACAGAGCCATTTCAGCCATTGATTGTCAATACGTAAATTTCCTCATAAGTCAAATATTAAATGTTCACTAATCAGTAACTAACGCGATGTCTAAGAAATCTGTATTTTGATTGTAATTTTATAATTTTTTGGTTAAATAAAATATGTATAATTTGTTTTAATTGAAGTTTAAAAGAGCAATTATTTAACGAGCACACAAATCCCATACATTTTAATTTAATAAGCCTTTAGATGATAATTTAATAAGACTTTGCAGGTCATTTTCTAAATATGTAACTATAAACTGCAATATTTAAAATCAGCTTTAACTCACAAGAATTAGAGCTACCAAAAATAAAAACAGTCATAAGAGTAGTGGTAGAATCTTAGTAATGTAACTCCTTGAAATTTTGAAAATAGGAATAAATACAATAATTGATATTTTATAGATAGCACAGTATTTCCAATGATGTCCGTTTCAAAATCCATGTTAAGGAAATTTATTTTATTACTTAAAATAACTCCTAGAAACATTGTTCTTACACTTGAAGAAAATACATTATAAATATATATTTATCTAGCTCTAAAATAAATCAAACACCTACCAAAGATATTCTGCTAAAATATCAGGATTCGGCCATGCTCTGTCACAGTCTACAGGCATAGGAGGCTGCTGAAACCAATCAAATGCTTAATAAACAATGCAAACAAATTGAAGCACAGAATTAATAAGAAAAAATGAATATAAGTAATATGGCTATGATAAATTTTTCTATAACTAATTAGTAAACGTTTTTAGTATAAATTTGGTTCAATCTAAGATTCAGTTTAAAAACAAGAGTGAATTTTAAACAAATTTATAATGAAAAACTATGACTTTTATAGTTTAGAAAACAATTGTTTAAAAATGGTACAAAGGTTTTTGTAAACTAACAGCTCTTATGTCAACTTATTTCAATGCAAATACGTTAAAACGTCCAAACCGTAATATTAACAGTATTTTACTAAAATGTCCATTGTTTAAAGGTGCCTGCTATTCTAAAAGGTCAATAATTTGTAACAAAATTTGGCTTTAAATTGTATGTGAAAATGCTATGAGACAATGAATGATGTTCCAATTTTTCATTAGAATTATAAGACATTATTTGAAAAAGTAAAATACATGGAAAATTTATTAATTCAAAATATGGAACGTTTTAGTAGTTATGTAAATTTTTAGCTTTAAGATTTTGAATTCTGGTCACTCCTGGTTGCAGTATGATACCTAAGGAGCTGAAATACATTTTTTTTTAAAATCACAATGGGTACCAAATTTTTAAAATTTTATCTTCCATTATTGTTTTATTTTCATGAATCAACAAGAAAAGAAATAAATAGGAAGAGAATGAGGAAACAGAGTATTACAATAAATTGGTCACATTGTTAATCTTAAATTGTTAAAATTTGATTTCATCTTCTTCTTTGAAGCAAATCATTATTTCTTAAAACTCTGGAAAAGAATTTAGGAGGAACATCGTAAGTCAAACATTGCAACCCAGCTAGCCGAGGGCTATAAGATATATCATTCTAAAATGTTTAATACAATCATCTCAAAAACCTACAGCCTCAAAACAAAACCTTCATGATAATCAGGACTTAATCAATTTCAAAAGAATTGTTTACCATCTTATTGTCAATGTTTTGACCATTCACAAACTATGTCTTTGTCAAGACTAAAAATAGAATGGCAAATTGAATAAAAATTGAACAATAAAATAGAAATTAATACAAAAAATTATATACACAATAATATATTTGAATTAAATTAAATTTTTAAATATTAAATGAGAAATTAACATATAATAACCATAATAATGAAAACAAAAAATATTACCGAATCATGGTAAAAGAGATTAAGATGAAGATACTTAAAGACCAACTGGAATAATAACAGAATAAAAAAACATATGAACTACCAAAAAAGACTTTCAACTGTATCTGGATATAAAATAGTTTGAATAAATGAATGAAATGAAACAGTTGAAATGTTTGCTTTTTTTTCAATCAAACTCATATGTATATTACCACCTCCTGTATATATAGTAGCATTCAGTGTCAACTCAATGCTGTCAACTATCTTCAAGCTTCAATGAGGCTTCCTAGTTTTATGTACTCTCTATTTAGATATCAATTCATCCCAAAGTCTTATACACGTGATAGAAATGAAAGGCTAGTAATGGTTTAATACATTTTCAAAAATAAATGTCGGAGCACTTTTGAGAAAGAACGAATAATACAGACTCCCAAGCAAAGGTACAACATTTTAAGAAAACGCTGAATGCTGTTTAATTCACTCAACATACACAAGAGTATTGGTTACTAGGCTCCTAACAACCAAAATGGACTTCATGATTCAGGGTTGTCACACTTGTATAATGTACATAGATGCATAATTTCAAAGCTTAATCGAATTACCAATGAGGTCTTAATAATAAATAAAGTTTGAAAAATCATTATTGCTATAAAGTCAAAAATTTTAATATCTGATTCATTTAATGCATACAAAATACATCTACTGCCTGTTAAAACTCAACACTCTCCAGAAAAAGTATATGGGTAAAGAGTTTAGGTAAAAAGTAAGGTAACATTGGCAACTATGACTCTATAACCAACACATAACTATGATGAACACTAGTAAACATGAAATTAGAATAGTCCTACTAGTAGGCAACATATGAAATACATAGGAACGTTTTGAATAACATACTCTTATGTGAAAATACTTAATATTGTGTTATCCATCAATGACTTTAAACACTTTTTTTAAACTGGGTTTAAATTCCATTTATTAAAGTACTTTGAAACTATATTATTTTAATAGTATCTTAATAACTATAAAGGTTATATACAATTGTATACAGTAAATTTAAAAACAAAATATTTCATTAAATTAATTGTAAAAGAAAGAAAAAAACTATCATTTGTGTTTAAACAATATATAATTTGTTTAGAAGTCAATTTCTACTTGAGGCAACAAAGAAAAAATTTATTTTAGTTTCTTTTAATTTTATAATTAAATAATAATTATGTCACAATAATAATTAAGTGATAAAATAAAAGGCAAATTTCCTTCTAATTTTCCTTTCTATGTATGGCGTTGGACGATTATTTTTGTTAGTTAACATTTACAAGCTTTTTTTTCGGTGCTTGCATTGTGCTGAAATTTCATTTTCTTTTTCTTTTGAATTGTCTGTTTCTGAAGCATGGTTCAAACCGTTAATCCAGTTTGTTTGTTTATTTTATTCTTTTCATTCATTTTTAATCCCAGAGCATTATTTATGATATTGTGTGGTAACTCTGAGAAGGTAACAATTTAAGGTTGTAACAATGGATATTTTGACAACAACCAGATGGGTCAGAAGAAAAATTCATATAGATCTTTGAGTAATATGCTTCTAGTTATAAAAAAGTTGGCTCAGTGTCAAAGCCATGGACTTCGATCATAAATATACTCAGTTTGAATTCGAACCTCCAAATTTTTATAATTCAATTAATGAATACATATTTGAAAAAACTGTATTTGAATGTGATTGGATAAATAAAAATGTCTTTTATTAACGATTGAAAATTAGTACAAGATATATAAAAGGAGAGTGTGAGCTAATAGAGGGAATTGAAAAAAATATAGTTTAACTCAATGTAAGCATGATTAAATACATGAGAGTCTATATGAAAATATTAATTTGAGTAATGAATTTTGGGTAATTAAGTAATTGTAATCCTCTTTGATATAAGGATTAATAGTAATACCTGTGGAGTCCGTGGAGATAAGTCACCATCATGGTTGTTGACGGGTGTTTGTATTAAAGGAGGCCGTGGTGGCAACTCTGGTGGCTGTTTGGCTCCACATCTGCCTGAGTTAGGAATGCATATTTTATGTACTGCTATAAAACACCTGTCACATCTATATCCCTAGAATAATAAAATATTTGTAACTGTTACGTGGAGTGAATCAACAATGGAAAATAATATAAATCTTGAAATATTTTTAAGATTAATGTACCTTTTATACTTTAATCACAGTGTGAAGAAATTATTCTACAAGAAGAATACAAATTGAAGAATGAAAAATTTAGGAGAACATGATATAAAAGAATTTGGCCACATTCTTTGTTCAATCACCTAAGTTTATATAATGTTTATAATTACCATAGGTCTTAGTCGTAAGGATACGTTTTTTCACTGTATGTTACCCACAATACAAATTGTAAAATGAGAAAAAATCGTTATGTTTAAATATGTTTTTTATTGTGACAAATTTTAATTTTCAGCCATTGTGCTTTCGAGTAATTTATAATTTATTGTAAGAAAAATTGGAATTTTAGTAAAGAAACATTAAAAGACAGATTTATAGTTAAACTTAACTTTGTTTTTTAAGTAATCCAAAAAATTTTGTATTAGACTTTTTTAAAATTTTCACATTTTGTAAATTCATTTATAAATATATACTAATTTGTTTATATTTTATAAGTTATTTATTTCAGTAAACCTATAAAACACCAATTTTTTGCATCTTTTTGAACTAAGTTGAAAATGTTTACAAATAAGTGAGTCATCACAAAATCTAGTTTTCCTCTACGTTGTAAGCTGCAAGTAGGTTACAGTTTTGCGGTTATTTGTTTACTCATAGTTTGCCATGGCTTCACGTACAATTAGTGATTCTGAAATTCCGGATGTTTTATTTAATCCTGATTTATTAGAATGTAGTCAAGTTTCATAAACAAAATAACTAAACTAACAGTTATTTGTAAATATAACCAGTTTATAAGTGGTGTAGATTTAGCTGATCACTATAATAAACCGTACAGTTTTACAAGACAAACAAATAAATGGTGGAGGACAATGTTTTTCTGGCTATCAGATGTAGCTGTAGTAAATAGTTTAACAAAAAAAAAGGAAAGGAGAGAAAATCCTGTAAAACAAAAATGGTTTTGCCAAAACTTGGTGAGGGAACAACTCGTTGGTGATATCAGGAATAACCAGGCAGTAAAAGGGGTTGGCCATCAACTACTGATAAGGAAGAGAGACTGAATGGGAAATTACATTAAATTTATTCCAATGATAAAAGTAACTCTAAAGATTGTGCAGTTTGCAGTAACAAGAAGATAAAAGGAGGCAGAAGCGAAACAATGTTTACTGCAAAACATGCAGCAGAAAACCAGGACTTCATCCGGGAGACTGTTTTGAAATATATCATACTCTGCAAAACTACAAATGAGATAATAAAATCATATACATACTGTATTAGTAAATAAAAATAGCTTAGTTTACTAAAATCATGTAAGAGAAAACAAAGTTTCCCATAAACAATAATGCAACTTGCAAGTGAGGACTTTGCCTCAATTTAATTACAAGCGAGGAAGCAAAGCATGTAAAAATAATCCAAGTGCTAAGGGTTAATTTAACAATTTTAAGTCTGTTTAAAGTTTGTTGCATGTAAAAATTTGAAAGTTAACAATTTATTTAAGTGAATAAAATTATTTAACTCTTGATATAAATAACAATTTTCAACACTTTGAACTATAACCACCCGTAATATAAACACAAGCATTAAAACACGTTTGCTACTGCAATGTTAACAAAATAACTATTGGTATATACCAGCTGACACACATGCAGCTTTAGGTCTCTGTTCCTGGATCAACACCCCACAGCCCCACATATGCGCCGTTCAGAGTAGTTTAAATGGACTTATGACTCATATTTGGGACACTGTTTGCATGTTACTTTTATTCCTCTCACAAATCAATAGTTTATTTTAACGGCTTGATATATTCATATAGGTCTATAGGCATGTCTGTCGTTAATATGGGCATTTGGTATCTCAGTTATTCAAAGTCAATGATGTCAAAATACAGTTGACACCCTTGTTTATTCCTTTGTGCCACTTTGGGAGTTGTTTTGAACGACCAAGTTTTACCCTAAGTGACATCACAAAAGATCTAAACATCTCACAAGTGATTTGTGCTTGTAAATATTAAATATTCTGTACTGTGTATGGAGCTTAAATGTATACATATTTTTATCTCTAATACATTATTATTTATATTGTTTGTATTTTTTCGATACGGTATGTACCCCATATAAGTAATCTGTCTAATATGACTAGCCAAGACGAGTTCGTTGGGTGTTTGTTGATAGCCTTCTAATGACATTTCTGTTTTTACATGTATACATTGATATTTCCAATAAATAAATGAATATATATATCAACTCTCATTCCTGTTTATATAACTAGCAAAATTTAGTAAATACTTTGTTAAAGTTTCTATGTATTAGGTATTCACTGTGGTTGAATATTAATAATAAATACTTAAAAACCTCTTAACCACAATCGTTCTTTATTTTACTCTTATGTACATTTCAGTTATGAAGTAACCATCCTTAGAGGGATAACATACAAAGTCTTTAAAGGTACATAAAGGTAAAATAAAAAAAAAGTATTGTGGTTAAGAGGTTTTTGAGTATTTATTATTTTATTAAAGTTTACATAGTTTAAATTTTTTGTCCTCAAAATTGTGTTTTGTTTAACGGGGTTTTGTATTTGAGGGGTTCTACTATAGTGGCTCTTACGTGATACAATCAGTCTATGAAAGGATTTTCATGCTATAGACCGACAGGCTCATAAATGCGCCATCCCAAAAAACACTAAAACAACTTATACCAAAATATACATTGAACAAACATACATCTAGGGTTATTATGTAGTATAAGGTATTATAACAACATTCCACTTTTGGTTTGTAACAAAGGTCAAATCCACATTAACTTGGTCTGTTTGGAAAGATCAAATTCTTACCGCCAGTCTGACGAGAAAAACAAGACAGCGCGTATTTGTGTCGGTATACGTGTTGCTTTTTAGCAAATGTGCTAATGCTTAGATTTTATGTATTTCTAAAACAAAAATTACTAAAAACTAACAACAGTACTAAACAGAGAAGTAAACCATTTTGACAGAGTCGTCAAAAAAATAATTACATTCTAATATTGTAACACCTGCCAATGTTATTCTACAGGTAAGGTGTTGCAATTAAATAACAAGACCGCATGTCTGCCAATGTGCAGCCAAATAAGGTGTGGTAAATAGCGCAATGTAAGTAAGTTTGATATTACAATCCAAAGGAATCATCGTTTAACATTTCTAACTGACTTAGTGTTTGTGCTATGGTTGTAGAGTATACTGTTGTTTAGTAGTGCCCTAAATTATAACTGATACAATTAGAAGACCATTTGGTCTGACCTTCATGGGTTGTTTCAGTTCAACCCAGAAACAAACCATTAAACGATGAATTGTATGAAACCCAGACTGAAAAGCGAGAATAAGCAAGTCAGAACAGAAAGTGATAATCACCTTTTTCTTGTATATCAAGGGTGTAATCCTAATTTTCATGTGCCTTAGGATCAAACTGATATTAATAAAGATGAAAAGATTATAGAAAAACACTGGATTTTTGTATAAACAACTAATGGATTTTGCAAAAAAATGACATTAAAGGTCACAATGACATATCTGTGAAATATTTAGCAAATATGCACTTTTTGGCTTGAAGAACTTAAGTTGAGTGAAAATCTCATTCAACGTTACTTCTACCTGTTCAAATTCAATACCTGTTCTACATTTTCAATCAAGCCACATTTGCAGCAGTGTATAAAAATGATATTGAAGATTAATTAATTTGATGTTACTAAACTATTATAACTTTGACATAAACCATGTCTCTTACACCAATTTTATTATTTAATTGCCATAAGTCGTATAACGAATATGATCTTTATAAAGTATTCATTATAAAATGATATAAAAATACCAATGCCACAATAGAAATAGCAGATATCTGTCTACTTACCTGAAATATTCTGCCTTTCAAGAACTTGCTGCACCAATGACAGGTATGTGCCTTGTCAAAAGTGTACATTACAAATTTATGATCAGTGTTTCTACAGCCAGATGGTTCTATATTGTCCCTGGAACATTGTTATAGATATTTAAGTTTTATAAATTTTAAAAAGAAATATCTGAAATGTTATTATTAAAACACATAATTATATTTTTGAAATTAATTCAGCAACAAAAAAAATATAAACAATCTATAGTTATTACTTTCATATAATATAGTAAAACCTAACAATATAAATAAAATAATATTAACAAATCATGTTATTTGCATATAACTGCAAACCAAAATGCAATTTATCATACATAATATATTATTGTAATTTGTCTTTGAGTGCTATTTTTAGTAAAAATGAGTAAATTTCTCAATAACAGCTTGAAACTCACCTGAGTAAATCTAAAATAATGTATGGTAAATTCAACTAGAAGTCGTTTTTTTCTCTTTTAAAAACCCGCTTTGGATTTTAGAAATATAATGGTGACTTTTAAGATTTGATTAGTTTTAAATTAAAGATTCAAAGTACTCAGATTTAAATGCTGTTATCCTTTCAGCCCTGTTGCTTGTGCCCCACTCTTTGAATGTAACATTGTCAGGGACATTCCTCGTCAGATTCATTAGATAATTCAAGTTGTTTCTTTATCAGGGGATTTATCACAGAAACTCATTACGCAGTTATAATGATTTGTGTCACAGACCATTAAATGTAGTAGCTATTTGTAGTTGACACTGAGTTTTGCACTGCCAATCATCAGTTTGATATTTTGATGAAACAAACAAACATATAGAGAGTGTGTTCCTAAGCAGCCAGCCAAAATACACCACATAAGGCAAAGATCACAAAATGTTGACCTTGTAATTTACCATTTAAGATGAGCATTTTTGAAAGCTTTATAAAGTCCATTCAAGTTTGAAAGCATAAGTCGTTTCTGATTTGTTACTTCAACTCCGTTTATAAACTCTTTTTAGGGTTGTCACTCAGATTAATATTCAAATCACCGTATATTTCCGGACTTTCCCTGCCTAAAATCCTGTCCCTTTTTCAACTCTATTTTAACTTTTTTTAAAATTAATAGTAGAGAATTTATTGATTCTGATACATTTAATTTACTTCTCATGCTTTAATCATCAATAATTACTCTTAAACACTCACCCAAAACTGTTAATACAAAAATTATTGTAAATAAACTGGATAATATAAACTGTACAAGTATGAATAATATTCGAGCTGGCTTGTGAGTGAAAGTTACTTGCGAGTGATTTTCACTTTTGTTTTTACTTTTGCTAAAACTTTATAGGTTATGTTTAATATATATATATATATATATATATATATATATATATATATATATATATTTATTTATATGAAGTTATATATATATAAAAGTATAAAATGTATATATATATATATATATATATATATATATATATATATATATAAAAGTCCAACGGAAAAACAATGGATAACGTTAAATATATATATATATATATTCTTGATATTTAACATTATCCATTGTTTTTCCGTTGCACTGACTTTATATATATATATATATATATATATATATATATATATATTTTAGTTAATTTCATTTGTGTATCTTCACTGAGGATGACGACAAATTAGTCGTTGAAACGCGTTTGAAATAAAAAAATTGTATATTCGTGAGTTGTACCATATTTTTATTCTTTAATTGTACAAGTATGAATTGTGTACTGGTTCCAAAATAGGTCTTTCAAAATAAACTGCTTCGAGCCCTACACAGTATTTGGCAAAATGATCCCCAGCTGTTGGGCGTTTTAGATGGAATTATGGATGAAAGAATTGTCCTTAAACATACAGATATGTTTCTCCATTCTCAAAATTAATTTCATCTCATTTTTGTACAAAGTTATCAAGTATACAACAAGATTTACTCTGTCCACATTATGTCTTCAGGAGTATCATTATTATTGCTTGCTCTAGATAGTAAGAAAAATGCTTACTGTTTGGACAGATTGCTGTAGACAGTCATTAAGGTGGTGTTTACAATGCAGTCAAATCCATTGATAAAAGCTATGTGACAACTACAAAATAAACTGACTTTATCTTTGACTCAGAGAGATCATTGACTGTTCTATTCAATGTTGACAATTTATATAATACACACGCTTATAAATTGTGCTAAGTATGAATTATCTCAAAGTATTCATTCATCCAGAGATGTGGGGTACAATTCCTTGCCCATATATTTTGAAAAAATATATTTCTTTATTAGTGTCATTTCTTCAGCTAAAGGACATGTAACTAAAGCACAATAAGACTACTACACAAACAACAGCATCCAAATCTTTAAGAAACAATTATTTGATTCAATGAACAATTAGTGTCAGACAGTCAGCAACGGGAAATACAGCAATGACTTGAACACAAACAAAGTTTTGTTGTTATGCTTGTTTAATGTCAGACACATAAAAACTATACAACACTATCAACTACACTCAAAATGTATTCCAGGATGTTTTCATAGACTAGCACGATCTTATATGCCAAAATATTATTTTGTGGTACATTCCATAATGTGTAAGTAGATGAAATAAAAGCACAAGTACGTTTGTGTTTGAATGTAGGCAGAATGTCTTCATTGTATATCCAGATGTAGACAAGTGATTTCTGTTAACTAAGGAATGGATTTGTCAGTAATAATTTCAGTAATATACGTTTAGAGGTTACTAAGCAATGAGCCTGTGAATAAATCATGACATTATCAATGTAAATGTTTGTGGCTTTTATAATGAGCTCAGCTTCTGTCGAAATTATACACATCATTCGTGTTATGCTTAAATTGTTGAAGCTATTCTACTGGTCAAGTTTCGATTATCAATCAAAGTCAAGTTTTTCCTTTGTATGGGACTTATGTGTTAAGTAATTGAATCAGGTCTTGTTTGTTATTTATGTGCTAGGTTTATTGTTTTATTTCTATTTATATTTTCACGATTTATGGCTGCTGCACATGTTTGTGATAATGATTTTGATGAGCCACAAATAATAACTAATCATATTATACATTTATTTTGGTGAGAGTTGTGAGAAAAATAAATAAAAAGGAGAATTATGATCATGTGAGTTTCTATATTATTGCTAGTTTTTCTATTACAGAAATGTTAACAGAATAACTATTGGTATAGACTAGCCGGCTTACATATACTTATGTTCAAGGGATAATTTGTAAATGATTGATTACATATAAGACTGGAGATCACTAGTGTTAAAACTATGTTACAAATTCCATCAAATGAAGCAGTAGCAGATAAAGTCGGTGGTGCTGGCATACCCAAATAACCTCTACTTATGAATTTGGCAAACAGCATAGCTCAATCACAACACAATCACACAAAACTACCTCAATTAAGATGAATATTTAGTAAGACCTTATAATAATGTGAATGGGATCCAAGTGGATACATTTCATTTTTGTTGATAAACAATGTGATTGGGAACAGATATTTCACATGTAACTGTGGTTATTGTTAGCTAGTATGGCAAGTGATTCCCTCGCTTGTGGCAGTTGGCCCGGTTACTGATGTCAAAAATAAATAAAACAATCTTTAAATAGGGTTGTGTTAGGTCAAAATTTGGCCTAAATCACTGCAGACCTTTTTGAGGAATACACAAACCGACATAACATTTTTATAAATCAAGATTATAAACGGCATGCACTGAAGACGACTATCAGCTAACTACGTGATCTTATTTCTACGACACCCACTGAGAGACAGTGCCAGCACATGCTTCCTCATCATAAACATCAAGAAAAGTAGATTAAATTAACTTGATTTTGCGCTTTGTATCTAAATTATAAGAAAATATATACAATACAAATTAAAAATATATTTTACAATACATTTACAAACACAAATATACAAATTTACTTTTACGATGTGAATAAAAAATCAGAATATTATTACTGTAATAAAATTCCACAAATGTAATGAAATTATCTAAATTCCAGATTTTTCCCATTTCTAATAATTCTCGATATGTGGCCGGCACATATCGATTACTATTTTTATTACCGATTACTACTTTTATTAAAATTAATTATGAGCAATATAATATTTTTTTAAGTATCACAATTTAAAGTTTATAAATATGTTATCTTTATTTTATTTTGTACATGTACTGCCTAAAAACATATTCAACATAAGTCAGAATATAGGGAGGACTCTAAGCAGTAGAATTATGTTTTAACATGAAAGCTTAGTGGCATTTAAGGGCCAAATGAACCTTTATGACTATAATGTGGATATTGTGTGGTTTGAGAGTGTAACTCACATTAGGCTAAGTAATTTGAGTTTGAAAAATATTCATGGAATATATAACTACAAAAACCAGGTTCTACATTTACAATTACAATCAAATCTCTAGTTTATACATCAGGTGACAATTTTTCTAATGCCCTCAAAGAGTAGCTAATCTAAACTTGTCAATTATCAATCTAGGAATTTCAAAGATTTCCATTTTCTAATTAAATACAGTAAATGCATTAAAGAAAATAATGTAAACACTATCATAATACTTCTAATAATCTATTCTATTAATTATTACTTCAAGTATTATATTTATATAATCATTCCACTAACTACATCAAACAAAGAGCTTATAAAAAAAAAGTAAATTACATATTGTAGCAAACTTATTGTCTGTCAACTTAAATCAATTATGTCATTAATACTTCCTACAATTAGTAGACGAAGCAGAAGCACTGTACTATATTGCTACATTATAACTTAATTTTATAACAAGCAAGTTACTCTTTTCTTAATATTTCACTCAATCATGTATGTATTTAATATCATTTATCTGCAATTAATATTATAAAGACAAAAACATGAGTTTATAAAGTTTTCTGTGTGCAGTAAAAATGTGAGTAAAGGCAATTATTTTCAAAATTCATAATTTCAGGGGCATCGCCAAAAAGTTTAATCACTTTTCTAAGATATTTTGCAAGTTGCTATCACAAAAATTAAGATAAAACCTTAAATTTGTAAGACTTTGTGTGTGCCATGAATAAGTGATGTGTGTAACATTTTGTAATTTTTGGAGTATCATGACTAATATTTTTCGTTTTTTGTATTCTTTATGACTTTATGCATTACCAGTTATAATTTCTCTTGTCAATATTCGTTATGTGTAGAAAGGAAATAACTACCAAAGTATCTTAATAAATCTTACAATGCATCTTGAATTGCTTTAATCCATTTTCTTTTCAGGTCTTCTGTACGAGCATACATTGTATAAGCTGTCCGTTTGCTCTTATGAACCAAGAGCCACTCATAATTCCATCGAAAATCCCTTTGAAGAGTCTTTTGGCTATTCACATCTTCAACCTTATATTCACACAATAGCAATGATTCCTTATAGCTGTACTGATCTCCCTTTCAGAAAATAAAAGATTGTGAGTTAATAATTCAACACAATATTTTTACTGAAGAGGAAATTTATATTAAAAAAGAAGGCAAAATGAAAATGTATAACTATGTACTTACAACAAAACAAACTAAATAGTTTATTTTTTACTCAAATAATTGTGTAATAGTACAAGCAGGAGTATTTTTATATTCTAGATAGGTATCTTTTGCCTTGATGTATAATGCATGCCAAAAGATTCAGATGTGCATGCCCACACACACACAACATATAAATATATATATATATTTAGGTTAGTTTTGGTTGGTAAAGATTATTTAGATTTTTTGGACTAGGAGACTGACAGACTTACCTTGGTAAGAGTCCACACTGTAGTCTTGAAATAGAAACACATAAAAGCACTTAAACAATGATATATTTCAACCACACAGTGGTCTTTGTCAATCGAAGAGAGAACACAAAAAGAAATATGAGAGAATGAAATAAAATAAATATAAGTTGTAATCACAGATTGTGTAGAGTAGAAATCAGATGTCACAGATGCACAGATTAAAGATATATATATATATATATATATATATATATATATATATATATATATATATATATATATATATATATATTGTTTCCATGAGCATATGAGTGATTATAGTTTATATAAGTCTGTCAGGGGAAAAGAGATATGGCTATTGGGGGGGGGGGGGAATGAATTGATTTATCTGATGTTGAGGTTAGGGGATTCTCTGGACTTGGTATACCACTGGTATGATAGTTCCCACCTTCTCAGTTCTGAGGGATTGCAATCAGGGGGGAGTGATTTAATTATTTTTGTGGTATAGCAGTCATCAAAAGTTGTGATGTTGTGACTCGCAGCATGTTGAGCTGTTGGACTATCCATATTCATAATTTTAACATCATGTCTGTGGCCATTCATTCTGATATTCAGACCATCCGTGGTCAGGCCTATGTACTGTGCTGAGCAAAGTTTACATTGTAGCTGGTATATGACATTTTTCGATGTACAATTATGATGACCCTGTATTTTGAAGACCATTTTTGTTGTCCTGGTCTACATAAACTCAACAAGATATTGAGAGATGGCTTCAAAATTCTTCAAGCTTCCGTCCACACCAAAAATCTTTTCACCGATCCACCGCAAATTTGGTACAAGCAACCTCCCAACTTGAAAAACATCCTAGTACATCCTAAACTACCAGACCCTGATGCAGAGAAACCACACAAACTTCCTCATGGCTCCTTCCCATGCACTAGACCTAGATGCAAGACGTGTCCAATACACCCCTCAGCAAATAGTTTCAACAGCCAAACAACAAAAATGGTCTTCAAAATACAGGGTCATCATAATTGTACATCAAAAAATATCACATTCGAGCTACAATGTAAACTTTGCTCAGCACAGTACATAGGCCTGACCATGGATGGTTTGAATATCAGAATGAATGGCCACAGACATGATGTTAAAATTATGAATATGGATAGAGCAACAGCTCAACATGCTGCGAGTCACAACATCACAACTTTTGATGACTGCTATACCACAAAAATAATTAAATCACTCCCCCCTGATTGCAATCCCTCAGAACTGAGAAGGTGGGAACTATGATACCAGTGGTACACCAAGTCCAGAGAATCCCCTAACCTCAACATCAGATAAATCAATTCATTTTTCCCCCCCCCCCATAATAGCCTTATCTCTTTTCCCCTGACAGACTTATATGAACTATAATCACTCATACGCGTAACTTCAACAAACACCGGCTTCACAGACGTAGCATCCACAGCAGAGAAAAATCAGTGATTCGACAATGGTCAAAGACCGAAAGGTGCCTCATCACTCAAGGTAAAATTATTGCACTTAATGGTGGATAAAATTACTCAAAAATAGTAATATATTAACTTCATAAAGTCAGTGCAACGGAAAAACAATGGATAATGTTAAATATCAAGAATATATATATATATATATATATCCTTGATATTTAACGTTATCATTGTTTTTCCGTTGCACTGACTTTATGAAGTTAATATATTACTATTGTAAGTAATTTTATTCACCATTAAGTGCAATAATTTTACCTTGAGTGATGAGGCACCTTTCGGTCAATTGACCATTGTCGAATCACTGATGTTTTTCTGTTGTAGATGTTCGGTCTGTGAAGTTGGTGTTTGTTGACGTTACGCGCACTTTTTCTTGATTTGTGTGTATGATATTTCTATATAGTATGTCTTCTGTATATGTTGTTTGTAGATTCATTAAGTTGTTGTGTATGTTTTTATAAATGTGGTATTTTTCTAGTGAGTTTAGTTCTATTGGGTTGTTATTTATTTCAAGTATGGTTAGGTTATTTTCGTAATTTGTTATTTCGTGTTTATGGGATATTAGGTGTGCTGCAACATTTGATACTTTAGAATTTTTGTTTTTGAATGCTCTATAATGTTCTTCAAATCCTATTTTAAATGTTCTGGTTGTTTTTCCTATGTAAAAAGCGTTACAGTTGTTGCATGTGATTTTGTAAATTCCTGATAGGTTATGTTTTTCTGAATTTGTTTTGTGGTTTGTGTTATTAAGATATTTTATTATTTTGTTGTTTGGTTTGTAAGTTGGAGTGTAGTATTCTTTGTTGTATATATTTGTTATTTTTTCTATTTTGTTATTGGTGTATTTATATTTTAGGTAGATTTTTTTATTTTCATTATTTTCGTGTTCCGGTTGTAGTGTTGTGTTGAGGTTAGGTTTTTTTGTGAATTTATTGTATAAATTTTTTATAATGGGTTTGTTGTATCCATTTTCTATTGCTATTTTTGTAATGTTATCTAATTCTTCATTTAATTTTTGTTTGTTATCCTGTGTGTATTTTATTGCTTTATTTATCATGTTACTGTAAGTGTTAATTTTGTGTGTCCAGGGGTGGTTAGGTTTGTAGTGTATTGTGGTATTGTTGGAAGTAGGTTTCCTGTATACTGTAGTTTCTATTTTATTATCATTTATATTTAAAGTAATGTCGAGGAAGTTGATTGTTCTATTTGTTTCTGTTTCAACGGTGAATTGTATGTTTTCGTTGTATGTATTTAGTTTGTTTAATATTATGATGTGTTCGTTGTGAATGGTAGGTTGGTATATTACAAGTATATCGTCTACATACCTTGTCCTTAGTGAGATATTGTGTGTGTTTATTATAGGTTTAATTATTATTTGTTCAAAGTGTTGTAAATATATTTCTGACATGACAGATGATATGGGTGAACCCATGGGGAGTCCAGTTGTTTGTTTATAATATTTATTGTTAAATTGGAAGTAATTTTGGTTACATATGTGTTTGGTTAGTGTAATGATACTATCTATTATGTTTCTTTTTTCGTTATTGTGTATTAGTTTGTTTTTTATTATTTCTTAGATAATAGTTCTACCATCTTACATAATCGCAAAAATTCTAGACAAAATCATAATATCTAAAATACATATCAACAACACATACAATATAAAAAATGGATACGAATTAATTAATAAAATTAAAACGATAAAAACAAACAGCAACACAAAAATAATAAGTTATGACATAACTAACATGTACCCTAGTATCCCAATAGAAGAAACCATAGAAATAATAAAAGACAAACTGATACACAATAACGAAAAAAGAAACATAATAGATAGTATCATTACGCTAACCAAACACATATGTAACCAAAATTACTTCCAATTTAACAATAAATATTATAAACAAACAACAGGACTCCCCATGGGTTCACCCATTTCATCTGTCGTGTCAGAAATATATTTACAACACTTTGAACAAATAATAATTAAACCTATAATAAACACACACAATATCTCACTATGGACAAGGTATGTAGACGATATACTTGTAATATACCAACCTACCATTCACAACGAACACATCATAATATTAAACAAACTAAATACATACAACGAAAACATACAATTCACCGTTGAAACAGAAACAAATAGAACAATCAACTTCCTCGACATTACTTTAAATATAAATGATAATAAAATAGAAACTACAGTATACAGGAAACCTACTTCCAACAATACCACAATACACTACAAATCTAACCACCCCTGGACACACAAAATTAACACTTACAGTAACATGATAAATAAAGCAATAAAATACACACAGGATAACAAACAAAAATTAAATGAAGAATTAGATAACATTACAAAAATAGCAATAGAAAATGGATACAACAAACACATTATAAAAAATATATACAATAAATTCACAAAAAAACCTAACCTCAACACAACACTACAACCGGAACACGAAAATAATGAAAATAAAAAAATCTACCTAAAATATAAATACACCAATAACAAAATAGAAAAAATAACAAATATATACAACAAAGAATACTACACTCCAACTTACAAACCAAACAACAAAATAATAAAATATCTTAATAACACAAACCACAAAACAAATTCAGAAAAACATAACCTATCAGGAATTTACAAAATCACATGCAACAACTGTAACGCTTTTTACATAGGAAAAACAACCAGAACATTTAAAATAGGATTTGAAGAACATTATAGAGCATTCAAAAACAAAAATTCTAAAGTATCAAATGTTGCAGCACACCTAATATCCCATAAACACGAAATAACAAATTACGAAAATAACCTAACCATACTTGAAATAAATAACAACCCAATAGAACTAAACTCACTAGAAAAATACCACATTTATAAAAACATACACAACAACTTAATGAATCTACAAACAACATATACAGAAGACATACTATATAGAAATATCATACACACAGATCAAGAAAAAGTGCGCGTAACGTCAACAAACACCAACTTCACAGACCGAACATCTACAACAGAAAAACATCAGTGATTCGACAATGGTTCAATTGACCGAAAGGTGCCTCATCACTCAAGGTAAAATTATTGCACTTAATGGTGGATAAAATTACTTACAATAGTAATATATTAACTTCATATATATATATATATCTTTAATCTGTGCATCTGTGACATCTGATTTCTACTCTACAGAATCTGTGATTACAACTTATATTTATTTTATTTCATTCTCTCATATTTCTTTTTGTGTTCTCTCTTCGATTGACAAAGACCACTGTGTGGTTGAAATATATCATTGTTTAAGTGCTTTTATGTGTTTCTATTTCAAGACTACAGTGTGGACTCTTACCAAGGTAAGTCTGTCAGTCTCCTAGTCCAAAATATATATATATATATATATATATATATATATATATATATATATATATCTTAATATTTCACGTTGTCCATTATTTTTCCGTTGCACTGACTTTATAAGGTTATTATTGTTGATTGTTTACAATTAACCTAACCTAACCATACTTGAAATAAATGATTACCCAATAGAACTAAATTCACAAGAAAAATACCTCATCTACAAAAACATACTAAACAATTTAATGAACCAACAGACAGAAAAATAGAGAAAATTAATTCAATAATTCGACAATGGTCAAGTGACTGAAAAGGTCCTCATCACATAAAGTAAAATAATTGCACTTAGTGGTGGAATAAATTGTTTATAACTTTATAAAATCAGTGCAACGGAAAAATAATGGACCACGGGAAATATCAAGATATTTGTATATATCACTTTCACTATGTGTACTTAAACAAGAATCTTACTTGGTATTTATGCGAATTAACTTTTAAAGATTGATAGTATCTTCATTGTCGAGCATCAACTGAACGGGGTGTTGTAATAGAAGAGGAATTTACCACAATGAAGATACTACCAATCATTGAAAGTTAACTTGCATAATTACCAAGTAAGATTCTTATTTAAGTACATATAGTGAAAGTAATAAGGGAATACAAGAAAACAGTGTTGCAAAGTTATATTATATTTTTAGGTTAGTTCTAGTAGAGTTTAGAGCGTATTTAGGAATTTTTGGACTAGATAGGAGAATGAACACCTGTACCCGTAGATCTACCTCCTGAAACAATTTCGGTCACCATAGATGTTACCTCTCTTTATACGAACATCCCTCATGCACATGGTCTATCAGCTCTCGAAATGTTCCTCAACTAATCTCTACACTTCAATTAACCTGGGAAAAATCTACAGCAACAATCACCTTCTTAGATGTCTATTAATTTATTTCCAAGAGATTGCAGTTTTGGGACTATTACCATTAGGTAAGTCTGTCAGTCTCCTACCTAATCCAAAAATTCCTAAATAAGCTTTAAGCTATACTAGAACTAACCTATATATATATATATGAAGTTATTATTGTTACTTGTAAATACTTTTTTTTCACCACTAAGTGCAATAATTTTACTTTTCGGTCACTTGACCATTGTCAATTCACATTAATTTTTCTCTATTTTTCTGGTGTGTGTATAAAATATGTGAGTTTAGTTCTATTGGGTTATTATTTATTTCGAGTATGGTTAGGTTATTTTCGTAGTTTGTTATTTCATGTTTATGTGATATTAGGTGTGCTGCAACATTTGATGTTTTTGTATTTTTATTTTTGACTGCTCTGTAATGTTCTTCAAATCTTATTTTAAATGATCTGGTTGTTTTCCTTTTGTAAAATGCGTTGCAGACGTTACATGTAACTTTGTAAATTCCTGATAGGTTATGTTTTTCTGTATTTGTTTTGTGGTTTGTGTTATTAAGATATTTTATTATTTTGTTGTTTGGTTTGTATGTTGGAGTGTAGTATTCTTTGTTGTATATATTTGTAAATTTTTCTATTTTGTTATTAGTGTATTTCTATTTTAGGTAGATTTTTTTATTTTCATTATTTTCGTGTTCCGGTTGTAGTGTTGTGTTGAGGTTAGGTTTTTTTGTGAATTTATTGTATATATTTTTTATAATGTGTTTGTTGTATCCATTTTCTATTGCTATTTTTGTAATGTTATCTAATTCTTCATTTAATTTTTGTTTGTTATGTTGTGTGTCCAGGGGCGGTTGGATTTGTAGTGTATTGTGGTGTTGTTGGAAGTTGGTTTTCTGTGTACTGTAGTTTCTATTTTATTATTATTTATAATTAATGTAATGTCAAGCTAGTTAATTGTTCTGTTTGTTTCTGTTTCAACGGTGAGTTGTATGTATTTAATTTGTTTAGTATTATGATGTGTTCATTGTGAATGGTAGGTTGGTATATTACAAGTATATTGTCTATGTACCTTGTCCAAAGTAAAATATTATATGTATTTAGTATAGGTTTAATTATTATTTGTTCAAAGTGTTGTAGATATATTTCTGACATCACTGATGATATGGGTGTTGCCATGGCGAGTCCAGTTGTTTGTTTATAGTATTTATTGTTAAATTGGAAGTAATGTTGGATACATATGAGTTTGGTTAGTGTAATGATACAATTTATTGGGTTTTCTTTTTCGTAATTGTGTATTAGTTTGTTTTTTATTATTTCTATGGTTTCTTCTATTGGGATACTATGGTACATGTTGGTTATGTCATAACTTATTATTTTTGTGTTGCTGTTTGTTTCTATGTTTTTTATTTTATTAATTAATTCGTATCAATTTTTTATATTGTGTGTGTTGTTGATATGTATTTTAGATCTTATTATTTTGTCTAGTATTTTTGAAATTATGTAAGATGGTGCCGTTTTGAAATTTATTAGTTTTCTAAATGGTGTGTTGGGTTTGTGGATTTTAGGTATGCCTGTTAATATTGGTGCAAATGGTTTGAATGGGTAAAGTCTTGCGTGGTATTTTAATTTATTGTTATAGTTTAGGGTATTTCTGTGTGTGACTATTAGGTTTTTTATTGTATTAAGGTATTTGTTGGTTGGGTCAGGGATTTGTTCGTATTTATTTTCATTAATGTGGTTAGTCATTGAATTGATGTATTTGGTATTTTCTATTATTACTGGTGTGTTTGTTTTATATTATTAGGTAGTTGTTTTCTAGTTTTTCTTTGAGTTTCATAATTTCTTTTTTGTTTATATATTATTTTGTTTTTTTTGTGTTTTTATTAGGTTAATTTTATTATTAATGTTGTTTCTGATGGGTTCAGTGTTTTGGTGGGTAATTTTATGGATGTTAGATTCTGTGTCAACTATTAGGTTTTTTATTATTTGGTTTTTGTTAAAATTTGGTAGGTTATATTTGAAAGCATTTATTATTTTTTCTTTTTCAGTGAATTGTGTTTTAGTTAGGTTTATGAATTTTTTGTTGTTAAAGGTGAGGTATGGGCCTTGGTTTGGTTTTAGGCTAGTTTTTAGGTTATGTTGTTTTTTTAGATTTTAGATTTTTTTTTTTGTTATGTCTATTTCTTGTATTTATTTTGTGTTTTATTATGATTTTTTGTATCCTTTCGTGTATTATAGGTGTGAGATTATCAAAGGTTTTTATTATTTCTAAATTGGTTGTGTAGAGTTGTTAGTTGATTTGACATTTTTTTATGGTAAGCAGATTTAACTTTAATTACGTGTAATTCCGCTATTTTTGTTGCTTTTTCAAAAATAAAAATACAAAAACATCAAATTACGAAAATAACCTAACCATACGCGAAATAAATAATAACTCAAAAGAACTAAACTCACTAAAAAATTACCACATTTAAAAAAAAATACACAAGAATTTAATGAACCTACAGACAACATGTGCAGATGATTTACTACTTAAAAACATTATAAACGAGGTTCAAGAAGAAGTATGTACGACGTCAACAAATACCAACATCACGGACTGAACGGTGCCTCATCACACAAGGTAAAATTATTGCACTTAGTGGCTGAAAAAATTATTTACAAGTAATAATAATAACTTCATATATATATATTCTTGATATTTAACGTTATCCATTGTTTTTCCGTTGCACTTAACTTCATATATATATATATATATATATATATATATATATATATATATATATATATACTTACCTAAAGGCAATAGTCCAAAACTGCAATCTCTTGGAAATAAATAAGCTTTAAGCTTATTAAGTCTAAATAAGCTTTAAGCTCTACTAGAACTAACCTATATATATATATATATATATATATATATATATATATATATATATATATATATATACAGTCGAACTTCTGTGTAACGAAGTCGATTATCCAGAGAAAAATTTTGTGTATAGAGCTATTCGTTATTGAGAGGTTGTGTTGTAAAGAATGCTCCCACTCCATCTTACGCATAATGCACTACCTGCGGTAATAAAAGGGATACAGTATAATATCGCGAGCGTAGTTAGTGTAATAGGCCAATTTTAATATAGGATAATGTTTCATAAGTCTCAATTTATTTGAAATTCAAGTTGTTAAAAATGTTTTATTAATGTTTTTTCATTGTATTAGATATCCACATTCAATTTTTTTTCATAGGGTCTACTCTGTATAGGCTATTATGATAAGTTATCTAATGCTTATGAAAACTTACTGGTAACTAAGTACACTCAACCAATTCATTTTCAGGAAGCATGACTTAATCGTAGTGGAATTTAATCGAAGCAATCTCAGTAGGCCGTAATTTAGTAACTGTATTATTTATTAACCGTATTACATTTATTAACTGCCTATACTGATTTTATTTGAATACACACAATCTATCAGTATTTTATTTTTATATACACAATTCAATTTCAAACAACACAAACTGTTTTATACACTACACAGACCATATCAGGAGAAACAAATACTGTATTAAATTAAACATAAAATACAGTAATACAGTACTGTAAATACAGTAACTTCGTATAGGTACTTTTTAAATCGTTTCTAGTTTTTAAAATTTTACTTGAAAAAGTTAGTAATTTTTTGTTGCACTTTACGTTTGAATAAAACATCACATTCAATGAATGTTTCACATTTATTCAGACAATCAAAAATGTTGTCTGGTACACCATCTTTCAGGTGAAATCCTCGTCTGATGAATTTGAAAGCTTGTAAAACTTCATGATCTGTAGGGTTCTTCCCTTCAGGTTCATAACAATCATCGTCACAGTCGTTGTCATCATCTTTCTAAAGTTCATTTGAGTTTGTCATATGGACGCCTTGGTGTATGTCTTCGTCGTCTGGAAAATTGAAAACTGCCAAATGTTCTTCCAGACAAATAAAATCTTCAAGTGGAACGTCATCAGCTACGTTTCCTGAACTCTTCAGAAAATCCCATTGCTTTTTTAATTCACTTAAAGTCATCTTGTCTTCACTGTCCTCTTCATGTGTGACCGAATTAAATCCAGCTTTGGAGAAACAATTAAAAACTGTTGTTTTCTTCACGTCATTCATCCAAACTTTTGTCAATTCAGCGATGCAGTCCCTTAGATTAACAATGTTTTTGGGTACGATTTCATTGTTCTCTACGGTAGTCACAATCTTTTTTAAAATTCTTTTTCTGTAGTGTAGCTTTAAATTTTTTATTACTCCCTGATCGAGTGGTTGAAGTATCGATGTAACATTTGGTGGAAATAAAAAAAACACATTGACACTTCAGTTTAGAATTGATGTCATGCGGATCTGCAGGGCAGTTGTCAATGAAAAGTGCAATTTTCCTTTTCTCTTTGGAGATCTGCTTGTCCAGCTTCAATATCCATTCAATGAAAATTTCGCTCGTCATCCACGGCTTTTTATTAAACGCGTAATCAACTTCTAAGGACTTGACAGATCAGAAACATCACGGAGATTTGCTTTTTCCAATCAAAAGCAATTTGAGTTTTTCTGTCCCTAACATGTTAGCTGCCACTAATACGGTGGTCCTTTCTTTGCTTCCTTTCCCTCCAAAACAAGGGTCGGTTTTAAAAGTTAGTGTCTTGTCGGGCAAACATTTAAAAAACAGACCCGTCTCATCAGCATTGAAAATGTCTTTCGGTTCATAATCATTTAAAACTTTTTCCAATACATTTCTTTTCCAAAATTCACAAGTGGGGATATTAACACTAGCACTTTCTCCCGAAATGACTTTTTGAACAATGTTATGGTGTTTTTCAATTTTTCTATCCAACCGTTACTTGCGTTAAAGTCACTGTGTCCTAATGATATTGCAAATTTTAAAGCCTTTTCTTTAATAAGATTTTCTGACAATGGAAGATTTTTCTCGCACATTACCGTAACCCATTTAATCATCGTGTTATCGATATTGTCGAATGTACTTTAATGTGTTGGTACCAACACCACGGACCGAATATCCACACCAGAAAAATTGAGAAAAAGTAATCAGTGATTCGACAATGGTCAAGTGACCGAAAGGCGCCTCATCACACAAGGTAAAATCATTGCACTTAATGGTGGATAAAATTACTTACAATAGTAATATATTAACTTCATAAAGTCAGTGCAATGGAAAAACAATGGATAACGTAAAATATATTTATATATATATATATATATATATATAGATTATACAAATAATCTTTACCAACCAAAACTAACCTAATATATATATATATATATATATATATATATATATGAAGTTAATAAATTACTAATTTTGAGTAATTTTATCCACCATTAAGTGCAATAATTTTACCTTGAGTGATGAGGCACCTTTCGGTCTTTGACCATTGTCGAATCACTGATTGTTCTCTGCTGTGGATGCTACGTCCGTGAATCCGGTGTTTGTAGATGTTACGCGCACTATTTCTTGATCTGTGTGTATGAGGTTTCTGTATAGTATGTCTTCTGTATATGTTGTTTGTAAATTCATTAAGTTGTTGTGTATGTTTTTATAAATGTGGTATTTTTCCAGTGAGTTTAGTTCTATTGGGTTGTTATTTATTTCCAGTATGGTTAGGTTATTTTCGTAATTTGTATATAACCTAACCATACTGGAAATAAATAACAACCCAATAGAACTAAACTCACTGGAAAAATACCACATTTATAAAAACATACACAACAACTTAATGAATTTACAAACAACATATACAGAAGACATACTATACAGAAACCTCATACACACAGATCAAGAAATAGTGCGCGTAACATCTACAAACACCGGATTCACGGACGTAGCATCCACAGCAGAGAACAATCAGTGATTCGACAATGGTCAAAGACCGAAAGGTGCCTCATCACTCAAGGTAAAATTATTGCACTTAATGGTGGATAAAATTACTCAAAATTAGTAATTTATTAACTTCATAAAGTCAGTGCAACGGAAAAACAATGGATAATATTAAATATCAAGAATATATATATATATATATATATATATATATCAAAAACCATGAGAAAATACAAATACATGAATACTTTAGTGTTTCATACAATTGAAAGCTTTTTGTTGGCAATCAGTACCAAGAACATCAGGAATAATAAAGAATATCATACAAACACAATAGTCACTGTTTGTTGTTGGTATTTATAATTTCAGATGATGTTGATTCTGATTGCCAAAGAAAATCTTTGATTCACATGAAACAATAAAGTATTCTAATATTCTTATTTTCTTTTATTATTATTATAGATGAAAACATATTTTACAACTTAAATATATACATTAACATATACACTTAAAAAATATATTTTAATTTTTATTATAAATTTTAAAAAATCTGTTCTTGTAGTTATTGTCCACTACAGTGAATTACAGTGTATCCTGCTATATAAAACACTTGCTATGTGTACTTTTTGCGATTCAAGCCTGTTTGTGATTAGGTTTTTGCCTTACTATATACACATACTCTGTTTTACTATATGAATTTTTGTTGGAACAAACAATCATTTTAAAGTATCTGGATTGTACAATAAAGCTGTGAAAACTACAAAACTGTTTATTTTATTTGACAGTACTTAACAATCTGATCCTCATGTAATGTACAGTACTTTCTTTATAATCATTTGAATCTTGAACCTTGAGGTATGAACATGTGTTATTCTTCGTGCTGTTCTTTATGTTGTAACTACATAGAACTTAATATGTAACCAAAATGCATGTGGTACTGTTAGTAGATTTTATAATTATAAATGTTACTTTGAAATGTTACTAATTATTTCCATCTGATTAGCCTGGTCAGAAGCAAATGGATGATTGTTCCTACTTTGTGTCAGCTGTAAGAATAAGCATACAGTGCCCTTTTTTTTATTTTGATCATATAGCTGCACAATAATGAACCAGAATTCATTCCAATGTTTGTCTCAAGTTGACAAGCAACATAATGATGTAACCAAATATTTCATAAAAATATAGTCTTAATGATATGGTTGGAATTTTTTTTTTTTAAATTGTGTAGAGCACGAATATCAACTTATTTCCACGGAAAAAAAAGAAAGTATTTTTTTCACATTTCAATTGTTAGTCTGTAATTGCTTGTATAGTGTGAACTGGGTACGCATTAGTTACAGCGAACTGCACTACCTCTAGAATTGGTTGTGATTTTATACAAAATTACTATATTCCAAAGTATCTAGTTAGGTCAGATTTGGTTGTAATTTTGGTAAATATTTAGACCTTTGCTGATACAGAAAATTACAACTAAATCTATCCTGTCTGGATACTTCATAGGTATATTTTAATATAGGTAATATAGTAATGTTGTATAAAATTACAGCGAAATTTATCCTGACTGGATACTTCATAAATACATTTTAATGTAGGTATATAGTAATGTTGTATAAAAGTATAACCAAAAGTAAAATATTTACATTTAAAGTTTAATATTAAAATGAATTGACTTTGACGAAGTGCAGTACACTGTAGCTACTATGTGGCTGGTTCATTACAGACTAACATTTAAAATGTACACTAAAATTAACTTTCCGTATTTTTTGTGGAAAAGTAATTGATATTTGTATTCTACACATTAAAACGGGTAATTTAAAAAAATTGTTTTTTTAAAACAATGTCAATAATACTATATGTCAATTCATGCTATAGGCCTACATGCCTTTACAGATTAACATTTAAAATGTTAAAAAAATTAACTTTCCGTATTACCAGCAGAAAAAAGTTGATATTTGTGTTCTACACATTAAAACAAGTAATATAAACAAAATATTTTTGTAAACCAACGTCAATATATAACAGAACTTTAATAGAATTTTGTTCTAAAAATGTTGTTTTACGATTCCCAATAAATTTGCAATTTCCTAAAATAAGCACAAAAGTATGCAGTTTATTGAATATTTTTCAATTCTATTGAACCGACTACTGCTTCAGTTATGTTACAGACTTGTATCTTACAAGGTTGGGAAAATACTTCAACATAAATAATGATTTTGTAAAGACTTATTTTATTTGTTGTCATTTTAAAAGAAACTTTCATCAAACTTTGTTTTTATATAAAAATATAACACACAAGAGTATTAAAACTTTTATTTATTAAAATATTTATTAAGTATTAATTTACAAAAAAAACTTTCATTTCAATATTTTATGGTGTAAGTCAAAACCCTTTTAAAAATGACTAACTTTATAGCTTTGGTTAATAACCCTTCCTTTTTCTGAGGTATTTTAATAAACCCTATAATCTACTGCTGTAATAAATTTCAGGAATTTATTGTTACTTTGTTTAAAGATGGAAACCTCAAAAGGTAACAATGTTTGACTGGAGTTGAAATGACAGATAATAATTGACTTATAAAATTTACTATAAATACAATTAAAATTGTTCCAAAACAATGTTTACATACCCTTAAAGATTTGCACATCAGCATTACTTGATCAAATATGAATACATATCTGAAAAAACAAAAAAATTCTAAACAGACATGACAAAATTCACAAGTAGGAAATATGACAAAACCAATTCTAAAATACATATCTGACAAAAAGGTATTCAAAATTGAAATATTTCGATCATACAATTATTGTTTTCAGTAAAAAAACAAGTTTTTTTAAAGAAGAAAAAAAATTTTTGTTTTTTTTATTGAAAAAGATTATTGTATGATCCAAATATTTCAATAGTGTGACATGTTTTTATGTGTGTCTAATTATTTATTTTCAAGAGATTGCAGTTTTGGCCATTAAGTAAGTCTGTCAGTCTCCTATCTAGTTCAAAATTCCTAAATAGGCTTTAAAGCCCTACTAGAACTAACGTAAAATATATATATATATATATATATATATATATATATATATATATTCTTGATATTTAACATTATCCATTGTTTTTCCGTTGCACTGACTTTATGAAGTTAATATATTACCATGTGAGTAATTTTATCCACCGTTAAGTGCAATAATTTTACCTTGAGTGATGAGGCACCTTTCGGTCGTTGACCATTGTCGAATCCAGTTCGACATATATATATATATATATATATATATATATATATATATATATATATATATATATATATATATATAGGTTAGTTCTAGTAGAGCTTTAAAGCTTATTTAGGAATTTTTTGGACTTGATAGGAGACTGACAGACTTACCTAAAGGCAATAGTCCAAAACTGCAATCTCTTGGAAATAAGCACATATAAAACACATATAAAACACTTAATACACTTTTATTTGAAATATTTCGATCAACATGATCTTCTTCAGTCAAGAAAGAGAAAACAAAACCTTTTTGAGAGTTTTGTTTTCTCTTTCTTGACTGAAGAAGATCATGTTGATCGAAATATTTCAAATAAAAGTGTATTAAGTGTTTTATATGTGCTTATTTCCAAGAGATTGCAGTTTTGGACTATTGCCTTTAGGTAAGTCTGTCAGTCTCCTATCAAGTCCAAAAAATTCCTATATATATATATATATATATATATATATATATATATATATATATATATATATATATATATATATATTTAGGTTAGTTTTGGTTGGTAAAGATTATTTAGATTTTTTGGACTAGGAGACTGACAGACTTACCTTGGTAAGAGTCCACTCTGTAGTCTTGAAATAGAAACACATAAAAGCACTTAACCAATGATATATTTGAACCACACAGTGGTCTTTGTCAATCGAAGAGAAAACACAAAAAGAAATATGAGAGAATGAAAAAAATGTGCTTTTATGTGTTTCTATCTACAGAGTGGAGTCTTACCAAGGTAAGTCTGTCAGTTTCCTAGTCCAAAAAATCTATATATATATATATATATATATATATATACAGTAAACTCCCGATTATCCGTGGAATAGGTGGCCCGGCAACGCCGGATAACGAATTCCCCATATAATCCGCTATGAACAAAGAATACGCAAAACGATTCGATAATCGATTATTATACCATAAATTACACAAATAATGACCCCGGTTAATGCAATTCACATATATAATATTCAGAGGATAAAATAAATACAGAAAATAATTTAAAATGTCGATGTATTTGACGGATTATAACATGTACATTTATATGTCTAACTATTTACAAAACGTACATACGTATATGTCAAAAGCAAGTATGTATGTACATATGTAATTTTCTTTACACATAATACTTTCACTTTTTAACAAATAAATCTGTCACTTTCGTCTCTTTTTTTGTGAGCATTGATTTAGCTTTAATGTGCGATGTAAGTTCCTTAAAAACCATTTTGTCGCACAGTGAAGAGTCGTCTTGCTCTAATTATTGTGTCCGTTGTTCTCAAAAATTTTATTTCTACCATATACAAGTTTTTTTGGGACATTAAAACAGTGTATTAGACATTAAAATGTTGTTTTATTTATCGGTTTACAACAAAAAAAAGGAAATTTACATAAAATATCAACTAATACAAATGATAAAATACTGCATGACAAAAAATAAAATTCAATAAAAAAGACAGAGAAATAAAAATAACGCATAAAAATTCAAACTACTTACTACTTATTTTAGTATAGTAACCACTCAACGTTCAACTCGGAATGTTTGTTTCTACTTGTGTCACAAAGCCATAAAAATCGATAATGTATATGACAGACATGGATAATGCGTATGTCACGTCCTAGACTATTTATAGCCGAGATCAGCTGACATTTGTTTACAATCTTATGATACACATTAGTTTTACGGGCGACCAAGCATTTTGTCATTGTCTCTTATATACAGTAGTCTGTCCCCAACTCGAGTTGGTTCATTCAGTCTAACAGGACAGTTATCGTTTATCCTTGCGTTATTTGAGATAGCTTAGATTAATTTTTACGATCGTCGTTTTTACCGGATATTGTGCCGCGTTGAGTGGTTAAAAATAACATTAATGAATGTGATTGGAATAAAAATTGGATATTTGTAAAACAATGGCAGACCCCGGATAATCCGCCCACGGATAATCGGGAGTTTACTGTATATATATAGATTTTTTGGACTAGGAGACTGACAGACTTACCTTGGTAAGAGTCCACTCTGTAGTATTGAAATAGAAACACATAAAAGCACTTAAACAATGATATATTTCAACCACACAGTGGTCTTTGTCAATCGAAGAGAAAACACAAAAAGAAATATGAGAGAATGAAAGACCACTGTGTGGTTGAAATATATCATTGTTTAAGTGCTTTTATGTGTTTCTATTTCAAGACTACAGAGTGGACTCTTACCAAGGTAAGTCTGTCAGTCTCCTAGTCCAAAAAATCTAAATAATCTTTACCAACCAAAACTAACCTAAAAATATATATATGAAGTTATTATTATTACTTGTAAATAATGTTTTTCCACCACTACAAGGTGGTAATAATAATAACTTCATAAAGTCAGTGCAACGGAAAAATAATAGACAATGTGAAATATCACGATATATATATATATATATATATATAGATTTTTTGCACTAGGAGACTGACAGACTTACCTTGGTAAGAGTCCACTCTGTAGTCTTGAAATAGAAACACATAAAAGCACTTAAACAATGATATATTTCAACCACACAGTGGTCTTTGTCAATCGAAGAGAAAACACAAAAAGAAATATGAGAGAATGAAATAAAATAATTGTAATCACAGATTGTGTAGAGTAGAAATCAGATGTCACAGATTAAAGATATATATATATATATATATATATATTGTTTCCATGAACATATAGTTTATATAAGTGATTATAGTTTATATAAGTCTGTCAGGGGAAAAGAGATAAGGCTATTTGGAAAAACAAAAAAAAAAAAAAATATTTGAATGGATTTATCTGATGTTAAGGTTAGGGGATTCTCTGGACTTGGTATACCACTGGTATGATAGTTCCCTCCTTCTCAGTTCTGAGGGATTGCAATCAGGGGGGAGTGATTTAATTATTTTTTTGGTATAGCAGTCATCAAAAGTTGTGATGTTGTGACTCGCAGCATGTTGAGCTGTTGGTCTATCCATATTCATAAGTTTAACATCATGTCTGTGGCCATTCATTCTGATGGCCTACATCCCTCATGCACACGGCCTATCTGCAATAAAGAATTTTCTAAACAAACGCCCAGGCAAGCCTTCTCCCACTACACCTTTTCTTGTGAACCTGACCAGGTTCATCCTCGAGAAGAACAACTTTCAGTTTGATGGAAGGAACTACCTTCAAATAAAGGAAACAGCAATGGGCACCAGAATGGCACCATCGTACGCAAATCTGTACATGGGATTGTTGGAAGAAAATTTTCTAAAGACACAAACACACCAGCCATTATGTTGGTATAGATATATAGATGACATCTTCCTAATTTGGACACAGGGTGCTTCAACACTTAAGGCATTTTTAGACAGCCTGACACAATTCACATCAGCCATCACCTTTTTGGATGTAGAGGTAACACTCCAGAATGGAAATATCAACACAGGAATTCACATCAAACCGACAAACCACCTACAATATCTCCATCTCGACAGCAACCACCCAATAAACATAAAACGATCCATTCCATAGAGTCAAGCAACAGGGGTAAGAGAATCTGTTCGAATGATAGGGAATTGGAAGATTTTAATAGAAAGATATCAACAGCCTTCCAGAGAAGAGGATAACCAAAAAAACTCATTGAAAACCAAATTCATTCAGCACAATCCTCAGTTCACCATAAACCACAAACAGAACAAAATAAACTGTCTTTAATAACAGACTACCATCCTGGTCTACATAAACAAGATATTGAGAGATGGCTTCAAAATTCTTCAAGCTTCCGTCCACACCAAAAATCTTTTCACCGATCCACCGCAAATTTGGTACAAGCAACCTCCCAACTTGAAAAACATCCTAGTACATCCTAAACTACCAGATCCTGATGCAGAGAAACCACACAAACTTCCTCATGGCTCCTTCCCATGCAATAGACCTAGATGCAAGACGTGTCCAATACACCCCTCAGCAAATAGTTTCAACAGCCAAACAACAAAAATGGTCTTCAAAATACAGGGTCATCATAATTGTACATCGAAAAATGTCATATACCAGCTACAATGTAAACTTTGCTCAGCACAGTACATAGGCCTGACCACGGATGGTCTGCATATCAGAATGAATGGCCACAGACATGATGTTAAAATTATGAATATGGATAGAGCAACAGCTCAACATGCTGCGAGTCACAACATCACAACTTTTGATGACTGCTATACCACAAAAATAATTAAATCACACCCCCCTGATTGCAATCCCTCAGAACTGAGAAGGTGGGAACTATCATACCAGTGATATACCAAGTCCAGAGAATCCCCTAACCTCAACATCAGATAAATCCATTCATTTTATTTTTTATTTTTTTTTTCCCCACATAGCCTTATCTCTTTTCCCCTGACAGACTTATATAAACTATAATCACTCATATGTTCATGGAAACAATATATATATATATATATATATATATATATATATATATATATATATATATCTTTAATCTGTGCATCTGTGACATCTGATTTCTACTCTACACAATCTGTGATTACAATTATTTTATTTCATTCTCTCATATTTCTTTTGTGTTTTCTCTTCGATTGACAAAGACCACTGTGTGGTTGAAATATGTCATTGTTTAAGTGCTTTTATGTGTTTCTATTTCAAGACTACAGAGTGGACTCTTACCAAGGTAAGTCTGTCAGTCTCCTAGTCCAAAAAATCTAAATAATCTTTACCAACCAAAACTAACCTATATATATATATATATATATGTGTGTGTATGTGTGTATAACAAATTACACTTTTGCTATTACTTGCGACCAGACATTTGTTAACTAAAAGTTGTTTACTAAATGTCTGGTCGCAAGTAATAGCAAAAATGTAATTTGTAATTTACAACCAGCTCGTCATGAACAGCAACAAGTTTTTGATATATATATATATCTTTGTCAATCAAAGAGAAAACACAAAAAGAAATGATTTATAGCCAAAATATAACTAGAAAATGTCATCACTGTTTGCCCACTGGTTAATGATGCTAAATAAGTTGGGGAGTCATTATTTAGCAGACAAAAACTCATATAAGACTTAATACTCTCAGTAAATTTCAATATGAAGACAAATTACAAAAATATAGGTGAAAAAACCCCAAAACCACAAAAATTAATAAAAAAATAACTAAAATAAGTTACCTAAGATTAAATCCTTATGTATACTTCGATGACAAAGTCATCATCTTCAGAGGTTCCTATTACAAAAATACAATCTAGAATACAAAAAAAAAAAAAAAAATTAACAAACTAGACTCAGTCTAGTTTGTTAATTTTTTTTTTGTTAACTTATTTTAGTTATTTTTGTGATTTTGGGGCTTTTTCACCTATATTTTTGTAATATATTGTACCACTGTGCTCTTGATATTGTATATGAAGACAAATGATAATTAATGGATGCTAAAATTACCAATTAAAAAAAAATGGAGTTGCCGAATGATATGTAACAAATGTTTACTATGCTAATGAAATACAAGTTTTCAGCAATAGAAATTGTAGTAAATCAAACGAGGACAATATGTTGTTAAATAAACACTGTTTGTTAAATACTATGTTACAAAATAAATAATATGAACTAACCTGACTTTCTCTTTACGGGCATTATGAGCCTTAATTCGAAGTTCACCATCTTTTAGCAACCGGCCATAATCTTTAAGCTCCGTGTTCTCAGGCATATCCCAATCAGAAATACTTTTCTACAAATTATATAAAACATGTTCTCTTAAAAAAACAAGGAATAAAAATTACTAGATAAATATTGAGAAAATATTGTTACAGTTAAATTTACAACTGCTTAGTCTTTTTGAAGTTTATAAAAGTTGTTTATGGAGCAGAAGAAATCTTCTTATTTGGATCTTTCGATTATATTATTCTTGACTACAGTTGTATATCTATAGTTATTAATTGTAAACAATTTTTTCACAACTAAGTGCAATAATTTTACCTTATGTGAATAGGTACCTTTCGGTCCACTTGTCCATTGTCGAATCACTGATTATTTTTCTCTATTTTTCTGATGTGAATGTTCAGTCCACGATGTTGGTATTTGTTGACGTCATACATATTTCTTCTTGAGCCTCGTGTATAATGTTTTTAAATAGTATTTTGTCTGCATATGTTGTCTGTAGGATCATTAAATTGTTGTGTATGGTTTTATAAATGTGGTATTTTTCTAGTGAGTTTAGTTCTATTAGGTTATTATTTATTTCGAGTATGCTTAGGTTATTTTCGTAATTTGTTATTTCATGTTTATGTGATATTAGGTGTGCTACAACATTTGATGTTTTTGCAATTTTATTTTCGAATGTAGACCGATACGACCTTCAGACCGATACGATACAATGAAAAATATATTATTTTAAAATGATTTAACGAAAATATCACAAATAATTTATGATTGTGTTATAATATAACAAATACATAAAACTGTTAACATAGAACGAATACATGAAATAAATGTTAAATCTCCAAGGAATGTAGGCCTAATAATAAAAGAACTTCAAAGGTGTGACAAACCATTATTACAATTGCTCATGAAAGTCAGCATGGCTTTTGCTTAGAATTTGTATTTTTTTTCTTTCGGTATTTAAAAATGAAAGTTTTGTACTTTCAAGATTGAAAAAAAGTATGAAATTAAGGTTAATTATTGCATTAATACATTAATAGTTGTTTTCCTTTTGGCGAATTTTTTATTTAATTCGTAAATTATAATAACACTATGTGAATATTGTTAATTTTAAGATTAATGAAATTTTATAGCTTTTTAATATCTTTTGTTTTGCTGAAAATTATAAAGTCCTAGTAAGCTAATAAACTAATTAGTTCAATAATCACCCAACGAAACACAAAACTTATTTTGAACAACAAAATATAATTGCTTAGTATAATTAGCCAAATATATTTCCATTGCACTAAGTTTAATGAATATAAATGTTGAATTTGAGAAAGTTTCATAATATAAAGCTCAAAAATCACAATGGTCGTGTTGAGGTTTTAACTTTTAATTAGCAAAACATTAAAAAAAAGTGCTAGTTCTTTTACGGTGATGTTTAAGCCCAATGATAGGAATGTGTAATTTGGAGTTCTGGAACACAGTTCTTAAAGATAAAAACTAAAACATATACTTGCGTTTAGTAAACATGACCAGGATAAGCAGATTTTCAATTAAATTCTTTAGATTTCCTAAACCACAGGACCATCCACGAGTGTTTTGAAGTACATAACACTTAGAAAGGTTGCTAGAACACGCACGCAGTTGAATTAAACATTGAACTATGAAAGATATAGGAAATTTCTATCTCTAACATTTTAAAACTACAGGCATTTCCTGATTACCATCAATGTATGGTTTATAATTCTCTATGTTAATCTAAACAATAACATCGTTATATCCCTCATGACATTAAAAGGAACAAACCTACATTTTTAAAGTTTGTATCAGTGCTTGAAAACAAACATGAAAAAATCAATTAATGCAGTAAAAAACAAAGATTTAGAAGATGCAGTTTTCAAGAGGTTTTTGTAACAACATATATGGGAAACCCAATTTTGGGTCCGATTCTTTGTGGAAAAGCTAAGGTCTTAGCTCAGATTACAAAAAAATAGAGCTCTTCTTCCATTTTCAACATACCAATAGTAATTGAGTAGAATTGAAAAATTCCAATTATTTGGATTTTCGTTTATTGGAATTGGAGTCAGGTTCCAATTAATTCAGATAATTGGAGTTCTACTGTATATAATTTTGGTGTCTAGTATGTTGTTAATAATAATATATACTTTAGTAAATTGCACAAGACAAGTTGCTTTGATATCTAGTTTATTTATTGTTGATGTTTCAACTATATGCAAAATAAAATTATGTCCATTTCCCATAATAGCAGGTATACCTATTTCACATAATTATTTTAGACTACTGATTTCCAACTCTCAGAAATTTATAAACTACTTATCAGTGAATCATGTACAAGCTTCTATTACCTCCTGTCACATCAGTCAATTGCCTTAGAATTAGCATCAATGGACAACCACACCTATTATACATAGAACACAACCTTTTCTATCATTTGACAAAGATGTCAGATGGATTAGTTCCACTCTAATAACATCCTTTTAGAATGTTCCAGAGCATTGAATCATGATTTCTTCACCTACAATTTGATTTCTTTCTTTTTACCATCTGCCATTTTAATTTTATATGTAATTAAGTTAGTAGCCGCCAGAACTTATTACTGACAACTTATATTTTTAGCTTGCTTAGATTCAAGTTTTTGTCTCCCTTTTGACTTATTTATGCATATCTTGTTCAAAACTAAGAAAAAAAAAATCTAATTTCCGTATCACTATGGAAGTAAGGACTAGTTGTTCCAAAATAGTACACTCGCAAATTAGTAGTATTTGTGCCAAATTAAACCCTGCTTTGTTATTTGCCAATCAGTTAGGGCATCAGTAATGTTACTTATATTTATTCAATTGAGTTGAAGCTGCACCCTTCATAGATTATATATTATTAGTCTTTTACTGAAGTTATCTGCGCTTTATTAATTAAAACTTAGCAACATACTTGGTTATTTAGTATGTAGATTTGTTTGTAACTTAACAAATGCATTTATTACGTTCAAATGCTTTAGCCCTAAATATCAATTAAAAAACATGATATCTGTAGAGCTACTACTCTTCAATATTCCTGTTGATGTTTTACCAAAGTGTCTTACCTAACCAAACTTTTAGTAAATCCAGTCAACTATTTAACATAGAGATTTGATTTATTAATTTGTTTAAAATTTTAAATTACAAGCAGACCTTGTTGAAGTGCTATTTTAATTACCTAAGGTGGTCATCCATGATTGTTATTATTCTCAAATTTGTGTTAATTTCATTTTTGCCAGTTTTTCAATGCTTACCTTCTGTGAACATTTTTCTTCATTCATGTAATTTATGTCACAGAAATTATACAACTTCAATAAGAAATTTAACCCTATTAATAATTAATTATATTGTTTCCTCAATGTTACTTAAACATGTAACATCCATGCATAAAGAATAAAAGAGCTATTACAACACACTAACAAAGAATTAGTTGCTGCTAATAGAACTTAATTACAATTGATTTATTATTATTTTTTTATATAATATAGAGCCTACAATATTATTTATAATGTTTTAAAATTAAAAATCAATATTAAAACAATAACTGCTTCTCAAATACTTTGTTTATCCCAATGCTTTTGTTACTCTGAAAAATTGGTTTTGCTCTTAAGATTATTTAACAAGCTTTGGGTAGATGAGGCATTTTAGGATTAGAGCCCTTAATTTCAGCTAATCTTGAATCACTCCTTATATCAAGTCAATATCTTTTTGTTTGTTTTTAATCAAAATTAAAGTGAGAATCACTGTTCAAACAAAAATGCTCTAAAATACCAAAAGTTACTTATTGAGATAAATAGGTTTTTTTACACACAACTCTTCTAGGTTTACATTGCACTCTAAGATCTTTAGGCTTGGCAATGAAGGATTTAAAATCAGTTTTTTTCATTGTTTCAGTCATGCTGCTACCATATAAAGAAAAATAAAAGCGGAATTAATCCATGAGTGTGTCTATGTGACTGAGTATGTTATTTACCTACAAACTTACCTTACAAGAGGTAAGATAGCTAAGCTTACCTACAACAGTAGCACAGTCCTTGTCTTCACCAAGAGATTTTAAGATTAGGAAAGATTGAAAGTTTTTCCCTTCAACTTTGGATACTCAGAGAATTTTATATAAAATTGTTGTGAGGTTTCACTCAAAGAAATGAAAATAAATATATTACTTTTTCATTATCAGAACTCTGAAGTAGTGGATTGACTGGTTCATATGACCAAAAATATCTTGAATAGTCCATTACGTTCAGCGAATATTATTACGTTTAAATAAATACGTTTTAATCACTTAAACAATAGTTTATGACTATCCGAACTTTATATTTAGTAAATTAGTTAAGACTTACTGAGACAGAATATTTTCGATCGCTATGTGCCGATCTTCATCAGTGTCTTCTGCTTGGAGATGTTGGGTCAAGCGGTGACGGTTTTAAAGGTAGGTTTTCAATAGTATCAAAGAGTATGCGTGATTTGTATTGTGTTTGTTCGTTTAATATGTTTGTACTTTGTGTTTTTGTGTGTATGTAAATTTCATATTGTGATAGTGTGTTGAGAAGTGGTCCTTTTTTGTTGATGTGTAGGATTTCTAGGTTATGGTAAATGCCTGTGTATTTGTGTCCTGTATCTTTTATGTGGTTGTAAAATGTTTAGTTGGTGTTCTGTTTGTGTTCTTCGACTCTTTGTTTAAAGCTGCGACCTGTTTGTCCAATGTAGAATTTGTTACATTCGTTGCAATTCAGTTTGTATACGCCTGGTGCTTGTAGTTTATCCTTGTTGTTGGTGTTGTGTTTTATATTGTAACTTGTTATTAGTTTTGTATGCTATTTTGTATCCTATTTTTTGAAATTTGTGGGCTATTTTGTTTGTTGTTTTGTTTATGAATGGTAATGTGATGTATTTGTTTTCCCTGTCTGTAGTGTTAATTTTAGTGTTTTTTTGTACTTTGTACCTTAGTTTGTCTATTATTGTGGTGTTGTATCCATTTGTGTATGCTAAATATTTAATTGTGTCTAGTTCTTTGTTTATATTTTCTGTGGACATTGGAACTTTTTTAGGTCTATGGAGCATGAATCTGAAGGCAGTGTGTTTGTGTTGGATAGGGTGGTTTGAGGTGTTGTGGATAAGTGTGTCTGTCGTTATGGGTTTCCTGTAAATGTTGAAACTGTGTTTTTGTGTGTGGCTTTTCGTTATGGTTAGGTCAAGGAAGTTTAGGGATCGATTGGCTTCCAATTGGTTAGAACACCAATTCCAACACATAGAAAACACCAAGATACTCACAAACAATACACACTCACACAAAATCATTTACTAGTACAGATACGTCGATGATATCATAACACTATACAGAGGCAACATCCAACAATGCGAAAAACTCTTCACCTACACTAATAAAATACAACCAATACTCCACTTCACCTCAGAGAATAAAACCAACTTAATTTTTCAGGTTTTAAGTTATGAATAATTAGGAGAGCAGAACAGAATACACTAGGTAATAATCTCTTTATTTACCTCAAATGTAAATCTGAATTTGATATAATCACTGTCATATTTGTTTTGATAGCATTTTTAACAGGTAACTTACAAACATTTTCAATATCAGAAAATATTAGAAACAGAAAGGCAAATAAACTGCTAACCTTAAACTAATGCTCAAGTGATTGTACGGCTCATGAACTGGTTATGAAGGAGTATGGGGATACAATTGATTTAACCTGCCACTTTCTCAGGTACTGCTTGCTTCCCTCCATATATTACTGAGCAAGTAATATCCAAGTAGACTTTTCTTTACCATTATGCTTAAACCATATCTTAAAGTGCTTCCCTATCAAGCTCCACAAAGTTGACCATGATAAAACTCAGATGTCTTTCAGAGAGGCTTTAGAGGCTGACAACATTATATTCGTCACTCTTAAACTTTTGTTCTGTTCAACAAACATTATTTTCCTATTATAGGTCTCATAGACCATCTTCAGTTTTTTTTTCACACTTGATTTTTTTCTTCAAGGTGTTCTTAAAATGTGACATCAAAGTGTTTCTAATGTGTATTGTTCAGTTTATAGTCTCCAAATCTAATTGTAATACAATAAAAATTTGTTTCAGTAAGTAAAAAATTTGTTAGTTGATTTTGATAGAACTAGCATTTTAAAAAATGAATATAAGATGTTTTGTTTTGATAATTTCACATTTAAAAACCTTACTTGTATATCCTGCATGATCTGTAAAGTATCACTATCCCTTTTAACTTCATTAATATATTGAGCAACATCTACCATAGCTTCTTTGGCGCGTTTTAATCCTGTGTAATCTTCATGATTCTGGAAAATAATAATAAATTATATTATTAAAAATGTTTTTTTAAGAAACTGATAAAGGGTTAATTAATTACACATACAAATTCAGTTCTTAAAACAGAAATAAACTTTATTCTACCTAAACCAGAAACCAACTTGCTATTTACAAGTTATAAAAAATGAGTTAATTTAGACAAGATTCAGTAAACAAAATTTAAATACAACCAATAACTTTATTTAGTATCTTCTTAACAAATTAAAGTAAAAACAATCTATTAACCATACCTGTTGACTTTATATAATAATAAAAAATAATATATACATACACATTAAAGTGTAAATCATAAGTGAACAATTGTTTATGCTGAAAAATGTTGCTAAATTAGGTAGTAAAAATAAACAAAATAAGACAGAAAATTAATTGCGCGGATATGTTTTCCTACAGACTGAGGAGCAGCAATAGCAGTAAACATGAGCAACAGATTGTGAGAAAAATAGAGAAGAAAGAAAGAATAGTGAGCAAACACTTTCTACATTTCATAGAAGCACAACTTTTTTTTCAAATAGATAAATAGGCTGAAATAGAAATAGTCTTGAATTTAACAGAAGCTTGAAAAATTGGGACCCAAAATTTTGAGACTGTGTCTATATATATTTACATGTATTATGTGTGTGTGTGTGTGTGTATATAAATATATATATATATATATATATATATATATATATATATATATTTAGGTTAGTTTTGGTTGGTAAAGATTATTTAGATTTTTTGGACTAGGAGACTGACAGACTTACCTTGGTAAGAGTCCACTCTAGTCTTGAAATGGAAACACATAAAAGCACTTAACCAATGATATATTTCAACCACACAGTGGTCTTTGTCAATCAAAGAGAAAACAAGGTTTTCTCTTCGATTGACAAAGACCACTGTGTGGTTGAAATATATCATTGTTTAAGTGCTTTTATGTGTTTCCATTTCAAGACTACAGAGTGGACTCTTACCAAGGTAAGTCTGTCAGTCTACTAGTCCAAAAAATCTATATATATATCTATATATATATATATATATATATATATATATATAATGTCGGTTTGATGTGAATTCCTGTGTTGATAAACCACCTGCAATATCTCCATTTCGACAGCAACCACCCAATAAACATAAAATGACCCATTCCATACAGTCAAGCAATCAGGGATAAGAGAATCTGTTCTAATGATACGGAATTGGAAAATTTTAATAGAAAGATATCAACAGCCTTCCAGAGAAGAGGATAGCCAAAAAGACTCATTGAAAACCAAATTCATTCAGCACAATCCTCTGTTCACCCCAAACCACAAACAGAACAAAATAAACTGTCTTTAATAACAGAATACCATCCTGGTCTACATAAACTCAACAAGATATTGAGAGATGGCTTCAAAATTCTTCAAGCTTCCATCCACACCAAAAATCTTTTCACCGATCTACCTCAAATTTGGTACAAGCAACCTCCCAACTTGAAAAACACCTAGTACATCCTAAACTACCAGACCCTGATGCAGAAAAATCACACAAACTTCGTCATGGCTCCTTTTCATGCAATAGACCTAGATGCAAGACGTGTCCAATATACCCCCCAGCAAATAGTTTCAACAGCCAAACAACAAAAATGGTCTTCAAAATACAGGGTCCAAAATATACCAGCTACAATGTAAATTTTGCTCAGCACAGTACATAGGCCTGACCACGAATGGTCTGAATATCAGAATGAATGGCCACAGACATGATGTTAAAATTATGAATATGGATAGGCCAGCAGCTCAACATGCTGCGAGCCTCAACATCACAACTTTTGATGACTGCTATACTACAAAAATAATTAAATCACTCCCCACTGATTGCAATCCCTCAGAACTGAGAAGATGGGAACTATCATACCAGTGGTATACAAAGTCCGGAGAATCCCCTAACCTCAATATCAGATAAATCCATTCACTTTTTTCCCTAATAGCCTCATCAGACGTCTCTAATCTCTTTTCCCCTGACAGACTTATATAAACTATAATCACTCATATGCTCATGGAAACAATACACATATCTTTAATCTGTGACATCTGATTTCTACACAATCTGTGATTACAACTTTTAGTTTATTTTATTTCATTCTCTCATATTTCTTTTTGTGTTTTCTCTTTGATTGACAAAGACCACTGTGTGGTTGAAATATTTCATTGGTTAAATGCATTTATGTGTTTCTTTTTCAAGACTACAGAGTGGATATATATATATATATATATATATATATATATATATATATATATATATATATATATATATATATTCTTGATATTTTTCGTTATATATTGTTTTTTCGTTGCACTGACTTTATGAAGTTAATATATTACTATTGTAAGTAATTTTATCCACCATTAAGTGCAATAATTTTACCTTGAGTGATGAGGCACCTTTCGGTCACTTGACCATTGTCGAATCACTGATATTTTTCTGGTGTAGATGTTCGGTCCGTGATATTGGTATTTGTTGACGTTACACGCACTTTCTCTTGATCTGTGTGTATGATGTTTTTATATAGTATGTCTTCTGTATATGTTGTTTGTAAATTCATTAAATTGTTGTGTATGTTTTTATAAATGTGGTATTTTTCTAGTGAGTTTAGTTCTATTGGGTTATTATTTATTTCAAATATGGTTAGGTTATTTTCGTAATTTGTTATTTCATGTTTATGTGATATTAGGTGTGCTGCAACATTTGATACTTTTGAATTTTTGTTTTTGAATGCTCTATAATGTTCTTCAAATCTTATTTTAAATGATCTGGTTGTTTTTCCTATGTAAAAAGCGTTACAGTTGTTGCATGTAATTTTGTAAATTCCTGATAGGTTATGTTTTTCTGAATTTGTTTTGTGGTTTGTGTTATTAAGATATTTTATTATTTTCTTGTTTGGTTTGTATGTTGGAGTGTAGTATTCTTTGTTGTATATATTTGTTATTTTTTCTATTTTGTTATTGGTGTATTTATATTTAGGTAGATTTTTTTTATTTTCATTATTTTTGTGTTCTGGTTGTAGTGTTGTGTTGAGGTTAGGTTTATTTGTGAATTTATTGTATATATTTTTTATAATGTGTTTGTTGTATCCATTTTCTATTGCTATTTTTGTAATGTTATCTAATTCTTCATTTAATTTTTGTTTGTTATCCTGTGTGTATTTTATTGCTTTATTTATCATGTTATTGTAAGTGTTAATTTTGTGTGTCCAGGGGTGGTTAGATTTGTAGTGTATTGTGGTGTTGTTGGAAGTAGGTTTCCTGTATACTGTAGTTTCTATTTTATTATCATTTATATTTAAAGTGATGTCGAGATAGTTGATTGTTCTATTTGTTTCTGTTTCAATGGTGAATTGTATATTTTCATTGTATGTATTTAGTTTGTTTAATATTATGATGTGTTTGTTGTGAATGGTAGGTTGGTATATTACAAGTATATCGTCTACATACCTTGTCCATAGTGAAATATTGTGTGTGTTTAGTATAGGCTTAATTATTATTTGTTCATAGTGTTGTAAATATATTTCTGACATGACAGATGATATGGGTGAACCCATGGGGAGTCCAGTTGTTTGTTTATAAAATTTATTGTTAAATTGGAAGTAATTTTGGTTACATATGTGTTTGGTTAGCGTAATGATACTATCAATTACGTTTCGTTTTTCGTTATTGTGTATTAGTTTGTTTTTTATTATTTCTATGGTTTCTTCTATTGGGATACTAGGGTACATGTTAGTTATGTCATAACTTATTATTTTTGTGTTGCTGTTTGTTTTTATCGTTTTAATTTTATTAATTAATTCGTATCCATTTTTTATATTGTATGTGTTGTTGATATGTATTTTAGATCTTATGATTTTGTCTAGTATTTTTGCGATTATGTAAGATGGTGCTATTGTGAAATTTATTAGTGGTCTAAATGGTGTGTTGGGTTTGTGCATTTTAGGTATCCCTGATAATATTGGTGCACATGGTTTGAATGGGTATAGTCTTGTGTGGTATTTTAATTTATTGTTATAGTTTAGGGTATTTCGGTGAGTGACTATTAAGTTTTCTATTGTAATAAGGTATTTGCTAGTTGGGTCTGGGATTTGTTCATATTTATTTTCTTTTATGTAGTTAGTCATTGAATCGATGTATTTGGTATTTTCTATTATTACTGGTGTATTTGTTTTATCTGATTTTAATATTAAGTAGTCGTTGTTTTCTAGTTTTTCTCTGAGTTTTATAATTTCTTTTTTATTTATATATTGTTCCGTTTTTTTGTTTTTATTAGGTTAATTTTATTATTCATATTGTTTCTTATGTGTTCAGTATTTTGGTGGGTAATTTTGTAACATCATACACACAGATCAAGAAAAAGTGCGTGTAACGTCAACAAATACCAATATCACGGACCGAACATCTACACCAGAAAAATATCAGTGATTCAACAATGGTCAAGTGACCGAAAGGTGCCTCATCACTCAAGGTAAAATTATTGCACTTAATGGTGGATAAAATTACTTACAATAGTAATATATTAACTTCATAAAGTCAGTGCAACGGAAAAAAAATGGATAACGTTAAATATCAAGAATATATATATATATATATATATATGAAGTTAATATATTACTATTGTAAGTAATTTTTCTAAACAAACTAAATACATACAACGAAAACATACAATTCACCGTTGAAACAGAAACAAATAGAACAATCAACTTCCTCGACATCACTTTAAATATAAATGATAATAAAATAGAAACTACAGTATACAGGAAACCTACTTCCAACAACACCACAATACACTACAAATCTAACCACCCCTGGACACACAAAATTAACACTTACAATAACATGATAAATAAAGCAATAAAATACACACAGGATAACAAACAAAAATTAAATGAAGAATTAGATAACATTACAAAAATAGCAATAGAAAATGGATACAACAAACACATTATAAAAAATATATACAATAAATTCACAAATAAACCTAACCTCAACACAACACTACAACCAGAACACAAAAATAATGAAAATAAAAAAAATCTACCTAAATATAAATACACCAATAACAAAATAGAAAAAATAACAAATATATACAACAAAGAATACTACACTCCAACATACAAACCAAACAACAAAATAATAAAATATCTTAATAACACAAACCACAAAACAAATTCAGAAAAACATAACCTATCAGGAATTTACAAAATCACATGCAACAACTGTAACGCTTTTTACATAGGAAAAACAACCAGGACATTTAAAATAAGATTTGAAGAACATTATAGAGCATTCAAAAACAAAAATTCTAAAGTATCAAATGTTGCAGCACACCTAATATCCCATAAACACGAAATAACAAATTACGAAAATAACCTAACCATACTTGAAATAAATAACAACCCAATAGAACTAAACTCACTAGAAAAATACCACAGTTATAAAAATATACACAACAATTTAATGAATCTACAAACAACATATACAGAAGACATACTATATAGAAACATCATACACACAGATCAAGAAAAAGTGCGCGTAACGTCAACAAACACCAACTTCACAGACCGAACATCTACAACAGAAAAACATCAGTGATTCGACAATGGTCAATTGACCGAAAGGTGCCTCATCACTCAAGGTAAAATTATTGCACTCAATGGTGGAAAAATTACTTACAATAGTAATATATTAACTTCATAAAGTCAGCTCAACAGAAAAACAATGGATAACGTTAAATATCAAGAATATATATATATATATTGTTTCCATGAGCATATGAGTGATTATAGTTCATATAAGTATATATATATTCTTGATATTTAACGTTATCCATTGTTTTTCCGTTGCACTGACTTTATGAAGTTAATTTTTAGAAAAAATATATATATATATATATATATATATATATATATATATATATATATATATATATATTTATAGGTTAGTTTTGGTTGGTAAAGATTATTTAGATTTTTTGGACTAGGAGACTGACAGACTTAAACAATCATTGTTTAAGTGCTTTTATGTGTTTCTATTTCAAGACTACAGAGTGGACTCTTACCAAGGTAAGTCTGTCAGTCTCCTAGTCCAAAAAATCTAAATAATCTTTACCAACCAAAACTAACCTAAAAATATATAAACCTATATGTATATATATATTGATATTTTACGTTGCCCATTATTTTTCCGTTGCACTGACTGTATGAAGTTGATATATTACTATTGTAAATACTTTTATCCACCACTAAGTGCAATAATTTATAAGTGCAAGGTAAAATTATTGCACTTAGTGGTGGATAAAAGTATTTACAATAGTAATATATCAACCTCATATATATATATATATATATATATATATATATATATATATATATATATATATATATATATATATATAGGTTAGTTTTGGTTGGTAAAAATTATTTAGATTTTTGGACTAGGAGACTGACAGACTTCGATCAGACTGCCAAGGTAAGTCTGTCAGTCTCCTAGTCCAAAAAATCTAAATAATCTTTACCAACCAAAACTAACCTAAATATATATATATATATATATATATATATATATATATATATATATCAGGGTCATCATACTTGTACATCCAGAAATATAATATATCAGTTACAATGTAAATTTTGCCTGGCACAGTACATAGGCCTTACCACGGATGGTCTGAGCATCAGAATGAATGACGACATTCATGTCCACAGATATGACGTTGGAACCATGAACATAGGCCAACCGCTCAACACGCTGCTAGTCACAACTTCATATCTTTCAATGATTGTTATACCACCAAAATAATTAAGGCCGCCCCCCCCTGATTGCAATCCTTAGGAATTGAGAAGATGGGAGTTATCATACCAGTGGTACACCAAATCTAGAGAACCTCCTAACCTCAACGTTAGATAAAACTCCTTTTACATTCCCCCAAACTTATATAATTTTTAACAACTACATTTACCTTCCTTCTGACAGCCTATTAATATCTAGTTTCAAGTAATCAGTATCTACACAAATCACATATAGCACTATATCATAATCTATAAATCTGTGAATCCGTGACATTTGGATATTTATACACATCTGTGGTTCACTTCAGTCTTTTGTTTTTCTCTTTTTTGATTGATGAATATAATTTTTGATCAAAATATTTCAATAGTGTGTTAAGTTTTTATATGTGTTTATTTCCAAGAGATTGCAGTTGTGGACTATTGCCATTAGGTAAGTCTGTCAGTCTCCTATCTAGTCCAAAAATTCCTATATATACAAATGTATGTGTGTGTATTAGTGATGGGTCGATTCTCGATTCGAAAGATTCTAGATACTATATTCGGAATCGGGAATTGATCACAAAAGTCAATTCCAGCTAGGCCGGTGTTTACACATTTGGAGCTAAATATTCGTTATCTCTCTAATATAATGCCGTGTCTACTCATTGAGCAGTAAAATATCTGCCACCTCTCTAACATAATGTTGTGTTTACACAATGTCGGTAAAATATCCATCGTCGGTCTAACATAATGTTACGTTTACACATCGGGCGGTAAACAATCTATTGCTGCTTTATCATAATGTTGTTTTATCAAAATAGCCATCGCCGCTCGAATATAATGTTTCGTTTATACATTGTCGGTGAAATATCCGTCTTCGCTCGAATATAATGTCACACACACTAGCAGTAAAATATCAGTCACCGTCTAATATGATGTAGGATTTATATTTATTTAGCATTGGCGGTAAAATAACCGTTACCGTTCTAACATAATGTTGTGTTTACACATCGGGGGGTAAAATACCTGTCGCCGCTCTAAGATAATGGCGCGTTTGCATATTGAGTGGTAAAATATCCATCGCCGCTCAAACATAAGGTCGTGTTAGTAAGTAATTGCGTAATACTGGATCAATAACAACTTTTTGTAAATGTTATGTCTTTTAAAATATAATCAAAAATAACATTTCATTTTTCTGATGGGTTGATATTTATGGTATTTGGAATCGGGTAATGGTTTCTTGGTATCGGAATAAGTAAAATTTTGAACTTGACCCTTCATTAATATATATATATATATATATATATATATATATATATATATATATATATATATATATATATATGAAGTTAATATATTACTATTGTAAGTAATTTTATCCACCATTAAGTGCAATATTTATATATATATATATATATATATATATATATATATAAACCACTTAAGTGCATATATATATATATATATATATATATATATATATATATATATATATATATGAAGTTAATAAATTACCAATTTTGAGTAATTTTATCCACCATTAAGTGCAATAATTTTACCTTGAGTGATGAGGCACCTTTTGGTCTTTGACCATTGTCGAATCACTGATTGTTCTCTGCTGTGGATGCTACGTCCGTGAAGCCGGTGTTTGTAGAAGTTACGCGCACTATTTCTTGATCTGTGTGTATGAGGTTTCTGTATAGTATGTCTTCTGTATATGTTGTTTGTAAATTCATTAAGTTGTTGTGTATGTTTTTATAAATGTGGTATTTTTCTAGTGAGTTTAGTTCTATTGGGTTGTTATTTATTTCCAGTATGGTTAGGTTATTTTCGTAATTTGTAATTTCGTGTTTATGGGAAATTAGGTGTGCTGCAACATTTGATACTTTAGAATTTTTATTTTTATGTCTATAATGTTCTTCAAATCTTATTTTAAACGTTCTGGATGTTTTTCCTATGTAAAAGGCGTTACAGTTGTTGCAAGTGATTTTGTAGATTCCTGATAGGTTATGATTTTCTGAATTTGTTATGTGGTTTTTGTTACTAAGATATTTTATTATTTTGTTGTTTGGTTTGTAAGTTGGAGTGTAGTATTCTTTGTTGTATATATTCGTTATGTTTCCATGAACATATGAGTGATTTGATTATAGTTTATATAAGTCTGTCAGGGGAAAAGAGATAAGGCTATTTGGAGAGAGAAAAAAAATAATTTTTTTAAAATTAATAATTGGATTTATCTGATGTCGAGGTTAGGGGATTCTCTGGACTTGGTATACCACTGGTATGATAGTTCCCACCTTCTCAGTTCTGAGGGATTGCAATCAGGGGGGAGTGATTTAATTATTTTTGTGGTATAGCAGTCATCAAAAGTTGTGATGTTGTGACTCGCAGCATGTTGAGCTGTTGCTCTATCCATATTCATAATTTTAACATCATGTCTGTGGCCATTCATTCTGATATTCAGACCATCCGTGGTCAGGCCTATGTACTGTGCTGAGCAAAGTTTACATTGTAGCTGGTATATGACATTTTTCGATGTACAATTATGATGACCCTGTATTTTGAAGACCATTTTTGTTGTTTGGCTGTTGAAACTATTTGCTGAGGGGTGTATTGGACACGCCTTGCATCTAGGTCTATTACATGGGAAGGAGCCATGAGGAAGTTTGTGTGGTTTCTCTGCATCAGGGTCTGGTAGTTTAGGATGTACTAGGATGTTTTTCAAGTTGGGAGGTTGCTTGTACCAAATTTGCGGTGGATCGGTGAAAAGATTTTTGGTGTGGACGGAAGCTTGAAGAATTTTGAAGCCATCTCTCAATATCTTGTTGAGTTTATGTAGACCAGGATGGTAGTCTGTTATTCAAGACAGTTTATTTTGTTCTGTTTGGGGTTTATGGTGAACCGAGGATTGTGCTAAATGAATTTGGTTTTCAATGAGTGTTTTTGGGTATCTTCTTCTCTGAAAGGCTGTTGATATCTTTCTATTAAAATCTTCCAATTCCCTATCATTCGAACAGATTCTCTTACCCCTGATTGCTTGACTGTATGGAATGGATCGTTTTATGTTTATTGGGTGGTTGCTGTCGAAATGGAGATATTGTAGGTGGTTTGTAGGTTTGATGTGAATTCCTGTGTTGATATTTCCATTCTGGAGTGTTACCTCTACATCCAAAAAGGTGATGGCTGATGTAGATTTCTCCCAGGTAAATTGAAGTGTGAAGAATTGTGTCAGGCTGTCTAAAAATGTCTCAAGTGTTGAAGCACCCTGTGTCCAAATTAGGAAGATGTCATCTATATATCTATACCAACATAATGGCTGGTGTGTTTGTATCTTTAGAAAACTTTCTTCCAACAATCCCATGTACAGATTTGCGTACGATGGTGCCATTCTGGTACCCATTGCTGTTCCCTTTATTTGAAGGTAGTTCCTTCCCTCAAACTGAAAGTTGTTCTTCTCGAGGATGAACCTGGTCAGGTTCACAAGAAAAGGTGTAGTGGGAGAAGGCTTGCCTGGGCGTTTGTTTAGAAAATTCTCTATTGCAGATAGGCCATGTGCATGAGGGATGTTGGTATAGAGAGAGGTGACATCTATGGTGACCAAAATAGTTACCGGGGGTAGAGGTACAGATATTTGTGAGAGTCGATCTATGAAGTGATTGGTGTCCTGGGTATGTGATGGAAAGTTCTTTACTAAGGGTTGAAGGTGTGAGTCGAGGAAAGCTGAAATTCTTTCCGTTACTGAATTGCAGCCAGCAATTATTGGTCTACCAGGTGGAGGGATTATGTTTTTGTGGATCTTTGGTAATATATAGAATTGAGGAGTAGAGGGGTTTTCATTATATAATAATTTTAAAGATGTTTCCGAAATATTTTGTTCAGGAGCTGTATATTTGAGTAGGTCCGAGAGTAAATTGTTGAATTGATGTTAAAATTATGAATATGGATAGACCAACAGCTCAACATGCTGCGAGTCACAACATCACAACTTTTGATGACTGCTATACCACAAAAATAATTAAATCACTCCCCCCTGATTGCAATCCCTCAGAACTGAGAAGGTGGGAACTATCATACCAGTGGTATACCAAGTCCAGAGAATCCCCTAACCTCAACATCAGATAAATCCATTCAATTTTTTTTTTTTTTTTTCTAATAGCCTTATCTCTTCTCCCCTGACAGACTTATATAAACTATAATCACTCATATGCTCATGGAAACAATATATATATATATATATATATATATATATATATATATATATATATATATATATATATCTTTAATCTGTGCATCTGTGTCATCTGATTTCTACTCTACACAATCTGTGATTACAACTTATATTTATTTTATTTCTCTCATATTTCTTTTTGTGTTTTCTCTTCGATTGACAAAGACCACTGTGTGGTTGAAATATAACATTGGTTAAGTGCTTTTATGTGTTTCTATTTCAAGACTACAGAATGGACTCTTACCAAGGTAAGTCTATCAGTCTCCTAGTACAAAAAATCTAAGTAAGACATATAACAACTTATCTAGCTTAGAACAGTGTACAAATTTCCTTATTAAAGTGGGGAAAGCATCAAGCAAGTTATTACATATTCTTTTGTTGAATTGTTTGTACTTAAGAAAGACATATTAAACAAAGAAAAACTTCATCTACAAATCTATGTATTCATAGGTTACCTCTGGTAGAACTTAAAGCTCATTCAAGACTTTCTGGACTTGATAGGAAACAGACTGACTTACCTTGGTAATAGACGAGTCTTTAATCTCAAAACAGATATACATAAACTCCTAAAACATATATTTTGGAGAAAATGTATCCTTTGTCAGAAAGAGAATCTGAAGTGAGTCATAGTTATTTATAGAGTTATAGTCTAAATGTCAGGCATACAGATGTTAGTTTACAAAGATATGTTCGTATGCCTACTCAGTTTCCTGTTTAGCGCTTTCTTACCACATCTTAATCATTTAATTTTATAATTTATTGAGATATATTCACATTAATATTATCGATATATTTACTTACTGGCTGAGTTTCACTTATAAGCTTGTCTAATAAAAGATGATATTTTAGAATCCTTTGCATTGGAACCGACAAAATATCTCTTAGTTTGAATTTCCCATTGTTGGCTTTTTGCTGACATCTCTGAAAATGAAATAAAAATCCATGATTTAGATAAAAAAAGCGAAAATGAAATAAATTTTTCATAGAATAAAATTGCTAATTCAAGAATTTCAATTGCTTCAGAATTTTAATCTCATAATTCTAACATAGTCAACACCAGAAGGGTGTTCTGTGATTTTAAATTATTAAATATTTATTTATATCAAATTGTATGGTCACCATGTTTTTACAACAGGAAAATTTAAATTCTGATGGGGATATTCAACTCCAGTTCAGTACTTTTATGGGCTAGTTGACATTAATATCTTTTAAACAAACTCTAACATGGTTAAATAGATTGTTTTGCTAAATACAGTTCTAAGAACTGTAATAATCCATAATACAATGTTTACACAAAATCCTACAGAGATGTAGAAACCATTGTTATTGTCGCTGGCGGTTAATATTTAACAAAGCATTTCCCAGTGTACTGTTATTGCTTGTTTTTTTTTAAATGATCATCTGTCACTGCCTAGAAAGTTTGATCAAGTTTGGTACAATATGACTTATTACTGACAATATGAAGTACAGATAATACTGTCAGTCTATCAAAGTCTAAATGTGAAGTGAATTTGTAATTTATCCATTAAAAAAAATAAAAAAGAAACACTAAGACTTACTAAAATTATAATTTACACCACTTTATAATTAAAATACAATTTTTTTAAACCTTGTAAGACAAATCATTTTGAAACTTACTGAGCGATCATCATCAGAGTTCAGATTGGTCACCAAGATATGGAGTTGAGTTGACAGAACTGGATTCAATGATAGTGAAAATCTTGGTCAACTGTATATATAATTACCAAAAGTGCTAAAACAATTATATTCTGTACAGACTTAGGCAGGAACCACCTACAGTGAATTTATTGGTAGAAGTGAATTTGGGCCTCCATTTATAATATACAAAGGTATACAGATTAAAGATAATAACAGTATTGTATTGCATCTATGGTACTGTATTCGAAAGTTGTTACAATACGAGGTGTGGCTAGAAAAAACCGAACTGATGCTATAAAAAAATTTTATTTTCCATTATTTACAATTTGATGTTATCTCCTTCAATGTACTCTCCTCCTCGGTCTATACACCGCTCCATACGAATTTTCCACTGTTCATAGCAATGCTGCAGATCATTTTCGGTAAGTCCATACATTACTTCCGTCGCTTTTTCTTTTACTGCTTCAACACTCTCAAATCTAGTTCCTTTCAAAGCTGACTTGACTTTAGGGAAAAAAAAATCACGGGGAGCCAAATCAGGTGAGTAGGGTGGATGGTCTAAGATGGGAATGTTGTGATTGGCTAAAAACGTCTTCACTGACAACGCATTGTGAGCTGGGGCATTGTCTTGGTGCAGGATCCATGTCTTTTTTTCCACAAATCGTTCCGTTTTCTCTGTACTCGCTCACGTAGGGTAGTCAGGACGCTAATGTAGTAATGCTGATTCACTGTTTGTCCTTCTGGTACCCAATCAATGTGTACAATCCCTTTGACATAAAAAAAAACAATCATCATTGCCTTGAATTTCGATTTTGACATTCGTGCTTTTTTTTGTCGTGGAGAATCAGGAGATTTCCAATGCATTGATTGGCGTTTGGTTTCGGGATCGTAAGAAAAAAACCACGATTCATCACAAGTAATAACATTTTGTAAAAAGGTGAGATCACTTTCAATGTTTTCTAGGATGTCAGAACAAATCATTCTTCGGCGTTCCTTCTGTTCAATTGTGAGATACTTTGGAACCATTTTTGCACACACTTTGTTCATGTTGAAACTTTCATGAAGAATCTGCCTAACACTTTCCTTGTCAATTCCTGTCAACTCAGACATTGATCTGATTGTTAAATGGCGATCTTCTCGAACAAGTTTACCGATTTGTTCAATGTTTGCATCAGTTTTTGCTGACAATGGTTTGCCAGTGCGAGCGTCATCACTTGTGTCTTCGCGGCCATCTTTAAATCGTTTAAACCACTCAAACACTTGTGTTCGCGATAAATAATCATCGCCGTACACTTGTTGTAACATTACAAACGTTTCACTTGCAGATTTTTCAACTTTGAAAGAAATTTGATGTTAACACGCTGTTCTTTCTGTACACTCAACATTTTTCCGACGCACAGACAAAACGTCAACTACTTAGAACAGACGCCACGGGCAGACTGAGTGCAGGAGGCAGATGAAACTCGAGCAGTAGGCGGAGCAAGAGTCACGTGACAGGCCAGGCGACTTTCAGCCTTATTGCATTCGTTTTATTGTTTCACAGGTGCTAGTTCGGTTTTTTTCTAGCCTCACATGATTTTACAAACCCACTATTAATAAATTTAAAGTTTCCCATTAAGCCCGCTATGTACTTTATTGGTGCCTGTTGCAGTATTTCCATTTAATTGTGTGGACTGAGTATTTAAACATTTAGGAAACTATCTTGAATAAAATTTTATTAAAAATCATTATATTTTTGTTCATTTCCTTGAAGGTGGGTTCATTGTAGGGTTGTTTATTACTTATACAAGCTTCTATTGTCCATCGTTTTCTACTAAACAGATGTAACAACTTCAGAATAAATAGTACTTTAACACTTTACATTGTTGTCTAGTAAAGTTTTATGATTAATTATTAGTACTACTCAACTGGTGTTGCTACTTTTGGAAAAATGAATGCACAGTATTAAACAACATGTTTACAATACTTACAGATATAACTACAATGGTTTTTGTTTGATAGATAAATGCCGAGGGAATTATAAATATGATAGTATTCTAAGTGAGAGTTTTTTTGTCGGGAATTGCAGCCTGACACACTATCTGTTAACAATTTTAGTGAAGTTGAGTTGATTATTCCAACCCAAAAAATTGATTCATTGAAAGAAGTTAATCTAAAAATACATTAATAATTGTTAATGACATATAATATTGATGTTTACTATTGTTTTCAAAATTTCACAATACCTTAAAAATAAGTCAGTAATATTGACTAAATATTTAGTTGTAAAATAATTCTTAAAATAACGGACTTGATTGAAGTTAAGTACAAACACGGCTACACTTAGATTAACCTATCCTTGCTAGTAAGTAAATTATAATGTAAATTCCTTAAAAAATAAATTACTCAGTTTTAAATCTTTTACTTATTATGAATCTTGTATAGTATTTATCGGATCTTGAAGCATTACTTATCAGAGAGAGAATATGTTTACACTTCCATTCTGTATACAAAATATTTATAAACTCACAAATCAATCACATGTGATATGTTTACATGTCTTTGTGATAAGCGCCAAAACACTTTTCTCACCAGTCAGCTTATTATGTGGATGATGGGAACATGGCATTGTGGTTTTGTTGTTTATTGCTTACACACAAAACACAAAAAATATTAAGACAGTATTGCACAGATAAGAAAATACAATTACCTCAAAAACAATGTTGGCCCGATGGAGTTTATTTAGGCAACATTTACGCCATAAAAAAACTGTCAGGCCAATTAGTCCAATAAGTGTTTATATATATATTATGATTAGAAACGTAAATTCATTCTTATATATGATAGGGGAACAAAAAATAAGTACACATTATTTTAAAATAAGCTTAAAATACTTTGCCAATTCTCCTGGAACACCAATATTGTGTCCAGCAGCTAAAGTGTTAAATCTCTCCAAAAAGTAGCGCTTTCTTTGTGTTTGCAAATGCAACTTTATTTTTTAAAGAACAATGGGTGTTATAAAACAGTCTTCTCATGAGTTTAGCTTAATATGCTTCACTTTCAAGAAACAGATATTTCAGCTGTTACATGACGAGTTGGACAGACATTTGTCAATTAGTTGAATTTTAGTTTATGTTCTGATGGCATGGGGCCGAAAACAGTGTTATTAATCTATGTTTAATTAAGATGTAAAATTTTGTAATTCTAAAATGGCTAAAGGACAAAAAATAAAACTTTTAATAACTGGGGACACCATTACTGCATTGTAGGAAAAAAATAGAAGGTTTCGTTCAAGTATAATAGTAGCGTTCATAGCCTAAAAAGAGCGTAGAAAATTCTCCCACAAATTATAATAAATTTAATTGTGAATACCCTTTGAAATCTAAATTCAGAATAGATAAAATAAGGTGTTAAAAAAATCAACTGTGGAACAAAATGTATTTAAAAGACTAGCACAGCAGTCAATGATCAGGATGGCCACTCAGTTATAATTTTCAAATCCCCATATATTTTTTGATTTCCTGGCCCAAAATAATAAAACTCCCTTACTTTTTGAGTTAGGTACAGTAACTATAACAGTGCCATATCTATAACCAATATTAGATTATAGGTACAACATAAGATCAAATTGCCTGGAATATTAATATAAATAACTAATAAGAAAGTATAAAGAGTTGTGTTACTTAAAAAGGAAATCTGAAGCTAATTTACTGCTCATTTTTTAATGCATTTTTTTTTTTTTTTTTTGTGGGACTTATTTACTAGGCTACCAGTATGTAATTAATTGTGCCCTACTTCTATTTGAGTGTTAGGATTCGTGTTATATTTGTATATGATATATCTGTGGCAAAGGTTTCAGACAATGATTCTGGTATGTCAAATGATAACTTATATTATTCTGTAAGAGTACTGGAGAAAATTATTCCTGACGTGGTCTCATAATGCTGTTGTTTGAAAAGTATCTCATTTACTAACTATAAAAAGACTATAACCAACTACAAGCAACAAAAACAGATTGGTTTCTTCTTCTAGATGCTTTTCAAATTGTTATGAGCTACGATGTGTTTGCCAATGATGTGATCGGTTTGCTCATTTACGGTCTGTACACATTATCTTTCCAAAGTTTTAGTTTTTCTAATAGATGTTAAAAAAATTTGTGTAGTCCTCACATCTTGCATCGTGGCCTGACTTGTGTCATCAAAACAGACACCATTATTCATTTAAAATATAATGTGTGGGTTATAAATAGATATGTGGAACAAGTTAGCGAATTACTGATAATTAATTTCGGCTTTCTTGCATCAGTTACCAGTTTTGTCTATGGAATTGAATAGGTTAATCCAACATATTGTAAAAAAGGTTCTAAAAAATGTTATGTATAAAAAAGAAACTCATTTAATGAATAAAAGTACTGAGTTAGAGGGTTGGAAGTCATATTACTTAATTATATTTAGCATTTATAATTTACACAGATTTATATAGTCTATTATGCAGTGCAGACGACTGTCAGGTAACTCAGTAGGCTCATCGCTATTTTTGCCAACGGGAGACAGGAAAAGGCACGTCTCCCCATCATAATCATAAAAACGGTGGATAAAATTAACTTGATTTTTTATTTTATATCCAAATTATACGAAAATACATAACAATAAAAATTTATATTATATTTTACAATAAATAATATAATTCACAAATTCAAGTTCACTTTTATGTCAATAAAAAATTAGAATTTTACAATTTGGATAAAGCTCCGATCGTAACAGAATATCAAAATTTCTTCCCTGTACAATATTTTTCAATTATTTCATTGTACTAACATTTTTTCTGACAATTATTTTCTGACCTTCCACTTATGAGGATATATTTAAGAAAACTATGGTTAGTGCCGCTAAATCTGTTTAATAATCACAAAGATGAATCTAAAATTGTTGTTTTTTTAAATATAGTTTTTTTTATCAAGAGTTGTTATACAAGTAAACATACTTATATAAAACTAGTGCCCTGTGGCGGCTTCACCTGCACTAGTTTAAAATTGAGACTTTATATTTTAATTTAATATATTTAAAAACAACTAATAATTGATAATAATTATGGAAAGGAAATACAATGTTATAATAGTGTATAATTTAACCGAAAATATATGCAATTTATTTTATACATATGATCAAAGCATTCACGTATAACATGCAATTTTCCAAAATATTTAACAAAATGGAAATTTATAATATCAACATTTGGCAAAATCCGTTCTTGTGAATGTCTATGTTATAAGGGAATGTACCCTGATTATTTCCAGTATCTAACTTTTATATTTTTGACTCTATAATGATTCTCAATCAGTCACTGAGGACAACAATATATATAAGAATTGTTGTCCTGAGTGACTGACTGAGAATCATTGTAGAGTCAAAAATATAAAAGTTAGATATTGGACATTCTCAGGGTACATTCCCTTATAACATAAATGTACACAAGAATGGATTTTGTGGATATATTTTTATAGATTACATTTAAGGTGTGATTTTCTATTCTATCAATATTTTTTCCTGCAATTTGATGAAAGCATGGGCTTGCAAGATATTGCTTAGTAGTGTATATTCACTAGAATAGTTTTGCCAATTTTTCTATTTAACAATTTGTTTATTCCTCCTCTTCATGAATATACAGAGTCAAAATTTTATATTTTTTCATCAAATTTGTGAATAAAGCCATTTACCAATTTTGAAAATTTTCTCTATAACTAATGAGGCACCTTCATTTGCTGGTAAACACAATGATTCTCTTGCACTTCATCATAAAAGTGAATCATTCACAAAATTTGTTTCCTACCATTGCACCATTCTACTATTCCTAAGGAACTAAAGTTCATTATTAGTTTGCAACTGTACCCATGACAGGAGTTTGGGCGGCCATAGATACAAAATGATCATTAGTATATGCTCCACGATAGAGTATGATTTTAATTGGGCAAAGTAACAAAATAACTATAGTTGGTAGGTTTTTATTAAATTCCTTCTATTAGCTCACACTCTCCTGATATATATCTTGTACAAATTTTCAATCGTTAATAAAAATAGGTTTTTATTCATTCAATCAAATTCAAACACACTTTTTTAATATAAGATGACAATTGATTTACATTGAAAAGAAACCCAATACCACAAAAATAACAAATAATACTACTTACTTAAGATTAAACCCTTATGTACATTTCGATGGTCATGTCATCATCAGCATTACAAAATTACAATCTAGTAAACCTGAAGTTACAAACTAGAGTGACCTAACTTCTTGTTTACTAGATTGTAATTTTGTAATAAGACGCTCTGATGATGATGATGACGTGGTCATCGAAATGTAGATATGGGTATCTTAAGTATCTGGTATTATATGTTATTTTTGTGGTATTGGGGTTCTTTCCAATTTCATTGTAATATATTGTACCATTGTGCTCTTGATGTTGTATTTGACAATTGATGTTGATACAATTTTTTCAAATATTTATTCAATAATCAAATTATAAAAATGTCGGAGGTCTAGGTCGGATTCAAACTGTGTATCTTCATGTTCAAAGTCTAGTGCTTTGGCACTGAGCCAACTTTCCCTTAGTTAAAAATGTACTTCTAAAAGATATATATATATATATATATATATATATATATATATATTTATAGGTTAGTTCTAGTAGAGCTTAAAGCTTATTTAGGAATTTTTGGACTTGATAGGAGACTGACAGACTTACCTAAAGGCAATAGTCCAAAACTGCAATCTCTTTGGAAATAAGCACATATAAAACACATATAAAACACTTAATACACTTTTATTTGAAATATTTCGATCAACATGATCTTCTTCAGTCAAGAAAGAGAAAAACCAATCTTAACTCTCTTTCTCTTTCTTGACTGAAGAAGATCATGTTGATCGAAATATTTCAAATAAAAGTGTATTAAGTGTTTTATATGTGCTTATTTCCAAAGAGATTGCAGTTTTGGACTATTGCCTTTAGGTAAGTCTGTCAGTCTCCTATCAAGTCCAAAAATTCCTATATATATATATATATATATATATATATATATATATATATATATATATATATAAAGAACATATACTATGAATTGTAAATTTAATTATAATTCTTGTATTTGTATTTTGACTATGTTCTTTATTAATACACAAGAATACATATTGTGATATATATATATATAAATATATATGAAGTTAATATATTACTATTGCAAGTAATTTTATCCACCATTAAGTGCAATAATTTTACCTTGAGTGCAACGGTAAAATTATAGCACTTAATGGTGGATAAAATTACTTACGATAGTAATATATAGTGTTTTATATGTGCTTATTTCCAAAGAGATTGCAGTTTTGGACTATTGCCTTTAGGTAAGTCTGTCAGTCTCCTATCAAGTCCAAAAATTCCTATATATATATATATATATATATATATATATATATATATATATATATATATATAAAGAACATATACTATGAATTGTAAATTTAATTATAATTCTTGTATTTGTATTTTGACTATGTTCTTTATTAATACACAAGAATACATATTGTGATATATATATATATAAATATATATGAAGTTAATATATTACTATTGCAAGTAATTTTATCCACCATTAAGTGCAATAATTTTACCTTGAGTGCAACGGTAAAATTATAGCACTTAATGGTGGATAAAATTACTTACGATAGTAATATATTAACTTCATAAAGTCAGTGCAACGGAAAAACAATGGATAACATAAAATATCAAGAATTTATTACCTACCAAGGTATACAACTGTACCGTAAATATCTTAACCTAAAAATCAAACTCCAGAATTGCATCAACAAAATACAGTTTAATGAAAAATGTTTAACACTTAATATAACACCAAAATACGCCAAATTACACATAAAAAATAAACAAAACACTATTATCAATAAAGCAACAAAAATAGCAGAATCACACATAATTAAACAAAACATTAAATCTGCCTACCATAAAAAAAGCCAAATCAATTTACAACTATACACAACCAATTTGGAAATAATGAAAACTTTTGATACTCTCACACCTATTATTCACGAAATAACACAACAAATTATAATAAAACATAAAACAAACACAATAAACAGACAAAACAGAAAAATCGAAAATTTATCAAAACAACAACATAACCTAAAAAATAGCCTAGAACCAATCCACACCTCTAACAACAATAAATTCATAAACTTAACTAAAACACAATTTACTGAAAAAGAAAAAATAATAATAACAAATTCCTTCAAATATAACCTACCTAATTTCAACAAAAATCAAATAATAAAACACCTAATAGTTGACACAGAATCTAACATCCACAAAATTACCCACCAAAATACTGAACACATAAGAAACAATATTAATAATAAAATTAACCTAATAAAAACGGAAAAAACAAAAAAAACGGAACAATATATAAATAAAAAAGAAATTATAAAACTCAGAGAAAAACTAGAAAACAACGACTACTTAATATTAAAATCAGATAAAACAAATACACCAGTAATAATAGAAAATACCAAATACATCGATTCAATGACTAACTACATAAAAGAAAATAAATACGAACAAATCCCAGACCCAACTAACAAATACCTTATTACAATAAAAAACTTAATAGTCATTCACTGAAATACCCTAAACTATAACAATAAATTAAAATACCACACAAGACTATACCCATTCAAACCATGTGCACCAATATTATCAGGGATATCTAAAATCCACAAACCCAACACACCATTTAGACCACTAATAAATTTCACAACAGCACCATCTTACATAATCGCAAAAATACTAGACAAAATCATAAGATCTAAAATACATATCAACAACACATACAATATAAAAAATGGATATGAATTAATTAATAAAATAAAAACGATAAAAACAAACAGCAACACAAAAATAATAAGTTATGACATAACTAACATGTACCCTAGTATCCCAATAGAAGAAACTATAGAAATAATAAAAAAACAAATTAATACACAATAACGAAGAAAGAAACATAATAGATAGTATCATTACGCTAACCAAACACATATGTAACCAAAATTACTTCCAATTTAACAATAAATATTATAAACAAACAACTGGACTCCCCATGGGTTCACCCATATCATCTGTCATGTCAGAAATATATTTACAACACTTTGAACAAATAATAATTATACCTATACTAAACACACACAATATTTCACTATGGACAAGATATGTAGACGATATACTTGTAATATACCAACCTACCATTCACAACGAACACATCATAATATTAAACAAACTAAATACATACAACAAAAACATACAATTCACCGTTGAAACAGAAACAAATAGAACAATCAACTACCTCGACATCACTTTAAATATAAATGATAATAAAATAGAAACTACAGTATACAGGAAACCTACTTCCAACAACACCACAATACACTACAAATCTAACCACCTCTGGACACACAAAATTAACACTTACAGTAACATGATAAATAAAGCAATAAAATATACACAGGATAACAAACAAAAATTAAATGAAGAATTAGATAACATCACAAAAATAGCAATAGAAAATGGATACAACAAACACATTATAAAAAATATATACAATAAATTCACAAAAAAACCTAACCTCAACACAACACTACAACCAGAACACAAAAATGATGAAAATAAAAAAAATCTACCTAAAATATAAATACACCAATAACAAAATAGAAAAAATAACAAATATATACAACAAAGAATACTACACTCCAACATACAAACCTAACAACAAAATAATAAAATATCTGAATAACACAAACCACAAAACAAATTCAGAAAAACATAACCTATCAGGAATTTACAAAATTACATGCAACAACTGTAACGCTTTTTACATAGGAAAAACAACCAGAACATTTAAAATAAGATTTGAAGAACATTATAGAGCATTCAAAAACAAAAATTCAAAAGTATCAAATATTGCAGCACACCTAATATCACATAAACATGAAATAAAAAATTACGAAAATAACCTAACCATACTTGAAATAAATAATAACCCAATAGAACTAAACTCACTAGAAAAATACCACATTTATAAAAACATACACAACAATTTAATGAATCTACAAACAACATACACAGAAGACATACTATATAAAAACATCATACACACAGATCAAGAGAAAGTGCGTGTAAAGCCAACAAATACCAATATCACGGACCGAACATCTACACCAGAAAAATATCAGTGATTCGACAATGGTCAAGTGACCGAAAGGTGCCTCATCACTCAAGGTAAAATTATTGCACTTAATGGTGGATAAAATTACTTACAATAGTAATATATTAACTTCATAAAGTCAGTGCAACGGAAAAACAATGGATAACGTAAAATATATATATATATATATAGATTTTTTGGACTAGGAGACTGACAGACTTACCTTGGTAAGAGTCCACTCTGTAGTCTTGAAATAGACTACAGAGTGGACTCTTACCAAGGTAAGTCTGTCAGTCTCCTAGTCCAAAAAATCTAAATAATCTTTACCAACCAAAACTAACCTATATATATATATATATATATATATATATATATATATATATATATATGAATTTTTCTTTTACCCCCATGTGATTGTCATTGAAACCTCCATTGCACAACCTTAAATTGTTGCCTTGGTTACCACAAAATATCATAAATACAAATGCTGTAGGATTAAAAATGAATAAAAAGAATAAAGTAAACAAATTGGATTACCGGTAACAAACCTTGCTTCAGAAACGGACTATACAAAAGGAAAGCGAAAAACCTACAACACAATGCAAGCAACGAAAAAAGCATATAAATAGTAACAAACAAAAATAATAGTCCAACATCATACATAGAAAGTGAAACGGAAAATTGCAAGTAAATTTGTTTTCTATTTTGCCATTTAATATTGTTATTCTGACATACAAGTATCTACATACATATTTATATGAACTGTAATTATAAAATAAAAAGAAACTAAAATAAAATTCTTCTTTGTTGATTTAAGTAGTAATTGACTTTCTTTTTAAAAAATGTGTATTACTTGTTAGGAAAATGAGGAAGCATCAGCATGGTAGCATCTCTTTGTTATGTTTCAGTATAATTAAATTTACTCCATATAAAATTTAATGATATCTTTTGGAGTTACTGTTTCATAATACATTCTTTGAAAAGACAATTGAATCAAAGGCTTAATATTTTGAATGCCTGAATCATTGATGGAAGGAATATATATTTTTTTATTATTTTATATATTTATTGATTATTAATGAATGTCACCAGGCTGAATAACTTCTGAAACAAGCATGTTTTTTAGTTTTAAAATATTCAGGACTCCATTTAACAGGCAAGTATGTATGACAAAAAAAAAACTGCAAATTGTAGAAAGAAATTGTCTATTCTGTTATGTTATATATACCTTATTGTTATTTTGATTTTATGTTAGCCAAACATTTAGCATAGGGTCTAACTTTAAATAAATTTCTATTTAAACACTACATGTTTCTCAACTTACTGCAACTTCTTGATTAATAACTTCATTACGAGCACAAACATCTTGGATTCGAGCTTGAGCAATTGTCAGATTGGCACAATAATCCCCATAAATTATAAACTTCTCTCGCCAATTAAGAAAGACTTCACTTAACCTTGCTGAACTTCCTGGTGCCACAGCTTTGCGAAGTTGGCTATGAAAACCAGCATGAATTTCACACAATTCCTACAATAAAATACATAGTAAAAAGTTGTGTTTCAAGATGGTAGCTTAATTAATTACACAACAGTTTAACTGAAATTTTACAAAATTGCTGTAAATTTAGTACTAAAAACAAAAAAAAAAAAAAAAAAAAAATGGAGCACTGTGTATTGTAATAATTTGTATACGATTTTGAATAATTTAAATAATTTCTTTATAAAAAAACAAAATTTAATAATAATCCTTAGAAAACAATAAATTGCTAGGCGCCAGTTAGAATTACAAAATGATTGTAACCCTAACAGTAAAATTTAGATTCCTATTACTTTTATTTTTTATTACTTACCATTTATAGTAATAAATAAAATCACTTTCTTATAATTTGATTTAATCTTTGTTTAATTTAGTTTTTTAATTATTCTAGTAACAATATTTTTTTTAATACACTTTTTTTATTCCTTAATTTAGTTAACTAGCAGAAGACTTTTCTCCCAGGTTATTCGGTGGGTATTAATTATGACAAATTAAAAATTGGTTTATGCAATTAATGTTGTAATAAATTTTATAAAAGAAAACTCCTAGGGCTAAAGTTATTAATTTTGAATTTACAATATAATAATAATTTACAATCTTTTCTTAAATTAATTACTTATCTGAGGTTAAATGTTTTTGTCCAAAATTCTAGCTTTTTAATTTATTTTTATAGTCAATTCTTTCACCTCTATGTTTTTTTTTTGTTTTCACCAATATTGGCTTCTATTAATTTTTAATTAGACTAGTTTTTTTTAATACTTGATTCTTCCTTTAATAAAATTTTGGCCAACTAAGTTTTTTGCTTCCAGTTCCAATGCAACCTTTTCTAACAATGAATTATTTTCTATTGAAATTTCTAGAGAAAAGAAAACTATGTCAATTGTTGAAATATCTGTTACTTAACCCACTGATTATTTGATTGTCATCTTCCTTTCCTGAACAGTTATGTTTTGATCCTCTATGTAATAGTTTTAGGTTTTGTATATTTCTACATTTGAAAAACATCAGCTGTTTCATAACTATACTAGCCGCCATCTTGGTTTTAATATTTTATGATAATTTTTTTTTAGGTTATGGCTCAATTGTTTACATTTTCTTTTTTTACCCATTTTTAATTAACTTCTATTATATTCCGAATTATTGTTATTTATTATTTTAGTGTTTTTATATAAAAACATTACAGTATATATTGATATATTTGATACTAATTTTAATAAATTTCAAAACAAAATTTTAAAAATACCCCTCAGATAAACACAACACACACTAGATATAAATTATAATTTTTTTCAATGGAAGGGTACAATTATGTAACACTATAATTTAAATAAATATTAAATTTCCATTTTGAAAAAAATGGAATATTAGAAAATATACAAAAGCTTAAATTAAGTAAAACTAAATAAACATTAAGTTGTATAATATAAATTACCCTAATTCCTGTAAAAATAATTTTATAATCCTCCTCTCTAAGGCATTGTTCCAGTGGGCGAAGAAAGCATCGTTGTAACGTTGTCAAAACATCAACATAGTTCTTTTCAGTTTCAACTAATTCATTAATCACATAATCACGTTTTTCTAGGCTGTGAATTATAGCTGAAGGATTCTTGAAAAAAAAAACAGAATAATTTTACAATTCAGAAAAGTTAAATATTTTGGCTACCTTATATGAAATGTCTTAAGAAAATGTGTTCAAATATTAATATTTAATTTTTTTATAATAATAACAATATTCATAAAAGAAATGTATATATGTGTATTATGAATAGATGCATATAATGTTTTTCAGTTTATAGATGTAAATACTTTTTCAGTTTACAAATACAGGTTTTATTATTTTTTTTAACCGTTTATAAATCCATGGTAAATTGAAATATATGAATAAATTTATCAACCCTTTGCAATCCACTGCAGCAGATTAAATCTACGGCAAGATGGCAATATGAATTTCAGCTCTAACTGTCAGAACAACACTCCAGGCACCATACTTCGAAGCCAGGCTGCAGTACCTGGCAATGTTTTTTGTATCCACTTAGAAGCCGAGTATAACCTGGCTTTACTTTTCTGGCGTTCCACTCGGAAACTAGTTATATTTCGGCATTTTTAAATCAGTTTAGAACACTCTGTGTGACGTTAAAAGTGACTTTGTACTAAACCTTATTACTTCCAAGGTAAGTGGTTCTGGTAAAAGCTATTAGTAGATCAACTCGTCCTGCACATCATTGTTTTCATAAGCAAAATAATACGTTTTAAATGCTTTTTTACTGAATATATTATTTAATTCCCTAGTTTGATTTTGTTTTAAAGCTTAGTAATGTTTATATTTGTTTTAAAGTCATTCTTTTATTTATTATATTTAGAAATATAAATAAAAACTCAATTTTTAATAATTTTGTGATATGTTTAAATGTAAACATGAAACATATAATTTAATCTATTTTTTACTAGTAAAAGATAATGTACAATAGCAAAATATGAATTATTTAAAGTCTTGATAAATTAAAGAGTGGTTGGTAGAATAAATGTGTTACAAGCTATCAGAGCAGTGGCCCAGACAACATGTTGCAAGTCTCGGAGTAGACGAGGCAAACACCTAAGCCAGTTCAAACCCAGCTTCTGAGTGAAGTGCCAAACAAGAGTTTATATTGTCAGAATGCAAAGGGTTAATAATAAATTTCTCAAACTCAGTTTCATTGAAAAAAAATTTGGTTCCATAAAGAAATAAATAAACAGTACAACCCCACTTATTTAGATGTCCAGACAGATACCAATTTTTTATTACGAAAGCAACAACATTTAAGATTAAAAAATGTTTAAATATTGCAATCAGAATCTAAAAAAATATATCAAAAAGTCCGTTGATTTAGTATATTGTACAATAAATTTAAGTAATTTTACAATTACAGTGTTAACTTTAAAATTAAATATATTTAAAATGCTCGCTAGCCAAATGCAAAAAATTTCCAAAATATAGCCTAGCCAGCACATATATATATAAATGTCATACAGTTTATAACCATAGACCCAGGTGGCTCATCAATGTACTGATGTTACAATATAACGTAATTGTCAAGTATCAGGACTTGGTATATTTTGGAGGCTAGAAAAGCTTAGTGGTATATCGTAATACTACCACATACAGAATGGGCTTTTATATTTGAGCGAGTTGATAAATGAGGTAAATTTAATGTTGGTACTTCTAGATCCTTACAGCTGGTTTGCAGCTGGACAATATTCTTAAATATGACTGTCAAGTATTATAAATAATTTGTTTGCCTTTGGTAATCATAAATGATGATTTCTTTTCTATTTGGGTTGGGTTTAGGTGTGGTTGAAATTGTGTGCTGCTCGGTCTATTCTAAAAACTTTTCAATTTATAATTACAATAGACCGGGTAGTGTCCACACCTAAACATAGCTTGAATACTTTTGTCTGGTCTGTGGTTACACTCATACTTACTCGGTCCTTACCCAAGGACCTTTTAGTAGCATTGTGGCTTGGTGTGGCACATATGTGCTAGGCAGTTGCAAACGTGTTAACGATGTTTATTTTGGCAGATGGAATGTAAAAAACTGTCAGGGCCTAGCACGTAAGTTGTTACTCTGTCAGGGCCTAACACGTAAGTTGTTACTATATCTGTTACGCATAAATGCAGTAAATGAGTTCCTACCTTAAGCTAATGTCTACTTTGACAAGTCCTTCTTGCCACTTTTGTTAGACACTTAAAATATTTTGATGAGACCATCGTGCCAATCATTAGTTAGTCTTAATCTTGCAAGTATAAATATAAGTTAATTTTGTGTGTATAATTCAAGAGCCCTGAATGAGGATACTAAAATAATTACCAAAACATTGCCAAATTTTTAATAAATGGTGCTTACCTCACAAAACTGCCGCATTTTTATTCAACATAATGCTTATTTGTTTAAAATGCAACATTTCAGTTTGGATGATAAGCAAAACAATAAGGTCATAAAACGAATGAATGAGGGTTGACAGCTCACAGCATACTGTATTACAAAATTCAGAAATAGAGCAATAGGAACCACTTGTGATCATTTTCATATATAATTGTTGATAAAGGATTAACTCTAAGTAAATAAGATTTCTTTTGTTAAACTATCTATAAATAATTTGACAGAATGCTTGTGAGTGGTGAAAGTGAAATTTAAAATGAAAGTAAAAAAGTGTTTGTATTCATCCAACAGTTGTATGTTAACCCCTGTTGATTATATATTTTGGGGGTGGTATCATGTTATAATTTATTTAGACACAAATGGTTGTTAAGTTTTTATTCCTACACACTATCTAAAGATTTTACTTGTAATTTACATACTTCACACAAGAGGTTAAAATTCAACCAAAGAGGATTATATACATTCATGTATTTTTTTTATATTAATAAAATTTGGTTTGGTCTTAGTAGTGCTAAAATGTCATAGTACATACTTATAACATCCTGCTAGAAACACTAAACGTATGAAATTTCAAGTAAGGATGGGCTAATAACCTAAAATTCTCGATTCCGAACCTCAAATTTTTTTTTTTTTTAAATTCTTGATTCTTTCAAATCATATAGACCTACATGATATTCTCTAAGAATGAATTTAGTTAACATCTTGGTCATATGTAAAGTTATAGACTCCCGGCAAGCTGGCCTGAGCAACCGGGCGGGTCCACAGGTGGCGGATAGTGGGACGGCCTACAGAAATGTAGGTTACCTGTGAATAAGGATTCCGGAAGGTTTCTGAATATGCAGACCTGGACCAAGGCTATGGTTCAAAGGTGAGGAATTATCCCTCCTCGTCAATCAACCGGTTGGGTGTGGTAGAAATAACTGCTCTCACCGGGGAGACTGGGGTAGTTGGGAATTAAGTCCTCACAATGCTACTCTCACCTCCCAGGTGAACCAAGGGCAATGCGACAGTGAAGTATGGGCAGGAAACTACCCTAACGACACAGTTGTAAAAAAGAGAGTAAAGCAGGCTGTTCGCTCCATGAGCAACAGTTAATAATGTCCTGAACTTGGGGTGTGCTTCAAGGTCAGTGACTGAATACCCAATCCAAGGTGGAAGGCATCGTGCCGAAGGATGAATGGCTGCAGGGTATAAAATGCAGTTGCACACGATCCCCTTGAGGAACCAGACAAAACCTCATTGTATGTTGTCTTGCCAGGGCAGTGGGGGCTCTGCTCTGGTCGACCGTTATTTCCCCCATACTCGTGGGACGTTAATGGACCAAGTAAGTAAAAGAATTGATTTCGAGACTGCACAGACAGCGGGAGCCAATGAGACGGCAAACCGTGAGTCTGTAGCAGATGTGTCTACGGCAACCATCACTGGGGGTGCGGGGGCGGCTGTCAAGCGCTGTTGACTGCAGAAACCGGTGAAGTGGCTGTAGAGTTGAGCACGCTGTCTAGTCCTGGGGCTGCTCTGCAGACCCAGGTGACTGCAAATTAAGCAGAACAATGATCAAGATCCTCCAAGTGAACCTACAGCATAGCAGGGCGGCGAGTGCTGTCGTGTGTAGGATGCTGGACAGGGGAGAGGTGGACTTGGTTCTCATCCAGGAGCCATGGATTTCTGGAGGACGAATATGCGGGCTGGCGACATCTGGAGGTAAGTTGTTGTACGATAAGGACTCCGGTGTTCCCAGGATGTGTATCCTGGTTAGGAGGGGGTTGAGTGCTTTTGTACTAACGGACTTCTGCTGCAGGGACTTAATAGCAGTGACGGTGGAGCTGCGGGCGGAGGGGAGGATGAAGAAGCTGAACCTTGCCACGGTATATCTCCCCTTTGACTACGCAGGGGCTCTACCAACACAAGAGCTGAGGAGGCTGGTCGAGCACTGCGGGACTGTGGATGAGGAGCTGCTGGTGGGGATGGATGCTAACTCCCATCACACTTCGTGGGGAAGTACAGGTACCAACACTAGAGGTGAGGAACTTTTAGCTTATCTTAGTTCTAAGAATTTACTAGTCTTAAATCAGGGGGAAGAGCCGACGTTTGTCACTAGGGCCAGACAGGAGGTCCTGGACATTACGGTGGCATCGAACCAGACGGCTAGGTATGTACTAAACTGGCATGTGTCGGATTAACCATCTTCTTCTGACCACAGACATATTAGGTATGATATCTCTCTAAATCCAGTCATGCTTCGGCCAACCAGGGATCCAAGAAGAACAGACTGGGACTCCTAAAGGAGGGACCTGGGAGTTCGGATTGAGGAGGCTGGATTGGAGTATGGTGGGAGGAGAGAGCTAGAAGACTCTGCCGCATTGGTTGGCGAGGCTATAGTAGAATCCTTTACTGATAACTGCCCTCTCAGTGAGGGGAGAAAAGTAGGGGATCCGTCATGGTGGAACAAGAAGCTAGCCAAACTTCGGAAGACCACCAGGAGACTCTTTAATAGAGCAAAAAAGAACGGGGAGTGGGACCAGTATAGGAAAACACTAACTGAATACAACAGGGCAATTAGAGAAGCACGCAGGAAGTCCTGGAAGGAGTTTTGTCAAGAGATTGACAAAACTCGGGAAGGGGCACGACTGCATAAAGTGCTCTTTAAGGACCCAGTTAACCCGGTGGGAATGCTAAGAACCCCACTGGGAAATATAACAAAAACTGCAGGGGAAACTGTGGAAGAATTAATCAGAACACATTTCCCTTCCAGTACTCTGAGGAAACTTGGGGGAGCAGACACTGAACCAGTTGCCAAACTCTCCACAAGACGTGGTGAAAGGGAGGACTGGGAAGTGGCAAGGAGGATAGTAACTCCACAAAGGGTAAGATGGGCTATTGGCACATTTAAACCCTACAAATCTCCAGGTCCAGATGGGATCTATCCTGTGCTGCTGCAGCAGGGAATGGATTTGCTGGTACTGGTACTTACTAAATTATACAGGCTAAGCATTGCTCTAAGGCATGTGCCGGCAGCCTGGAAATCTAGTAAGGTGGTCTTTATACCTAAGCCCACATGTAACCAATCGGAAGGGAAAGGATACAGACCTATTACACTCATGTCCTTTGTTCTTAAGGGACTTGAAAAACTGGTTGATAGGCATAGTAGGGGGGGGGGGTGCTTTGGCCATAAAACCACTGCATTGGAACCAGTATGCTTATCAACCGGGGAAATCCTGCGAGGGAGCTCTCCATCAAGTGGTTGGTAGGATTGAGCAAATGATCGCCAAGAAAGGTTGTGCCAAACCTCGACATTGAAGGGGATTTCAATAACCCCTCAATGGAGACGATGGTAAGTGGTGCAAGACGTCATGGAGTGGATGCAACCACTTGTGGTTGGATAAGTTCCATCTTAACAAACAGAAGCATTTCTGTAGAGGTGGCAGGGGAGGTCAGAAGGGCGGAGACAAGTCTGGGCTGTGCACGGGGGAGGGGGGGGGTTCTCTCTCCTCTGTTGTGGTGCCTAGTGGTTGACAACCTTATTGAACTCCTGAATGAACAGGGGTACTTCTGTCTAGGATATGCGGACGACATAGTTGTTCTGATCCTGGGCAGATTCCCTGATACAGTCCTTGAGGTAATCAGAAATCCTCTACGACTGATTGAAGAGTGGTGTAAAAAGGAGAACCTTAGGGTAAATCCAAAAAAGACTGCTCTCATTAACTTCACCAGACAGCGAAAAGATCTGACGACTAGGATGCCCTGCTTGTTTGGTGAATACCTTGAGTTTGTGGGGGAGGTGAAGTACCTGGGAGTTACTCTGGACAGGAAACTCACTTGGAACCCACATCTTGAGAGGACAGTTAACAGGGCCAAAAGGGCACTGATGACTGTGAGAAGAATGGTGGGTAAGAAATGGGGACTGAAGCCATCAATGATGCACTGGATGTATCTGAGGGTGATAAGACCTATGATTACCTATGGAGCTCTGGTGTGGTGGACAAAGGCCAACCAGGCACAGACAAGAGCTAAACTGAGCTCTATCCAGAGATTGGCCTGTCTGTGCACACTGGGAGCGATGTCAACTGCACCAGGTGCAGCAATGGAAGTAATGCTTAACCTCCCTCCCCTTGAGCTTGTCCTTAGGGGAGAGGCGAGGCTGGCGGCATGGAGATTGCGCAACTCGAGCAACTGGGCTAACCTCCCAGATGTCTCGGGACATATGAGTATCGAGTGTGTGGTCAAAGAACCCGTCTTGGAAATGGGCAGAGACCACATTACTCGAATGTTTGCACCTGACCAGGTCCACCAAACTATGATGGAATGGTCGGGGACATTAACATCGGGAGCTCAGATCTGGTACACAGATGGCTCCAAGATGGACTTCGGCACTGGTGCGGGGGTGTATTGTAAAAACGCAAGGGTAGAACTAGTTTTTTCCTTGGGGAGGCATACCTCTGTCTTTCAGGCCGAAGTATATGCTATAAATGCCTGTCTGGGAGAGATAGCGAGAAGGGAAACACACGGGACCCGGATTGCTATTTTCTCCGACAGTCAGGCAGCAATTAAGGCACTAAACGGACACGTGGTCACCTCGGCCATAGTCAGGGAGTGCCTAATTAACCTACAAGCTCTGGCAAGGCACAATCAAATCAAGTTAGGTTGGGTGCCAGGGTGCCAGGGCATAGGTGAATACTTGGAAATGAAGCCGCAGATGCGCTGGCCAGGGAGGGGTCTTCGACTCCCCTGATTGGACCGGAGCCTGCGGTAGGTATTTCTAAATCCATGGTCAAGATGACAGTGCGAAGGTGGATGGCTGAAAGACACTGTGAGCACTGGATCAGGGCCGAAGGGATGAGACACAGTAAGCTAACCCTTAGGAAACCTTCCTTGGGGCTGCAGAAGAATCTCATCTATCTGTCTAGGCAGGAATTGAGGATAGTCACAGGTCTACTCATGGGACACTGTGGCCTAAGAAATCATTTGCATAAAATGGGTATCTACAAAGATGAACCAGTGTGCAGATTATGCGGGCAGGAACTGGAGACTGCCACACACATTATTTACAGATGTGAAGTACTTGCTGAGAGGCGCTTCAACCTCTTTGGTGATGGAACGGCTTCGGTGGATGCTGAAGGTAAAACTCTAGTCAGGAAACTCCTAAACCTGGTAAGAGGGAAGGGGTTATTTGACTAGATCAGGGAGGTAAGTACAATATACTTTAAGGTAGCAGTGCTTCGGGCAATTCAAACCCGCTCCCAAGTTAAAAAAAAAAAAAAAAAAAAAAAAGTTATAGACTATAATATAAGGAAGTTTTAAACTCATATAGTTTGTTAATAGACTACATAAAACATTCAACCTTAATTTATAAATAGGAAATTCTAAAACATGACAAACCTATCGGATAAAAGTAAAGCTTTATTCAAAATTGCAAATAAGAACTTCAGTTCACAATTACACTATAGCTTCAGTAATAGACATTTTAGTTTGTATAACTGGATAAATTGAAACTACTTTCAAGCGATATTATAGTAATGGCGATCAGAGCCGGAAAAAAGAGAAAGTGAGAGAGAGAAAGAGAGGGAGAGACAGAAGAGTGAGACAAGTGGTGAAAAACGGACCAGAAATACTTCCGATCGTCTTTGTTGTTTCATCATAAATAATAATATTTTTGTTAATAGATCATTTATTTAAAGTTTATTCAAAGCAACTAATACATAACTAAAACATAGTCGATAATTAACTATATTTATTATCTTCTAAAAATTACACCGTACAGTATTTAAACATTTAAAAAAACAAGAATCGGAATCGGCACTTTAATTAATGGAGACTTGAATATTGACGATTCCTTGATACCATTAGAATCGATGATTTCTGGAATCGAGAATTGGAATCATCCCATCCTTAGTCCAAATGAAATGGATTTTCTGTGTAGTTAAGTGGTTGGAGAAATTGGTTAAAAAAGTGAGAGTGGAGTATTGTTATTGAGACAATGATATACCACACTTCTACTACAACTCTCCACCAATCTCAATAGCTCAGTGTTGGAAACTATTATTTGTCAAAACTAACATCTTCTATTACCAATATGATCTCAATTAGTTCCAATAAAAAATATTTCAATTTAAATTTAGGTCATTAGGTTAATTAGAGCATAGCTAGTGAAAACAATTCACAACGGTAAAGATTTAAACAGTTTACTCTAAATCTCACTATACATTAGTATATTAAAACAAACTCACAGTTTATTAAAAGAAACAGACTAATTTTGACAACGATGTCGCCTCCATTAGTGCTTTTAACAGGAGGTAGACACTAAGTTATTTTACAAGAATTTTGAAAAAAAAAATTTTAAACTGCAACACAAAAACTTTGCTTTTGCACACTTAATCCAGTAAAACCTCCCTAAATAGATTAAAGTCCTGCAAGGGTCAGTGACACGTGTTGATTTTCTTATAGTACAGTCAATAATACGGGTCAAATAATGTTTAGCTGACTAAACAGAGATAAAGACTGAAGGTATTTGTATGTGTTTCATGGGCATGGGTTGAGGTTTACGAGCAATAAGAAACCAACTGCTGGTAAGTCCTCCAGTTTTTTCAGCAAACATGAAAACATGTGCTGTTTTTTATCATTGATTAAATAGAAAAAAATTAAGTGAAATAAAAATTCTATTTACAAAATTAATAACAAAAACCTGAGATAAACAATATTTTAAAGTTTATCATATATCTTAATAAATAAAAAAAAGTATGAAAATGTTTAATAATTTTGTAATACAATAAAGTGAACTAGTAAAAGCATACAAAACAAAATTTTCAACATTACCTGTGCAATAGCTATTTTTTTATTAATGGAACAGAGATCTTGATATATTTCTTCATCACGAACATGTGTATCATAGTGTACATACTCGACTTCAGCCCCCAGAGGCGTTCTTGGTGGTACAACTTCTTCACTACATAACACAAACAAAATCCATGCACCATGCACACACACGCAAAACAAATCAAATTTAAGGTATGTAAATTTTAAATTCATTTTTAAAATTTGATTTTGTTGAAAATATAAGCTATAAACTATTCTAATGAGGCTATACAACAGAAGTAAACTCCATACATTTTAACTTTTAAAAACATAAAATCATTTATAGAAATATCAGTTAAGTACCTCAAGGCATAAAAAGAAAACAAAAGTGATGATGTGTGTTTTTCTACTTTAAGCTTTATTTTATATTTTTAGCTTATAACATCAAAACCATATAATTTTACAAGATGCAGAAGTTGTGTTATTATTTGAAAAATATATACGCAAATAAAAGACTATTAAAAGAAGATAAAACCTCTCAAGTTTCATGAAATGTATTTTTTCCTGTGATGTGGCTTCAATCAGCTCTATGCACTGCTCAATCAGTGAATATTGAGTAACAAAGACAAGGAAAATTCATAAAAAATTTTTTCATAGCTTGTAAAACAATACATCAAAATTTTCAAGTGTTTAGGAAGGCCTTCACCAAAAAAAGTTATGGATAGCAATGAAATCACACACAAAAAATAGTTCTGCAGAGCAAATTCCTAAAGTTGTGTTTACCTGTAATGACATGTACTTCTACAGATATACTTACTGTTTACCTTATAATTTGATTTCTATAGCATGATTTCAGTTGATTTCTATAGCAGTTAAAAGTCTCTGCCAAATCTATATTAAATTCTTATTTAAATTCCCTCACCAACTTCGAGATGTGACTGAATTATATGTGACACAGTTTTGCCACATATTTCCGAAAACAAGAGACCAGGTTTTTAATAATTTCCCTAATTATACTCAGAAAATCTCAAAAATGACAGTAGACAGTAGACACGAAAGACAGAAAATAAAAGGCACAGAAAAAAAAATTACAGTATATGAATGAATGAGTTTAAGGAGAAAACTACCACAAGAAAAACAATACAAAAAATCAAAAAGAGGAAAATTTATCTTGTGATGAAGAAAATGTCTGATTACAATTATGATAACGTGATAAACCATTATTTGTGGATGGTTTTGTCCTGCATTTCAAAGACCATATGTATGTACACAACATATTAAACATAATTGTAAAACTGTTTAGATTTTAAATATGCTAATAGTAGGAATAATTTTCGTTACAAAATTTACTAAATATAAAAACAAAAAATTATTAGTTTAAACTAGATTGGATGTTTATCCTATTAGGTTATTCATTTAAAAAATAATTCACTTTAATTTTAAAATTTACATTACCCTATTCAAAATAAAATTAAAAACACAAGCTAACTTAAATCATTTTTGCACACAAATTACTATTAATAAAAAAAAAAATAAAACTATCTAGATTAATTGTAATAGCTTGATTTAATGATTTTTTCCATAATACAGTAGAGTCTCAATAATTCGAGGTAAATGGGGCCAAGACCCCTTTGATCTACAAAAAATTCGGATTACACAGAAATACGTTCCTGTGCATTAGACAAAATAGGAGTTTTAAACAAATACTATACTTAATTTAAAATGCACTAAATGAGTTTAGGAACATTTCCCTTATGCATACCATATAGCTATAAACATTTCTGGGAAGCCTGACTCATTTCCTTTGCACACCGTATGGCTATAAACATTTCTTGGAAGCCCGAGTCATCATTTTCTTTCAAACAGATAAAATAGGCTAGAATTTAGCGGAAGCTCGAAATATTGGGACTCAGAATTTCGAGACTCTATTGTAATTGGACTTAAAACAGCCCATCTGTTACTGATGGTATCTGTGTATAGGATGATACATGTACAGCATGCTGGTAATATTGTGATATTTGTACTGGAACACCAAGCTATGCTTGGTGGAATTAAGTTATAGCTCAAATGTAAAAAATAATCAATTATAAATAAATCAATAATTTAATAAAAAAAGGTATATAAATCTCTAGTATTAATCAATCTATAACTGTACATGAATTATTATTATTAAAGGTAAATATTTGGTATTATTAAGTAATATTGAGGTCCTTTTAAGTAATGTTGAATATTATTAATATTAAAAAGTCTACTTTAGAGATAAAATTTGAAAACTATTGACAAAATTTTGGAGATTATTATTCAATACTTCTTTTTATTGAGTAATAATTATTGAATGGCAAGATTTCACGTTTTTTGTTCTATGAAAAATAGGTATAAGATACCATGCTTAAATACTGCTATTAGTAAGCAAATTCCAACAAATTCAAATATTCGCTCTTGAGCCTTATGAATAGTTATAGCAAAAGCTGGTTTTACAAGAAATTGCCTCTATATAATTCATTTAAGTAGATTTTTCCTGAAATCTAATGTAATCCTTAGTGTATATATTTCTCTACCTAAAACTTTACCAGTAATATTTTTAGCTCTAATAATAATGTTGTATAAATCGGTTACAATTAATCTTGTGCTGCTGCAAAATTCTTCAGAGAAATAAAAATTTCTTAGATCACAATGATGCTATTTTTTTAGTTCTAATATATATTAGATTATTGGTAAATCAGCCATTTTTAATAGAATTTACAAATTCATATATGAACTGAAGAGCATCTTCTGGCTTGTCTATCCAGGAAATCTTTCTATAATTTCATCGTTGATTTTACTTAAATAATATTTATTATAAGGAGCTAATATAGTTCAATTTTTCTTATCTTTTGAAATCTGCCACTTTTTAAAAAATCGCCGAATACTTCATCAATTAAATTTCTATTCAAACGAATATTTTTTGGTATTTCAATTTTGTCTGTCAAATTTACTGGTAATTTTTACCATGTTCAATATTTTATAAAATTCTGCAATAATCTTCTGAATTGCTTAGACCATCAAAAATATCCATTCTTGCAAGTTCTTCAGCTTTAGTTGATCCTAGTGTTATACTTGTTTAATATTTGTATTTATATTAAATATTTGTGTAGGGTATATTATTAAAATAATCTGTATTCAAGTCAATCCCAAGGTTTGTTTGTCATAATATTAAAATATGTATTATTAATACAGAAATATGAATTAATTTTATTACAATATTAATTAATATTGATAATCCCACTTCCACTTTTCAGAAAAATTTTAAGAGCAGTTTTTCAGGAGAGTGATATATAAAAATATACATAATCTATTCTCTCGTTAAACAATATATGCCACTCTTGCTCCGCCAAGTAACCTGCCACAGACCTTTGTTGTAACTAAATTCCTTTTAGTGAATTTACAATTTTTCTTGAACATGACAACTAGCTCAATCAACTCTTAGACTCACAGTCAGACATTCGAACAAAAATATGTCAAGTTCTCATTTAATATACCAATTAAAAGATATGCTTTAAAGGTGCCTTTTAACATTAATTTGAACGTTTACACTTTATTATTTAGGAAATGGAATTCCATGAAATATAAAGGATTAAAATTAAACATTTTTGCTAATACAAAAGTACCTACATTTGTAATATCATATTTTGACAATCACACTTACATATTGTCAAATATGGGTGAAATATAACAATCAAAACCACAACAAACAATACATATATATATCATTTCAATTTGGAATAACCAAGTAGCTTAAACGGTATTTTTTAATTTGTTTAAACTATTGTTATTGCATTATTGTTATAAGTGGTTTATTTATTTATATGTATTTTAAATCAAGCTAAAACATATCAAAAATTAAATAATAAAAAAATAGCTGCAATATAAAAACACATAAAGGGAAATAGGAGGAAATACCTCCGAAGACAACGTAACATAACAAAGATCCTCGTAGATCTCTTCATCATGATCATCAAACAACTGAGGACATTTGATGGTGAACTGCATCCAAGTTGGATCACAACTCCCACTACTGCTGTGGGATTTTATTTGCATATAATTAGAATTCATGTGTTTCGAAAATGAAATACAAGAAAATGATTTCAAAGAAGAAAATTTTATCAAGTAAGATTATTAATTGCATTATTATCTAAAATAAATATTACAAATTGTTTTGAGTAATTAAATAATACTCATTTTATACTTGTAAAAGCTAAATTTCAAGTAAATATTCTGCTCAGCTTTGTTTTTTCCAACGAAGTAAAAAATGAGGCATGTTTTTTTTCCAAACCTTTAAGCACTATTTATGAAGTAGACTATTTCCTTGTTGTGTGTATTTAGTGAATGAAGAGTTTTTGTTCTATTTTTTCAAAATCTATATAAATTTAAATGCTTACATACTTAAATGTAAAATATGGATAAAAAATTGAATTGTTTTAGTAAAGATGATATACTGTAATAGCCATGCTAATGGTTTAAAGAAATATATTATTCTGATGTGAAAAAGTAGAAAGTGGTGTAGTCCTTATCTTGAATGTATATACTGAGTAACTACAGATCTTACACAAATATTAGTATTTGGTTACATTATAACAAGTAATTGTATAAAACATATGAAGCCAATTCAATTTTTGCAGACTGACATATTTTACTTAAAAACACTTTCTAAACAATAAAAGAGTTATCATAAATGTTGCAAGTCAGAAATAGTGGTTAAAGTTTTAAAGTAGAAACATTACCTAAATTTACCACTAAAATCAGAATATGGAAAAATGAATTTTATTTTAATATGAAACATAACTAGCAAGTATTTGATGAGGATAAATCAAGTTTTCAAATTTAAACCAACCTGTTGCTAAATTTTCAACCAAGATGAAAATTTTGAACATATTGTTATTTATTAGACATATTAACACACTATACATCTTTTCCTGTGTTCTATAAACAATTTAATTAATTATCTCTTAATAATAAAAATTCATCCCCATTGAAAAAAAATATTTTAATATGATCTAGGATATTATTGATTTTGTAATAGTTGCAGTGGAATATTAAATACAACTTTAAAAAAAAATTAAAAATAATTGGGTTTTTCCCCAATAAGGTAATAAAGTTTTGTTATGCAAACTATTTATGAAAGTAAAACTAATAAATTTTACTTTGTTTATGGTATTCAGTTTGTCACTTGTAAACTTCCACACAAAATTAATAACTTCATTTCTAGTTTCTGGTTCAATTATATAAAATGGAAACATGGAAAATAACCGAAACTGAAATGCCTTGACATTACAAAGTACACTATAAGTCTTTAGATGGGTCCTATGAATGTAGAGGATTATAAAGACCAGATTTTTGGTTAGAGAGACAGACAAGACTGAAAATTAGGTGATCTTAGGATGCACTATTAATACTGCATACTTCAATCGATCGTTCAAGAAAAAACCTAAAGGTTGGGACCTGGAACAAAACATTTTTTCTTAGCTCCAAAACTTGTGCATATTGTTCGAATTCCATCTGCCTAGCTACTCAAACCTGTCCCACATAAAATAAGAATAACCTTCTTAGTTAAAATGTTCATGAAGAAGAAGAGAACATTCTTCACAAAGTAATGTTTTATCCAGTACTTACCAAATAGATATTAATAGTGAAAAGTTCATAGAAGTGACAAGACTGAAATCAATACTCTTCTCCATTTATTAAATATACTTTGCCTTCTCCAGTGGATCCCTGCTCATGTCGTAATTGAGTATGAAGATGCCCTTGCAAAGGAAGCATGTGATGAAGATCAACCTCTAACAGTCACTTATACAGATGCAAATGCTGTTGCCAAGCAAAAAATCTACATGAACCAGCATTTTTCAAGGCAACCATCCCCGATCTAAACTGCCCAAAGAAACCTCTAATAGCTAAGCTGCATACTGGACATTTCAAGGGTATGAAGATACCATCAACTAATATAAAATCTTATCCCATTTGCAAGCAGTGTCCCCAATCACAACTAACCCCAGTTCATGTTTTTGACTGCCAAGCCATTGTCCGTTCCCTCTTTCAACTTGGAGCACCTCCAATTGAAATGCTTCATGGCCATTTGGCTCCTGAACTGGCAGATCTTGTCATCAGGACGTTTGGAGGAATCTGAACTTTTTGCAATTTGCACATCAATAGACACAACAACAGCAACAACAACAGTGAAAAAATTGGTGCAGATATGCAGTCATAGCATAGTTTAGGAAATTTGTTGGATATTCATTAAGTATGCCAAGTTGATGTTTAGTTACTGCTGAGTGGTGGAATTAGAACTTTTGAGGAAACAAGTAAGTCATTATAATCATATCGGGTTGAACTGGAAAATCTTAACTCAAAAAAGACACCTTAATACCATTCAAAGATAATTAGAGGTTTGTGTAAAAATTCACTCATCAATTATGCAGTAAACTACCCCTGTTTATGTTCGGAAAATAAAAAATTATAATTTGAACACACTGCTTACACCTTTTTGTGGCTAAAAGTTCTCTTGGTTAGACAACTTTGCGCACAATAGTTCCACCAGGTGTGTGTGCCTCAAGTTATACGTCATTAAACCTAAGAGCTAATCCCAAAGAAAGCATTGCTGTGATGGTAAAATTAGATGTCTTCAATCCATCAAACACAAACTCTACTTTTTTAGCTTAAGAGATACTTCATAATTGAAAATATGAAACTCCTTTATAAGACATCACATTTAAAACTTCTTCAACTTGATGACAGAATGTCTGTATAAGACTTTCTGAATAATCTTATAATGTTTACATCTTAAGAAAATTTCTTCAACTGGACGATGAAATGGTTTTCAGTTAAAGAACAACAAATTAATGAAAACAATGATTTTTATCTCTAATCAAAGGATAACTAAGTATGGTACAGAAGGAAAAACTTTACAGAAACAAAAATATATCAGATTGTTTGAAATATAAGAGAAGACAAATTCATGGCAGATCTTGTTACATAATGTTTAAGAACACTACTAGTATAGTACTCAAACCTAGAAGAAAGTGAAATATTATTTACTGTTATGTACTAAACTTATAAGATCACATTATTGTGCAATAAATGCCCCCTTCATTAACTATATTGTTTTGTAAAGTAAAATATTTATAATTGCAATACTATATTTAGTAATCATTTTTCTATTAGATTAGCAGTCAAATAATTTTATACCTATGAGACGAAGATTCTTTACAAAGTATTTCTCTTGCATGTTTACTCAATTAATCTAGATATCCTACTCAATTAACAAGGGCCAGGAGAATGACCTGACCTGGGAAGTTTTAGTGTATTTACATATTAAAGACACAATACACACACATACATAATTTTATTGTAAAAATAAATACAATCTAATTAAATTTATTTTGTGTCATCTATTTAAAATTTCCAAGATATAAGTAAATACCTGGCATTGAGGTTTCTATAGATGTCTTCTTGAGAATGAGTTCTGGGTCTGAGCACTGAGAAACCTCTGAAATATTATTGAGTTTTTTTTAATTGATTGTTGATGTCTTCTATAAAATATACTACAAACATTAAATTTAATAATTAAGTCAAATAAAAAGTTAAAAATTAAAACTTGACAAGCCTATTTATCTAATCTAATTTGCATTTGATTGTGAATAAGGACTTAGTAACTTAAGTGCTACGAATCCTACAATTTTGCAATCAGAAATATCTAAAAGTTCTTAATATACTCATATTAGTTTCTGTTAGGAACATTTGTATATAATGAGTAAATGTTTCTGTCTTTCCTAGCGTTACAATATTTTCCTCTGTTAATGCATTTAGGAATGACTTCATTTTCAAAACCGTACTGTACACAAAAATGAAAAAAAAATAAATAAATAAAAAAAAAAAAAAAATATATATATATATATATATATATATATATATATATATATATATATATATATATATATATACATACATATATATATATATATAAATATATATATATATATATATATATATATATATATATACATATATATATATACATATAAATATATATATATATATATATATATATATATACATATATATATACATATATATATATATATATATATATATATATATATATATATATATATATATATATATATATATATATATATATATATATATATAGCATGTGAGTGAGAAATGTTTGTGCAAATAAATTATGCATGTAGTGCGACGGGTAGAATTCTGATTAGCAAATACCGTCGCAATAATATTAAAATTTCGTAATGTAAAAATGTGAAAGCAAAGCCATTAGAACGGATAAGGGGTTTTGTATATTTTATAATACAAGTAAATAACATGGAAATGAGAAAAAACCTCAAAATACTCCTACAATCCCCATCGACATTCGAGAAGACGCGGCTTGTCAAGAGAGAAAGGAGATGCCCTGTACCAAAATTCGTGAAAGCGCCGGATAGAAGAGTTAAACCAAAGTTAAAGAAACATACAATATTTTGATCATTTTAGAGTGAGCCTGCATTGTGTGCGAAACCGGAAGCCCAGCAGAGGAAAAAGTCGCATGATGTCGTGACCTAGATTTTAGAAGCCACCCCATTGGTTGACAAAACATGGTACGATACGTCTCGTGGGAACGACAAAGCCCAGCGGGGGTTAAAAGAAACAGCGTATTTCGAGACTTCAAAGAGGGAGGACGTCAGTTCGGTCGCTCCAGGTCACAAGCCTTTGTTTCAGTTTGTGATCTGTAAATGATGACGACGAAAATGATGTGCTAAGCGCGAGACTGGTCGTCGCTAAAATGTAGTCGCGTGTGGTTTGGAACCCTTTTGGAGGAGGTAACTTCTCCAAAAGTGGTCTCCAAAGTTTAACATCTATGTGGCGGCGTTCTTAAGAAGTTTGTGTGTGTTATAGGTGAACAATATGAAAAATTATTAGAGTCAGTAAGGTAATTTATAAAAAACAGTGCTTCAAAATTTATATAAAACCGTGAACAGTGAAGAAGTCCAAATTTAATTAAATGTCAATTTTTAAATCAACCTTTTATATATGAACAGTGAAAAATAAATAATTAAATAAATAATTGAACAATAAGAACTTAAGAACTGAAAGAGGGAGAGCAAAATTTTATAAGTTTCAAAATCGGGATATTAAAATTCTATCACGGCATCGAAGCAGGGACGCCAAGAGTCAAGATCGGTGATACTCGCATAACAAGATGGCCACCCCAGAAACAAACGATCTCGAGGGAGAAGAAAGAAAAATCTGCCAAGATTTAGGAGTAACCCTGCGATTAAGGTCAGTATAATTTCTCGTTTTCATTTAATTAAAATTTCTATATGGAACAATTTTTGGGGAAAGTTGACATTTTAAATAATTCAATTTCAAATAAAATTTCTTTTTAAAGATGTAAAGATATCAAACAATGGCTTTGTTTAATTCATGAACTAGAGGGGGTAGTGGTTAGTGGGGGAATTTCCCACCACAAAATGGAGGAGTCCTCCAAACAAGTTTATAAATATGAAATAGAATTAAATTGTTAGTAAATTGGAAATTTTTTTAAATAGAGAAAGTTATAAATTGTTTTGGAAAGAAATTAATTAAGTAAATGTTAGAAATTAAAGGCTTTTTAAATATAAAAAATTAGAGATAAATGAATAAAATTTAAACAGGTGTTAAAATATTTTTTTTATGAGTTTTGTGCAAAAGAAGTCAAATAAGACAGATGATTCAACAGAAAAGGTTTCTTTTTTTTAGTATTTTAGACCAACGTTAAATATTTAAAATTATTAAATGATAATCAAGTAAAATTATTAAATGAGAAAGAATTAAAGTTATTTAATGAAAATTAATTAAAATTAATAAATAAAATAAGCAATTAAAATTAATTAATGAGAAAGGGTTAAAATTAATTAATAGGAATAAATTAAAATGAATTAATGAAAAATTAATTAACGTTTATAAATCAGATTTAATTAAAATATAAAGGGGTTTAAGGGTTTACAAAATTATTTGGAATTAAAATAAAAGGGTTGTGAAATAGAAAAAAAGGAACAAAACTAAAATGTGAAACAATTTCTTTGATTTAAAGTAGACATTAAGAATAAAAAGATAAATATTCAGCAAAGATTATGTGGGTCTAGTAAATCAATTGTTAGGCTAAGAATTTCAAGTTAAGATGTAATATGTTTGTTTAATTAGTTATAGAAGTATAAAAAAATTGTTGGCTGGTATAACTCATGTTTTTTTTTTAATATTAATTGTTTTAAATGGGATAAGATTGTTTAGTGATATAACTTATGTTTTTCAAAAAGTTTAATGTTTTGTTAAATGGGATAAAATTGTGTATTGATATAACTTATGTTATTCAAAGGATCAGTTTTTAAATTAAAAGGGTTAAAGTTATTTGTTGATGAAGTCAAGTTTTAAAAGTTCCATTGTCTAATTTTATGTACTAGAGTTTAAAATCAAACGTTCAAGATTTGCAAAATCACATAAAAGGATTGTGAATTTCAAAGGGTTTGAAAAAGGTATTGTCAAAGATAAAAGACAGTTTTATTTTTAAAAAATGAAAGCCAATTTGATTTTGAATATTGAAGGTTTAAATGAACATAATTAAATTACACTCTTCAGTTAATATAGCTAAAAATTGTTTTTCTTATAACTTTTGGTGTTAATATAAATTCAGTAAGAAGTTTACTCAAATTTTGTATAGAAGGGGTAAAAGAAAGGGTTAACTGAGTAAAGAGTTACCCCTGACATTGTAATGTGTATATTTTAGAATAAAAAAAAGGAGATAAAGTTTTCTCTAATAAATGTTTCTCTAAACAGAAATGAATTGCTAATATTTTAAAGAGCTAGTTAAAATAAGAAAATTGCAAAATGTGCTGTAATTTCAAATTTAAGGGTAAAATAAAATTATTTCTACTAACTTGCCAACAAAACAATAGTGTTTTTATTTAAAACAGATTTCTTACACACTCCAACAACCAAAGGGTCATTTCGCCAAAAAGATGCCTTCAAAGAACTCATTCCCCCGGGAAATATGTACCCAAAGGGTTAAATTTCAGCAAGTTAGGATTTTTATAATAAAGTCCAGTAACCTGTTCTCTGGCAGATTTTGGCGGGTCATTGCACAGTATCCTAGTTTGGCTAGGATAGGCCCTGTCAGAATTCTGAGCTTGCGGTGGGGTAAGGATGGTGGCGGACATGCCGGTGGCCCGTGCGGGGAAGGAAGGCCCACAGGCGGCGCGGTGCGCGCTCCGCTGCAGTAGCTATGATTATTGTGCTCATGATGTAGGCTTGTTTTGATTGAAGATGGCACAAGTGAATAATGTTTATCATTAATCTATAATCATATAGTTTTTATTGGAAATATTCAGTAGTTATAGTTGTGATAAGTAAAGTTTATTCCATATCTTGTCGGAGTATGAAGTAACTAACTGTAATATTGTGTTACAATTATAAAATACAAAAAATGTTGCAAGCATGGACAGACTGCTTTATTAATTGAATACATATCTCGTATTCTTTATTTATTGCAGACACTAGCTTAATACAGTTAATTTTAGTATTAAAATTACTCGTAGTGTGGTGTTTATTGGGTCCAAAGGGAACAAAATTATGTTGCGGTGCAGATAAAAGCTAGCGTAAATTGTTTGTTCAGGAAAGGTGTTAGCATAGGCCGTAAGAGAATATAAAAGGAGGACCACCAATTAATTATAGCCAATTGGAAACTTAAACATAAGAGTAATAATTACAGTATTCTGATACACTGAATTTCTCAATTTTCTTGGTCGCACTCTTGGTGAAATCATTTCACCCTAATCGCGATTATCTGATGTTCATTGAATTCAAGGAAGGCAATTATGACACTCTTTAAGCACTTTATATATAGCGGTATATGTTACCAATGTTAACTGAAACATCACTTCTCAAACTGATATTAGTGGTTGTTGCAGCTAAGACTTGCAGAATTCAAATACCCATGTTTTTGCGTAGAGAATTCTACGCAAGCCATGCACGAATGCCAACATTACTTTAAGGCGGGAAATTTCAAATTGGTACTAAACACATAGTTTGTATTGATACACAGCAGAGTCTAGATAATTCGAGGAAGATGGGACCAAGACCCCTCTGATTACCGAAAACTCGGATTACACGGAATCCTGTACATTAGAAAAATCAGGAGTTCTAATGAGCCCTAATAATATAATTAAGAATGCACAAATAAGTTTACATAACTTTTTTGATTACGGTACTTACAATAAATTTAATATTGCTTTGGAAAAAAATTGTTCACCATGATTGCTACAATTTTTTTGAAAAAGTTATGAGGTGTCTTCTGTGCCTGTCCAACAGATTGTTTTCGTGCTACGGTATCACGTAGATGTCATAGCCGAATTACATCTGATGGCATGGTGTTTGTCTGATGTTCAATATACCATAGTGATATTTCCAAGGTGGCTGTTCCTTCACCATGACTAAATTTTCCTTCTTGTAATATCTCAGTCAAACCTTAATCTTAATTCTCGTCACCACTGCCTTCAATAATTTCTTTGTATAATTTCAATAATTGAATAATCTGTCATCCCAAACTGTATAGTATATAACTTCTTGTTTGCTAGATTGTAATAAGACCCTCTGATGATGATGATGACATGGTCATCGAAATCTACATAAAGGTTTAACACATTCAGTACGGCGACTTCTTTTATTTTTGATCATTTTTGTGGTATTGGAGTTCTTTTCAATATTTTCTCTGTAATATATTGTACCACTGTGCTCTTGATATTGTATATCAAACTGTCCACATCGGAATTTTCACAACCTGGAAGTTTCTTGATAAGTAGTGTTAAATCTGTTTCTACTTGTGGATCAATAATACAACCAACAGTTCCTTAATGACTCAAGATTTTATTTCACAACTTACTTGATGTTTCTTCTATTATTTTGCTCAATGATTCAGCTATGCAGCACACAACTCTTTTAACCATAATTTTTTTTAGAAATCCTACAATGGTTTCTTCCCCTTCAGTCGTTTCCAAGAGAGATTGTAAAAGGTCACGTATTTGTATTTTGTTTCATATATTCCAGAACACACGGATCCATCGGTTGGCTAAGCCTCATAACATTTGCGGGAAGATTATAAGTACAGATATCATAAGAGCACACTTTACCTTCATTGGTATGCGACAGTGCATTGTTTAATTGTAAAAATAGCCTTCTTAGGCAAATTCCTTGCTTTTAAAAACTTTAAACTTTCGGTCACAAAATCATTAAAAAAGAACTCTTTGAATATTTCTCTATCCATCCAATTAACTCTTTGGTTCTTATATGAAACAGGCAATGCTGATGTGGAAAGGTTTTTCAATGCCCACAGCTTAGCCGATTCGAATTTAACAGAAGCTCGAAAAATCAGGACTCGGAATTTCGAGACTCTAATGTATTTCAAGAGAGAAAATAAACATGAATTCAAAAAAGAAGTATTGTTTATTGAACAATTTATACTCTACTTAAAAAGCCGAGTAGTTTAATAAATTTTTTGAAACAACTAATTACACAAAAGCCTTTATTTTCAATTTTTTTAAAATAATTGTTCATGAGAATTAAATTATTTTGGAGTAAGCTTTTCCTTCTTTTTCACTTCAACCAAGTAACAAATACATCTGTTTCAATCGCTAAACTTACATTAAAAAATTAATAAAAATGTTCTGTTTCAAGTCTGTTGGTTGAACCTAACCTGCTTTCTAATGTTTGTCAATCCATACTGAGTTAAAAATAAAGTCACTTGTGATTTATGCATTTCACTTAATTATAATATTAAGATTTAACATTACTATTCTCTTATGAACATAAATTTGTTTACAGTCTGCTTTCTTGCAAATCAGTAAAATTGGCTGATTTACAACCCTTTTAAAAGTTTTAGTGATAAGAAATTTATATGTACTTACAAAATATTTTTCATCTGGACAACAGGGCAGTTTGATAACCTGGATAAAGTATATAGAACTCTATAAAAATCTGTTAAATCAAACAGCATTGCTGGTTCAAACAAGTCAGTCTCCTTTAAATCAAATTTTGCTATGCAGACTTGCAAGAACGTGTTTATATTCCTTAAACACAAAAACTGAAACAAAACAAAAATATTTATAATATATATTTTAGTTCATTTTTAAACAAAAGCATTACCACTAGGGAGTGTAAGTTATTGGATGTTCAGCAATGGCTATGATTTAACTTCTTTCGTTCATAACACAAAAATGTGTTTAAATTGTGTTTGAATTAGTTTTCATAAATAAATGTTTATAAATAACCAGCATGACTGTCTTTACCTCTCAGTGCAGAACCAGGACCTCCAGTTATATAAAGAGCCATTTTAACCTCTTTATATAACCACCACAGAACCGTTCTGCTACCTGTTAACTATAATAATATCATTCAAACATTGATGGAAATTAATGAAAGTTAACTAATTACTACTTAACTCATTAAGTTTTGCCAGGTAAGAAGTAGTGACTTACTGTTATGTCATTTATTAGTTCAACCCAAAGGAGTAGACGTACTTATACATTTTTGTTATGTAATGAAGTAGTGTTGTTTTATTCCTATTGATTCATTGCATGCAGACACATCAGATCCAATACTTCTTTACCAATGCATAATACAATGGTAAAAGTAATCTTCAGATCGAGCTTGGCTCCTAATGCAAGTGATTTGTATTTATTGTCAGTTTATAGTGTTACATTTCTGTTTGACATAATATTGAAGTGTTTGTCGTCTTCTTACTATCATGTGTTTTGCAAATTCTGTGAGTATTTTAATCTTTTTTTATTATTTCACTAGCGTTTATTTTTGTATCTATCGTGTTTTTGCCTTTTGTGTATAAATGATTTTAAAAAACCACAATTCCATGTTCTGGTTGCCCACATAATTAACTTTACTATTGAGAAATGTGTTTTGACTCATTATGAACACATGTAAACTTGTCATGAATGATACGAAAATGAATAAATATTTTACACGCAGAACTAAAGCGTGTAACATAGTTCCTCTAATTCACTTAAGTAACAGGGAGAAAAAAAATTAATTTGCAGAAATACCCCAGAAATTTACAATTTTGAAAAACCACAACCTAACGTGTATAAAATCATGGATTCTTCTTCATTTTTACTGATATAAATTTACAAACTGCCTTTAAAGGAAGACTGAAGTCCCATTTAACACCATGTTAATTTCCTGATTTTTAGATACCATTACAGTAAAACTCCACATATCTGAATCAATTGGGACCAAATCCTGATTGAAAAAATTCTAACAATTATATTTTTTTGAAAAAAGGGTCAATTTTAATTAATTGTGTGTATATTGAAAATAGAAGAAAAAACTATATTTTTTTATATTTTGTATATGTTTCTGAGATAAGATGTTAGCTTATTCAGTAAGAATAGAACCAAAAATATGGTTTCCCATAGAACGAAGTTGTAAAAACCATTTGAAAACGGCATCTTGTAATTTATCTATTTCAGTAAAAATGTTCCAAATCTCTATTAATAAATAAATCATATTCTCCTTCAATAAACAATATCGCTTTACTACAAACATGTAATAAAAAAACACACAAAATCCACAGCGAATGTGAATGAACTATGTATACCTTGAATATTCACAAACAAGATTTTTTTTGGCGTAAAAGCAAAGTAGGTCCTGTAACAAATTATTATTCACACAAAAAAAAGATGCTAGATTATTAATCCAGAGCAAAAACAATTACAAACACTCCAGAACACAAAATTATGCTGCTTAGAATAAAACAATTTTGGAAACAATAATGGTTGAGAGGTGACTAACTCCATTAGCAAAAAATTCCAACAAATGAATGTTTATACAACTATTCTTTGAGCTTAGTTTGTGAGGTTATATTAAAACAAATAAAAGAAATACAAAAGACTCACAAATTAATCATTTATTTACTACAAACTCTAACTTACAACTGTTGTTAAGTTAGAGTTTGTAGCAGCAACACTCACTGATGATGATGACTTAGTCATTGAAACACATTTGAGTAAATAAATGATTGGTTAGTAAGTCTTGTTTATGTCTTTTATTTGTTTTAAATGAATATTCCATGTGCATAAGGACACAGAAGTATAAAATTGCATTACAACTGCCAAAGAAAGTATTACACTGGAGAATACTGAAGGATGATTGGTTACAGATAAATATTTTCCTTGGGACTGATATTTTTCTAAGCATGAGGTAGTTGTGTGAGCCCATGCAACCTTTTTCAGATTAAAGCTTTCAGTATAGCTTTTTTTAGCTAATTTTATTCTCTACCAAATCTTATATTTGTCTATCTATGATTGAAAGTAAAAAACATTAAAAAACTCTGATGATAAAATAGAATCCTCATAGCCAGATGGAGGGAATGTAATTCCATAAAACTAATAAAGCTTCTGATCAGAAGATTATATACTTTAATTACAAATGAATGAATTCAAGTGGGATTCATAAAAAAACTAAATTGATTCATAAACCAAACACTTCACTAATAACATTTGTTAGATACCTTGAAAAACTTGCAAATTATAGCCTGATATTTGTGTTATATTGTATTAGCTTCTGTTCAAAGTATGTAATCACAGAATTTATTTTTCTTCATTTAAGACTTTATAAATTATCAACCAAATTATTGAAAGAAGCATATACTATATAATGATAAAGTCATTATTTTCCATGTGAAAAATGAAACTGAATGTTACAACCATTCTTAGAGGAGTACTTAATCAAGTGTCATCTTTGTGAAATATTTTATGACAGTATTGGTAATCTGTAGTTTTAATTATTACCTAAAGGATATAAACCTATAATTATATTATTATTAATTATATTGTATTTATTCATTTTAATAATATTTCCATTATTATATATTAATATTAATAATATTAATATGATGTATTGATATTTATTTATTATACATTAATAGTAATAATATTGATAAGATATAATTATTATTAAACCTAAAGATATAAGAATCTGTATATATAATTGATTCAATAGTGCAAAACTTTTGTAAGTAACATTTAAAATGCACTATCAATATGAACAAGAAATTAAAAAGTTTAAGCTAAATGAAATATTGATTTTAAAGATAAAATTTTCATTCATGTGTTCTATTGTGTGACTGCCTGTTGGCAAAATGAAGTTATCTTAGAGGTTATTGATAAGGTCAATTAGAAAAGGTCAAAGGCTAATTAGAGTTCACACTGGAAATGAAAATAGATTTTTACCTAATGCTTTTTTATGTTAAAAAAGCCAGAGATAATAATGTATTCATATACAAGTATTAAAATCACACAATGTTTCTTAAATGAAATAAAAGGTAGTAGTTCCAAATTTACCACCTAAAAGCGTCATAGTTATTGATGGTTCATGTTAATATAATACAAAAATAACATAAATAAGCCACAAAAAAAACTTTTATAAACGAAGAAACTAAAGTATAGTTTATAAATATTAATACATTTTGTGAATCAATATGATTTCTTTAAATAAACTAATATACAATGTAACCTCCATAAATCTTTTAAAATAGACATTAAATAATGTTGGTATTAAGGTTCCCTCAATATTAATGACTTATACTCTACTAACCTTATTTGTGGTACATAAGAAGAAGCTGGTGAGTATAGAGTTGAATTTTGAAACTTGATTATTATTTAAGAACTATAATTCAATAGGAAATACAGTAATACCTCGACTTACGCTACCCCGTCTTACGCGATTCCCAAGTTACATGGTTTTAAATCATGCTGTCCGAATTGCACAGAAACTGGCCTGTTCAGGAAAAAAATGCTTATGAGAACTTTTATAGCTCATGAGAAAATATTTTCAGGTTTTAAGGCCGCCAACACTGATTGACAGTGATATTTGGAGCAAATACAAATGTTGACTGTAAGTTGCAACCTCCCATAGTTTATCGCTCAGAAAATCCAAGGGCATGAAAAAATATTTCTAAAGCTAGATTTCCCGTGATTTGCAGGTCGAATTGAAAAGCTTTGGTGTCAGCTTTTTTTTGGAGGACTGGTTTAGTTCTCATTTCATACCTCAAAACGAATGTCAAAACCAATTCCTTTAAAAGTAATTCTTATTAATTGTCAATGTACCTGGCCATCCTTCTACTACTTAAACTAATTTTGACACAAGCGTGAAAGTGATATTTTTGCCACCAAACACAAAAAAATTTGCTTCAACCGATGGATCAGGGAGTTATCAAAACATTTATAGCTTATTACACAAGAAGATCCTTTGCGCATCTGCATGAATCTATGAGACAGAATCACGAGATCTCTGTTGAAGATTTTTGGAAACAATTCGATGTTTTAAATGCTTTGAGAATCATTGGACAGAAAAAACTTTGAATGGCGTTTGGAAAAAGGTGTGTCTATTTTTTTCGCCACTGAAACTCAAGCGGAATCAGTGCCAGAGTCTTATGAAATTGGTAATATGATTGAAGAAGTTGTCGGTTTTGCCAGACAACTAAATTTAGAAGTGGATAGTGATGACATTCAAGAACTGCTGGATTTACACAACCAGGAGCTGACCATTAATTGATGCTTAGAAATGCGTGAGCAAGAACAAGACCTTAAAAACGCAGATTCTTTAGCCCCAGTTGACCTAGAAGATGAAATAATAGTTAGAAACCTGACAAAAGGCCTTAGTTTAATTGAATGAGGCTTACAAGTTTTGGAAAATATAGACTCCAACGATAAGCGTATTTTGCTATAAAACAAAAAAATTAGCGAGCTACGAGGAAATTCTCCATGAGAAGAAAAAATCTTACATTCTTTAAACTAATTTACTAGATTTTATGAAGCCTTCTATGTCAAAATAACGTTTTTCTTTTTTACTTACTTCTTTGCAATATATATGTAAATAATGCAATATTTTGTTGAATTATGTATTTAGGATTTTAATATACACACATTTTTTTAAAAATTATTAGTTTATTTAATCTTTGGTCCCAATTAAACATGATTCCTATGTGATTGTATATAAAATTATACCCAGACTTACGCAAATTCGACTTACATGGTTATCGTTCAGTCCCACCTATTTTGTAAGTACAGGGAATTACTATATATAATATATTAAACAGAATATGTATTTGTAAAGAAGTCAATTACTCCAATGGAACAAAACTTTATACAGTTAATATAAGTTAACTTGTTAAAAGACAATGTATTCACCGGACAATAGTAAATGTAAAGGTTACTAGATCTGTATTTCTTGACCAATGAGGAAATAGTTTTTTTCCGCAAGTACAGAGTAATCAATATCACAACAGATGAAAACATTTCTAACCTTAAAGTAAAGAACACAGAACCAATACTTGCAATATATCGAAAATGAATGTGAAAATCTCACTTTGATATACAAAAAATATAACATATCGATATACCAGAACACAAACATAAGAGAAAAATTTGTTTGGGAAATTTTTCAGTTTTGAATATGACGAGAATAGATCAACAGTACAAAATTGTTATGAAATTATACAACTTGGTGAACAGCTGTCAACTGAAAATGATCCCATCGGAGAAACTTGGTGATGACCAGAATTCTCAGTGTTCTTCCTACGAAGTTGTCACATTTTCGAACAGCGTGGGACAACATTCCTGCAAATGAGAAAACAGTCAAAAAGCTTGTTCAAAGACTTAGACTGGAGGACGAACGATTAACTGAGGCTAATATGATGAGAGTACACGGAATGCGCTAGTCGCTAAACAAAACAAAACGCGAAGTCAACCTGAACATAAACATCTTCTACAGGAACGTCTTTTTCTGATAGCGTCTTTATGCAACCGATGTGGATAGAAGAGTCACTACAAAAGGGACTGCAAAAATAAACCATGCGCCAAGTATATTGAATACTGCAAAACAATCTACCCATGCAACCTATGTGGACAAAAAGGACATTTTGCGAAGGAATGTACACAACAAAGCGAATCACACAAGTCAGAAGGGTTAAGTCAGTAAAAGCGAAGGCAAAATAATCGCCGAGCATTAATGACAGTCGGATTGACCGCAGCCGACTTTAAAAATGAAAAGGAAACAGGCAATATGAAGGACGTTTGGTACCAGGACTGTGGTGCTTCACTGCATGACATCTTGAAGAGAATGGTTCTCAAAATTAGCCGAACTGGACGAACCAATATCTATCTCAATTGGAGATGCAAAGCAACTAGAGAGAGTTGGAGTTGGAAACGTGGAACTGGAAGCCTTTAATGGTCATAATTGGATACCAGTTGTACTTGAAGATGTCGTGTACGTGCTCAAACTAGACTACAACCTATTTTCAGTCGGACAGACACTGGATAAAGGTTACTTGCAACAAGCTAACAGTGAATGGTTGGAGTTCAAAACTTCAGATGGACAAATCGCAGCAGTAGCGAAATGTGAAGGAAGCCTTTTCAAAATCATGCTCAGAAGAAAGCAAACAGAGACGTGTTTAGCAGCCACCTCAATTCAAGTCTGGCATGAAAGATTAGCTCACCAAAGCATTAAGTATGTAAGGAGCACATTGCAGAGAAAAGGAATTGAATATATTGACAACTGGAACGACTATGTCTGCAAAGGATGCGTTTATGGAAAGCAGCACCGAATCTCACATCCTGCAAACCTCAAGACAGCCCAAGAGCCACTGGACCTAGTTCATGTGGATATGGGAGAAGTGAATATACCATCACTTGGAGGATCCAAGTATACTTTCTGCTTTTTAAGGATGACTATTCACAATACAAAACAGTGTATTTCATGAAAATGAAAGATGAAGTTGCAAAGAAGTTTAAAATATTTAAAAAGTTAGTCGAAAGTCAATTTGACAGGAGAATCAAGTGTTTGAGGTCAGACAATGGAAGAGAAATTAAAAACTCAGACACAAAGAAACTACTTGAAGATTTCAGAATTTTCCACACATTCTCAAATGCGTACACGCCAGAGCAGAATGGAAGAATCAAACGTGAAATGAGGACTGTGGTGGGATCAGCTTATTCAGCACTTCATGCAAAACAATTAGATGAAAAGACTATGGGCTGAAGCAGTCAATTATGCTATATTCTCAATCTGGTACGAGTACCGTTGAAGGGAAAAGCCCTGCTGAACTTTGGTTTAAACGGAAGTTCGGAGTAGAGAAGCTAAGGATTTTTGGCTGTAAAAGTTTTGTGTTAACACCGGAACACAAAAGAAAGAAGTTTGGCCCAAGTTCAGAAAAAGGAACATTTGTCGGATATGACCAGAACTCGTCAAGTTATAGAATCTACATACCACATAAACGTTATATTGTCAGCACGGACAATGTAATCTTCAATGAAAACAAGGATAAAGTGGAAAACCGGACAGAAACTGAAATGAAAATGCAGCAAATAGAATCTGATAAATCAGAAGATAAAGGAGACGAAGCTGAAGAACAATTCTATGAAAGTCTGTGAGAGACAGGAACATCAGGAAGAGTTCTACGAGATTGTGCAACCCTCTCAAGGTACAAAGACTTTATCATGGAATATCAGCGAAGCAAGAACAGCGACAACACAGTCATGATCGGTGAGATACAAGATATCTCTGTAACAGCCGCACTAAAAGACTAAAAGGAGGAGTACAACTCTTTGATAAAAATGAATACTTGGAAGCTCGTTGAATGTCTAGCAGACGTCAAACCACTCACGTGCAAATGGGTTCTGTGTGAGAAGACAAACGGAATATTGAAAGCTTGACTGGTGGTCCGAGGATTTGAACAGAGAGAAGGTATTGATTACTCTGAGACATTTAGCCCTGTAGCTCGACATGGATCAATCAGACTAATTCTGAGTTTCGCCACATCGGAGAAACTCAACCTCATACCTTTTGATGTCAAGACAGCTTTTCTGCATGGAGACCTAAAAGATTTATATGTTACAACCTGAAGGTTTTGAAGATGGTTCAGGACGAGTCTGCGAACTGAAGAAAAGTCTGTATGGCCTTAAACAGGCACCGAAACAGTGGAACGAGAAGATATCATGTTATCTAGAAGAGATAGGAATGGTCAACACTGATTGTGATCCCTGTATTTATTACAACAAGGACAAGAGTCCTTCTAATGTCACTTTTTGTTGACGACGGACTTATCGTTGGAAGGAACAAAGACCAGATTTGGAAGATGTTAGATGACATCAACAAAAAATTTTGAAATCACCTATGATTCTGAGGTTTAAAAGAATATATCGTATCTTGGAATGCAAATAACTGTCAATGATGAAGGCATTTTTGTCTGTCAATCCAAGTACACTCAAAAGATAATCAGCAAGATGAACTTCGAGAATTTCAATCCTGTCTCAACGCCTATTGAAAAAGGAATGGTTACGGATCAAGAAAATTTCATAAATGATACACCAGTGCCATCAGGAACACCATATCGAAAAGCAATCGGTAGTCTCCTGTATCTTGCAACGATAACCAGACCAGCCATTAGCTATGCTGTGAATTATTTAAGTCGTCACTGTTCCAAGCCAATGACCAGCCATTGGAAGATGGTAAAGTGAATATTCCAGTATTTGTTGGGAACGATAAATTTTGGAATTCATTTTGAAGGAGATAAAGAAATTGTTGCCTACACGGATTCAGAATACGAAGGAGATCCCAAGACCATGAAGTCTACAAATGGAATTCTCATCATGAGAGGAGGTCCACTAGTTTGGTATTCACAAAGACAACATCTAGTAGCAACTTCTACAGCTGAAGCCGAATACCGAACAGCAGTATCAGCCATCGATGACATTTGTTGGCTGAAGAGACTTAATTTTGATCTAGGGATTCGGAAGATGAAGGAACCTATTACTCTGTACGTAGACAATCTGTTTGCAGTTCACATGATTAAAAACTCACACGAAGGAAAGATAAACAAGGGAAAGAAACATATTGAGATCCCTCAAAAATATATCAAACAACATGTTGGCGAGAATATATCACCTTGTCATATCAACTGGCTGACATATTTACTAAACCTTTAAGTAGACGAACCTTTGTGACTTTACGAAACATGATATTTAAGGAGGAGTGTTGAAGTTAACTACTGTATTTGTTTAATATTGTGGTGGCAGCGGGTCAGCTGTTTTGCAAGTTATAAAGAAAAGTTTTCAATTGTCTAAAAAAAAAATCTTATTGTCTAGAATGGAAAGATTGGATGTCTTTTTATTAACGTTTAACACTGTCAATTACTAAATTAATAATTATTGTGATTCTGTTATTTATTATTGCCTATTAAATAAATAGTCTCAGGTATAAATTAAACGTAGGCCTATATTTTATTTTTCACTTAAATTAATATTGGTCACACGCAAAATAATCAACAATTTGTTAACATCATGTTGCAGTGAATCAAACATCAGACCTTCTTGTCAGCACTATTTATGATATTTACAAATTCTGTTCCGTCATAGAATGAACTTTATTCTTGTTGTGGTCAGAGAAATTTTTAAAAAAGTTTCATTTGTTTTCGGATGTCAAACAATTCTATTGACGAAAACAAAAAATTTTATGTTAATTTGCTTTAGTCCAGCTAAAAGATAATTTAGCAACGATCTTGTGAAAAAAATATTTGTAACAAATAAAAATTTGCTTTGAGCATAAAAAACTATTTACCAATAGTGTTGACAAAAAATATCAGAAATGGGTTTGCTACTTATATTTGGCAAAAATGTTATTAAATTCTTGCATCATCTGTAAAGATTATGAGAATAAAGATGAATCAACTTAATTTATTTTTTATTTACTTGTCAATTTACAATCTAAAGAGGAAACAAATTATTATAATTTAACATCTTTGTTATAACTCATATTTGATATAAAAATAATTTATAATTATTTTTTTTGATGAAATGTTTTGGCTTAATTTTTATGGTTTTTGCACTCATAAAGTCTCCAGTCATGATAGATTTGTTTTTAAATTCATACATTACTATATATCTATATTAAAATATACCTAAAAAGTATCCAGTCAGGATAGATTTGGTATGGTTAAATGTATAAAATTAGAACCAAATATATCCTGACTAGATACTTCATAGGTATATTACAATATAGATATATAAAATTTACCTTCCCTGGCAATAACAAAAAAAATAGTTATCAATACAGCTTCAGCAAATATTTTTGATTCATAAAGTTTAGATTGCTAAAACACCAACTACAGTTGTTACGTCACTATATCAATCCGCGGCCGATGCATAACTTGGTAAAAATATAGTCTTAATGACGTTGATTTTTTAAAATTGTTTCTATAAATGTTTTTTTTTACTCTTTTTAATGTATAGAACACGAATATCAACTCTTTTTCCACGGAAAATACGGAAAGTTACTTTTTCCACATTTTGAATGTTAGTCTGTAGTGACATGTAGGTCTATAGCGTAATGCCGATACAGAAAATTACTACCAAATGTATCCTGACTATGTGACACAATTACCAAAAATATATATTAGTGAAAATAGCCTTAGGGCATATTTGGGGATGTTCCATACCAATATCTATATGTATTAGTGATCTAAACAAGTACCTAAAAATTATATAAATACCAAACTTTAAAAAAATGTTAAATGAATTGGCCAGCAATTGTTACACAAAATTAGGATATTGAAACAAATGTATTTTTTTTACTTTTGTGTTATAAAAAAAGTAAACTTTGCTTGGTAGTTCAATATAAAATTAGGGTTATTGTGCATAAGCTCGGCACCATACGATATTTTGGGAAATTGTTCGAAACCATCAAATAGGACGATATCCAAAAAAAATTTTTTTAAATTAAAGTAGGAAAATTACTTTTTTCCAATTTAAAGTAGGGTAATAAATTCAGCGCGGATGTAGAAGTTGTGAATGGGCGCGGAGTGATACTTATGTCACAGTGCTGCCCATAAGGTTGTACGCATCGACCGCGGTACGTCACGCAACCTTTCGTGTGTAGATATTTGAGAAACAACTTCTCCAGTCAGGTTAGATTTGGTTTTAATTTTATACATTGAAATTCAGTTGGTACATCACGAAGCATTTGTATCACTCCGTGTTTATTCACAACTTCTACATCCATGCTGAATTTTTTACCCTACTTTAAATTGAAAAAAAAGTAACTTTCCTACTTTAATAAAAATAAAATTCTTGTGGATATTGTCCTACCTATTTGGTGGTGTTAAACAATTTCCCAAAATATCATATGGCGCCGAGCTTCAGCAATTTTACCAAAATTACATATAAAATAAATAACTGTATTGAATTTTTCAGTGATATACCTACTGATATTCATGAATCCTTACCTGAGCCATTTGAGGTTTCTGATTTACGGTTTTCATATCCAAACATCCAGGGTTAAGAATATTTAGTAAATTACATAATAAAACTCCATCTCTAAGTGTATATGCTAAATCCGATAAAGTAGCTTCTGGCCAATTTGCTTTGTGATCAGGTCTTAAAACACCACATCTTGTTAACCAACTAGCACAATCCTTCCAAAGATCGCAAGCCATTTCACTAATAGTATACACTAAAATAAAACTAATGTATTACCTTCCTACACACAAAATTAATTCTGTAAAGTGATGGTAACATAATTATAAGCCTGTGTAGAGCATGAAGAAATTTTCGTTATTAATAAAAACATTCTATAAAACTAGAAATACTCCACTTTTAACATTTTCTTTTTAACTAAATTTTTTCTAGTTTAGTTTTAATACTTTCGTTCATAGATCATAGATGGCAGATGCAGTGTTGCCAACAGAAGATTGGATATATGCATATTATATTGTACTACCGTTTTCATAGAAAATATATTTATAAAAATCTAGTGCAACAAAATCAATAAAATTAAAGTTCCTTGTTGTAATCATCTTGAATTCACTGATTAAACCAGAAGTCATTGCAGCTTTTGTGTTGTACATCTTGAAGTTTTTCTTGAATTTTGTAGTCCATTACGTTCGGTGAATCTTATTAATAACTTAAACAGTAGTTGATGACTATCCGAACTTTGAATTTAGTAAATGTGTTAAAACTTACTGAGACAGAACGTTTTCGATTGCTATGTGCCGTTCTTCATCAGTGTCTTCTGCTTGGAGAAGACACTGATGAAGATCGGCGCATAGCAATCGAAAACGTTCTGTCTCAGTAAGTTTTAACAAATTTACTAAATTTAAAGTTTGGATAGTCATAAACTATTGTTTAAGTGAATAATTGAAGTTTTTGTATAAATTATACTTTTTTGCATTAACTTGGCAGTTACTTACTTATTTATTCAGCAGAGGCGTTTCGCAATAGGTCGGCGCATTATTCAATGACGTGAGGCACTGGCAAAGCTGAGGAGTCTTGTTAATGACTCACGGAATGACCTAGTGCGAAACGCGTCTGCTGAATAAATCATTAAGTAGTGGTTTTTTTGCCAAGTTAAAACAAAACAAAAGTATAACAGAAGTAATTATTGCATAAGTAAAGTATTCACTCAGTATACACATACAAAACACACTACACTCACACCAATATAGACACTAATCTAAAAATCCTAGATTGCATTAAAAAAGCAACAAACTAAACGCAAAAAATTGTTTACGTCTTTTATTTGTTTTAACATAACCTCACAAGTTAAGCTTAAAGAATAGTTCGTAACCCGTTTTTTACATAGGCCAGACTGGGAGATCTACACACGCTACATATAAACGCACTGACAAACAATAATTACCAATCAAACTTTGCCGATCATTTTATCTCCACAAAACATGACTACATAGAGTTATCATCTAACCTACAAATTCTTTATAAACAACACAGACATAACCAACGTTATACAACAGAACAATACGAAATATACAGACATTTCAAACTACCTACTACACACAATTACATTATAACTCACACATTTTTTGACATCATAACTCCTAATACTCCCAAAGTACACCCCACCCTCCATCAAAAGCATTGGTCCAAATTCCTACCTGTAGCCATTGTCGGTGACGGACGCTGCAAAACCTAAAGAGACATCAAACCTCCTTCTCTGACTGATTGAATTTTAACTCGCCCTTTTGAAGATAATTACCATGTAATTGAAATGTACATAAAGTAATTTTTAGTAAAATAAAAGAATTTGTATTGTGCGTTTCAATTTATTCAGTTACAATTAGCCCACAATGCTCAAAAACTTATTGATTAATTTAGGTGAATTTTAATAGTTTTTATTATACTATTCAACAGACACTAATGAAAAGCGCCTGAAGCATTCAAAAACGTTTTGTTGGAAAGGTTTGTTAGACACACACACACACACACACATCGAAGCAATGAAAATGTATTAACATGTTATTATATTATGCTTCGACACTAATCAACAATCACACTTGTTTTCTTTCCTTACTCAAATTAGTATGAAAGCAATAATACTATAGTTTAAAATGTAAAACAATGTGTCAGGATGTTTAAAAAAAAGTTGAGTTCTATAACTTAAATGAAAATTAAAACCATATTATTAGAATTAAAAGTTATAGAGGATAAATGAGGTTTCCTTTTGTATTACAGTTTATTTCTCAATAAAAATGCTAATGAATACAAGTCTAATGCTCATATGGAATATTAACAAATAATTTTAAGACTACTCTCTGATTATTACAGATAATTCTATGACCTGTGTTCATAACAAAAATCTGACTGCACTTAGCCAGCATTATTGCATTACATGCAGTACACAGTACTACTATTCGTATTACTAAATTAGAATAAACAAAACTTTTGATACAAAAATAAAACATAACCTGTGTGTTTGGTTATAGTCCTGTTGAAAACAAATTGTTGTTTGTATATACGTTGTTAAGGAATAATAATTAAATGTCGCAGAACGTTGTAATAAGACTAGCTTGTCAAAGAGTAAATAGTATTGTTACTAATGATGATCATCCACCAAAATTATTTACGCCGGGTGAAAAAATAACGAATGATACAGGATATCTAAGGTAAACTATTTTAGGTATGAAAATAATGTTTATTTTATTTTTTTATATAAATAGTCAATTACACAGACTAATGAAATAAAAAAAATGTTTAGGACACTTAAGACTACCAAAATGACATCTTGCTGCAAAATTGTCAAAAAACAGCTATTTAGCGGGAAAAACTGAGTTCCCTAAACTGCATATTTACTATTTTTGTATAACTTGAAGTTACCTTAATAGGGCCTTATGGTTTTAAAAATTGTTTTTAGGAAATTAAAATACATGGCACTAAGATGTTGACTGTACAATACATTATTTGGATTATGACTGATAAAGTATAATACTATTTAAATATATTTTATAAAGTGTACTGTGTAGTATCTCTTCAAGTATGTTCTATGCACATCAGCAGAAGTATTTTTTGATAAGTTTCTCTTTAAAACACCAGGTTGACATTTTGAATGAATTGGGCAAAACCTTTTTTTCCTTAATCATTGGACTACAAAATTCAAGACTTTTTCTGTTGAAAATATTGCAACTATGCAATAAGTAGATCCACTATTACTATTTAATTAATCACTTTAACAATAGTTAATGACTATCTGAACTTTAAATTTTGTAAATTTGTTAAAACTTACTAAGGCAGAACGTTTTTGATCGCTATGTCACGATCTTCATCAGTGTCCTTTGCTTGGAGATGTCGGGTCAAACGGTAACAGTTTTAAAGGCAGATTTTCGATAGTATCAAAGAGTATGTGTGATTTGTATTGTGTTTGTTCGTTTAATATGTTTGTACTTAGTTTTTTTGTGTGTCTGTAAATTTCATATTGTTCTAGTTTGTTGAGATATGGTCCTTTTTTGTTGATGTGTAGGATTTATAGGTATTGGTAGATGTCTTTGTATTTGTGTCCTGTTTCTTTTATGTGATTGTTAAATGCTGAGTTGGTATTCTGTTTTTGTTCCTCGACTCTTTGTTTAAAGCTTCACCCTGTTTGTCCAATGTAGAATTTGTTACATTTGTCTCAGTTTAGTTTGTATACGCGCTTATAGTTTATCTTTGTTGTTGGTGTCGTGTTGTATTTTATATTGTAACTTGTTATTAGTTTTGTATGCTATTTTGTATCCTGTTTTTTTAATTCGCAGGCTATTTTATTTGTTGTGTTTTTTATGTATGATATTGTGATGTGTTTGTTTTACCTGTCTGTAGTGTTAATTTTAGTGTTTTTTTGTATTTTGTACCATAGTTTTGCTTTTATTGTCGTGTTATATCCATTTGTGTATGCTAAATATTTAATTGTGTCTAGTTCTTTGTTTATATTTTCTGTGGTCATTGGAACTTCTTGAAGTTTATGGAGCATGAATCTGAAGGCAGCGTGTTTGTGTTGGATAGGGTGGTTGAGGTGTGTGGATAAGTGTGTCTGTCGTTATGGGTTTCCTGTAAAAGTTGAAGCTGAGTTTTTGTGTGTGGCTATTTGTTATGGTTAGGTTGAGGAAGTTTAGGGATCGGTTGGTTTCAATCTCTGAGGTGAAGTGGAGTATTGAGTGTATTTTATTAGTGTAGGTGGAGAGTTTTTCGCATTGTTGGATGTTGCCTCTGTTTAGTGTTATGAAATCACTGACGTATCTGTACTAGTAAATGATTTTGTGTGCGTGTGTATTGTTTGTGAGTATCTTGGTGTTTTCTATTTGTTGTAGAAAAATTTCGCTTAGGACACTACTGATAGGACTTCCCATGAGTTGGCCATTTGGTTGTTAATAGAAGTTTGAGTTGTGGATGAAATAGTTTTGTTTGGGGATGGTTTGGAGGATGGTACGGATTTTGGTAACGTGGGTTTTAGGTATGTTCTTCTGTATTAGTTGGGTTTCTAGGATGTTGAGAGTTTTGGATACAGGTATGTTGGTGTACATATTTGTTATGTTGAGTGATAGTAGTGTTGAATTGTGTGGTATGTTTATGTCTTTTATTTTATCTATGAGGTTTGTTCTGTTTTTTATGTGTGTTTCTGTGTTCAAGTTTATTAATTGTCTGATTATTTTGTCCATGTATTTTGATAGTTTATATGCAGGGGCATTCTAGTAGTTGATGATGGCTCGGATGGGGATATTGGGTTTGTGAATTTTAGGGAGAGCGTGGAGGGTAGGTGCTTTAGGGTGGATTTGTTTTAGGTGGTATTTTTTGTTTTTGCTGATAATGTATTCAGATGTATTTAATTAGTTTTACTATCATCACTATTACTATGATTAAGAGAAAATATTTCTAGGACTCTACCTTGTGGGACGCTAGGTTTTAATTTATGGTAATACTAGACAAACACTTCATATTCTCCTCATTTTGGATTTAACATAATATGTTACTTTAAAGTAGAATCTAAACAAATAAAAAGTGATCTAAACAAAAGTGAATCTAAACAAATTATTTTATGACGATGAATAATAGTCTAATTAAAAGCCTAATAAAATATTGTATAAAAACATAGCCTCATTATTGAAACACTCCTTTACCAAGTAATTCTTCTTAAATTTTAGCACTATATTATCATACATTACTGAATGGATATATAATAATAATACTAATAATAGTAATTAATATACTCATAGTTACAAGTAACAAGTTAGGCTGCTACTAGCCGTAACACACTAGTAAGTTTATCTAGTGAGTTATAAATTTATTAAGCTCAAATGCTAAACAACCCATTATGTGATTTATATATTACCTGTAAACCTTTTCTCACCACCCAAACTTTGCTTTTTTTTGTTGATAACAATCAGAAATAAATCTGCTTAGTTATAGGATACTTGTTAAAAAAATCTCAATTCATAACATTTTTAAAAAGGTTTTTTTAAAGCATTATATAAAAGTGAACACCTTTACTTTAATGTATGTAAACAAAAATTGTTTCAGAGGCCATGGTACTTATAAAGAGGGCGATGAGTTGAAAGCTTCAGTAGCAGGAATAATGGAAAGAGTTAACAAGTTAGTTTTAGTGAGACCTCTAAAAATGAGATATAATGGAGAAGTTGGTGATGTTGTTGTTGGACGAATTACAGAGCTGCAGCAGAAACGATGGAAGGTTGATACTAGTGCACGTCTTGATTCTGTCCTCTTGCTCTCTTCTGTTAACCTTCCTGGAGGAGAATTAGTAAGATTGTTGGTTTTAAATGTATTATACTTTTTATAAATTACACTTTTTTGTAATAACCTGCCAAAAAAACCACTACTTACTGATTTATTCAGCAGACATGTTTCACGCTAGGTCAGCACATTATTCAATGCTGTGAATTACTGACAAGACTCACTGGAGTGGTTTTTTGTGCCAAGTTGATACAAAAGAGTGTAATTTATACAAAAAACTTAAAGATGTAAAACACAAAAACTGCAAGTTTTATGCCTTTTATGTTATATTTTTTGCAGTTATTGTTGTCAAAATTAATTATTGTTGATCACGGTAAACAAACTAATTGCGGACTCTATCAAATTTAATTTTGGTGGTGAGAAAAAATTGATTTATGGTTCTGTTTGGTAAACAAGTTATGATGGAAGGATTTTAACTTTTCTGTAGCTGAATGACATGAAGAGTATCAGGACGCTAAGTTTCACAACTAACGGTATGGTGTTTGTGTGACACATGTTTTTCATATTCAAATTAAACTACTGGAATATTATTTGAATAAAATTCACTAATAACTGCACTATGGAGTTCATCTTGAATTATTCTTTATATTATATGCAAGTAATATAAAAAATTGCCTAATGTTAATGTAAGCATAGAGTAAATGCAATATCAAAGTAACATTCCGTGGAAAAATGGTCACGAAAATTAAAAATTTCTAAATAATTTTACTAGTAGTAATTTTTTTCCATTTGAATAATATTTCTATTTTACAAAGAGATTTTCTTTTGGGATACATTATATGCATTGTTTGTTTGGCAGTAGCAACATTTGTGGTCTTAGGCTACGGATATACAGAAAGCAACTGGTGATCGCAACACAACATAAACTTTAGTTGCTATTAGTAAAGTTGCTTGTCGGTTTACAAGATTGCTCACATAAAGTTGCTAGTTTAGTTGTCAGTTGTGTCGTCGTCAGAGGAAGATGGCATCCATGTTTATATTTTAAGAAAGATGGAGAAATAAATTTCAGCTGGAGAAATATTACAATATTACTCAGCTAAGGTTAGTTGCTCATTTATCTATAACTGCAAAACTTAAAATGATATTACATTACAATTAAATAATAATTAGTTTTTAAACAAATGAAATTTTATAGTTCATGTGCCGATTTTATATATTTTGAAAAAATTGTTGGTAATCATTTATATCGTCTTGCAATTGTTCCAGCAATATTTTGTTTTTCTGACATGCTATACCATGTATACTAATAAAAGACTATTAAAAGAAACAGAATCACAAAAATACAAATAAAAATTATAATTATTTAGATACAGGAGCACTCTTGACAAACGCATACACAATACAACAAATATTGCTGGCAACTGAGAAACAAGTTTACAGCATGTCGTAACTGGAGTAACTCTAATTTCTATGTCACTCACTAATCGCGTTGCTATCACTTCGCTATGAATACATATTCATACTCTGCATTCAACTCTGTATGCTGTAAAACAACAACTCAAGTTTGTGTTGCGTTGCCGTCACCAGTTGCCTTCTGTATGTCCTTCTAATTGCAACAGGTCACATTTGATCACTATAGTTTTCAACTAATGAAATGTACTAATTTTAAAAATATTTAACTAAGTGAATACGTATTGCTTACTTGCTGATGCATTTCAAAACATTCGTTCCTTTTACGAAGCTAACCCTCTACTGGCGACATCGGTGAGGTGTAAAGGCTCTAATGGGACTGGATTTATGACTGTGAAATGGGGTGGGATGTTTTGGCTGTGTGCCATATAATAGAAAAGGCTTTTGACTTCAAAGTGTGTGTGATCATTTAATACGTTTTCTTTACCTGTTGCGTAGTGTTTGTAGATTTCATAATTTTCTAAGGTTGTTAGATTTTTACTTTGTTTTAATTTTTGTAGAACATTTAAATTAGTGTGTATGTTGGTGTGTGTGTTTTAGGTGTTTTCCGTAGCTGGATTTAGGGTTTGTTTGTTTATTTTGGGTAATGTGTTCTTCGAACCGTGTATAGAATGACCTGTCGGTTTGGCCGATGTAATAGCTGGGACAATCATTACAAGTTAATTTGTAAATACCTGAGAGTTTGTATTTGTCAGTTTCTTTTTGTAAAGGTTGTATGTGCTGTCTTAAAGTGTTTGTTGTTTTGTAGGATATGTGGTAATGGAGTTTTTTGAATGTGGAGGCTAATTTGTGTGTGTTTTTGTTGTGGTAAATGAGGGATATGTATTTGTTGGTTTTGGGTGGTTTGTCTGCGTGGCCGTTTGATAAGTGTTTATGTTTAATTTTCCTGAGTATGTTGTCTATGAGTGTGTGTTGGTAGCCGTTTTGTTGAGCGATGTATTTTATGGTAATAAGTTCTTCTTCGTAGTCTTTCTGTAGCATTGGTATATTGATTAGGTGGTGTAACATATGATTAAATGCAGCGTGTTAGTGTTGCGTGTGGTGATTAGATGTATTATGTATGACAATATCGGTAGTTGTTGGCTTTCTGTATATTTTGAAATTATGTCTGGTATTGTGTTTGGTGATAGTATGGTCTAGAAAGTTTATTTTATTGTTTTCTTCTAATTCGAGGGTAAATGTTAGGTTTTGGTGTATGGTATTAATGTAATTGTGTAATTGTTTGATTTGCCGTTTGTTGCCGTTGTATAATAATAAAATGTCATCTACATATCTATGGTAATAAATTATTTTATGTGTGTGAATATTGTTCCGTAGAATGTATTGTTGTTCGATATGATGTAGGAATATTTCTGCTATTATACCTGAGATGAGGGAACCCATAGAGAAGCCGTCTTTCTGTGTGTAGAGTGTGTGTTGTTAGTTGAAGTAGTTTTGTGATGTGATGAGTTTGGTGAGTGTGATGATTTCATGTCAGTTTATGTGGAGTGTTGTTCGCTGTGAGCATATTTTGTAGTATGTGGAGTGTTTGTTCTTTAAAATTTGTTTGTTTTAAAATTAGTTTAATCAGTGAATTCAAGATGATTACATCAAGCAACTTTAATGAAATGTACTTGGAGACAGATTTTCTTTTTATTATTGGAAACTAGGCACTCCAATATGCTTAAATTATGCTCTAAATTATTTTGATGGGTTGTCCGCCATTAATGAAAAATTTTTATAATTAGTTTGAGAACTTGAGAAGCATCCTATTCAACAAGTACACATTCTTTTGTTTTTGATCCAGTTATTATTCTTGAATTTCGTGGTCTTGAATTAATGTTAAAGTGATTAATTCAGTTATTATTACTTTTTAGTTATATAGCCCATGTTAGATTATTGTCAAATGTACTGTTCTGTAAAACTATTATTTTAAGCTACTGAAAAGTTTTAATGTTTGTGGATTAAAAATATAAATAAATTATTTTAATTGTATGAAATTAGTTAAAACTATAAAAAAAACATTAATTAAAAATTTATTCATAGATTTGTAACAAGTATCACTAATTATAAATTTTTACATATATTGAATTGTACAAGTTTGTTTTCTGCTTTATTATAATACATTATTTATATATTTTGTATAGATTTTCTTTGCTACATTAAATTTGATCCTAACAAATGTTCTTTAGCAAAAATTACATTTAATCTATAAATATACTAAAACAATTAGTTTTACTAAAGAATTCAAACAGTTAAGAGGTTTATATTTCTCTTTTTTTTGCAATGTATTATTTAATATATTTTGAGTAAAATTAATCATATTAAATGAACAAGTCAACAATTAAAACATACATACAACCTAATAGAAAAAATTTAAAAAAGAAACAGTATACATTTACTAAAATATAATACACCCTTCTGTTTTATAAATATAATATATAATAGATTAAGTTATTATATTATTAATATATTATAATATTATTAATATATTATAATATATTAATTTATAATATATTAAATTATGTGACTATTTGCAAATATCACACTATATATTGTTTAAAATTACAAAATTATAAATGTTTTTAGAGAAGACGATCAGCAGAAGATGAACAAATGATGCGAAAGTATTTGCAAGAAGGTGACTTGATAAGTGCAGAAGTGCAGAGTACTTTTAGTGATGGATCTCTTTCTTTGCACACAAGAAGTCTTAAATATGGCAAAGCAAGTATTGATATTTTTTCATTAAAGTGTGTCTACTTTTACAATTCTTCAATTAATTTACAAGATCGAAATCTGATTTATTATTTTTGTGTTCATATGCTGAAATGTTTAATAATATCATGTTTATTTAGGGATGATATTTTAACAATCAGAAATGGAAGTATTAATATATACCTATCAATTTGAAACTTCAACAGATGGATGCGTTTGTTAATGACCAGTAACACTTTTCCATGATTTTTTCATTCTTTTCAGAAATTCTCAACATTTAACATACAAATATTTTTATACCAGTCAGTAAGTATTTCATTATTCATTCAGGAAGTAAGTATTTCATTATTCATTCAGGAGCTTCTTTGTACTCTGTATGTCACTGGCAGCTGAGTCACATTTGGTTTTTCGCTTTTTCCAATAACGAATAATGGAAGCGCCATGGTCTCCACTAGCATTTGCACAGACCATCCCTGTAACACTCTCCTTACTAACCTTGAATCCTGGAGCAACTGTTTCATGACGAGAGGCAAGGAATTTTTGTGGAACAATCTTCCAGTTTATCCAAGTTTTGTCATAGTTGTAAACACCTTTTGTAAAGCCATTGATAGAAACAAAATTCAAGAAAGTAGTTTTAAAATATTCTGCAGCAGAACTGTCAGAAGACAAACTTCCCCTTTGAACATTAAGTTCCCTTATCCCTTGTCAAGATTTAAAATTTTTTAACCCACCTGTGCTGGCTTTAAAGTTACTCGAATCCTGCAACCTTTTTGTTAAAGTAAAGATCCTTTTTAGCAGATCAAAGGTCCTGATATGAGTTCCTAAACTTTGCCTCAGAGAAATCAAAAAATCACAGCATCTTCTAGGGAACTATCATTTCTGATTTTTGTTTTTTCTGACTGTAGACCCATCATGTTAATCTAAATTAAAAGCAAAAGTAAAAATGCGACATTTTTATAATGTCTTGAGATAGTAGCTTTACCCAGACCATAACGTTTTGAGAAAGAAGAGTATTTCACCTCTTTCAAGTCTATTTAATATTCTGCGGTTGGTTTCTATAGTTAGAAATTTATGTTTTATCTTTAGTGTACCTGATAATGCCATAATATAACACTGTACAAAGCTGACACTCAGTAATTAAAATACCAATTAAGAACCAGAACACACAACTACAACTACACTGAACCAGTGAATCATCTGAACTGACAGGTGACAGTGACACTGTGACAGGGTTAAAAATAGGCTGGCTTTCTGAGGAGAGTGGGAGTGGATGGTTCAAGACAATCACTTCTAAGGTTATTGTTCACTCACAACATTGGGGGGGGGGGGGTTGGATGGTTCAAAACAAATACTGCCAAGTCCATTATTCCCCAACTGTCGTGCAAAATACAGTAAAGGGGGTGTTATGATTTTTGACGCTTTATGTATATACATACAAACACATACGTAAATAACATTATGTATTGCTGACTTAGTCAGAAATGTACTTACAGTCAGGACTTTTACATCTCCGTTACTGATGGCTTGTACCAATTAACACCCGTATTCAAATAAAGATACAACCCGAGTCATGGAGCTGCGTTCAACACTTCGTTATTTGACATCTATATAAAATATACATCTGTAGCACCATCTTCCAATAAAATTCATTGTTTTAGGTGTGCAAATAGTGTTGTAACTTGGACATAGAGTAAACAATAATTAAAGAATAAAAATATGGTACAACTCACAAATATACAATTTTTTTATTTCAAACGCGTTTCAACGACTAATTTGTCGTCATCCTCAGTGAAGATACACAAATGAAATTAACTAAAATATATATATATATATATATATATATATATATATATATATATATATATATTATAACATAATTCTTTATTATCACAATTTTTTCTTTCAACATTTAAACAATACACAGAACAAAAATAAACTTAACAAATTTTAACACAATATACAAAACTCACTTTCTTTGATTTTTAGTTACAAATTTTCATATACCCTCGGCTAATTTTAAGATCTCTTACTATCTCGGAGTTTATAGGCATGGGCTATATTTTTAATTCTTTTGTTAATTAAATAAATTTTGAAAAACAATATTAAATTTTGAAATTAGTTTTAATAAATATTTTCCTGATGGAAAAACTTTAATTTAGAATAAGCAAAAAGGCGAAACTATTTGAACTGGATGATGATTCTTACTACTATCTATTAATTAATTCCAAGATATTCTAATGTACAATTTTAACTTCCCTATTATCTTAAAGGTCCACTAAAGTTTATTATTTTTTTTAGCGCTAATATACTTAACTTATCAAATACCGAAATTCTGCACGTAAGATTCCGTTCTCTTCAAATTTCACTTTTTACACACTTAAATTCGTTTTAGTTCCTTCAAATTATATTACCACTGTACTTTATCTTTAAATTCTCTTATCCTTATTTAAAATTGCCAAGTTTCTTCACAAAACGGTATAATTTGACGGCTTTTTTTAAAAGAAATTTTGACTGGTCATGGCAGGTCCCATCTCGTAGCGTCACCCACGCTATCTCCAACTAAACTAACGCTTCGTTTTTCTTTTAAAATGTTACAAATATGGCGGCCTCCTTCTTCAAAAAGAAATCATATGCTTTAATTTAACGAAGTTCCGTTCCTTCCCACTAGAGTCGACTGTACACTTGACCTATTTCTTTACTTTCACATCTGTTAATGTCAACGAACTATTTTCACCGTTTTAATTTGGTTAACATACTGTTTCAATTTTCCGATCCTTAACAAACCTTCCAGTGTTTATTTAATTATTATTATTTGTGTGTGAAGTGTCTTTGCGTTTTACTTTTGTAATAATTCGAATTGTGTGTGTTTTGAGCTGAATTCATAGAACATAACCTTTCATTGTTTACAATCGTTTTTCACTTTTTCCTTCAAGTAATTACTTATGCCCTATGTTACTAATATTTACAATTTTGTTTGAATATAATTATTATTAGATTATCTTGTTTTAAATTTTATTTGATACAACAAATTTCCTTATGCATTTACAGTTCAAATATCTTGTTTATATGTTACAACCGTTTTATAACCTTTCTAGGCTTTTACCTAAAATTAGTTTCAATTTAATCTAACCAATCTTTTAATGAATTTCTTTTTAAATTTTGTGTGAGTTATTTCTAATTTATTTTTCCAATTCTTAAAGAACATTATATAGCCCATTCTATAAATGTTACAATATATATATATATATATATATATATATATATATATATATATATATATTAAACATAACCTATAAAGTTTTAGCAAAAGTAAAAACAGTTATAGATGTTTTTACTTTTGCTAAAACTTTATAGGTTATGTTTAATATATATATATATATATTTTTTAGTTAATTTCATTTGTGTATCTTCACTGAGGATGACGACAAATTAGTCATTGAAACGCGTTTGAAATAAAAAAATTGTATATTTGTGAGTTGTACCATATTTTTATTCTTTAATTATAACTTTCACTCACAAACCAGCTCGAATATTATTTATAGAGTAAACAATTAAAAAAAAAAAAAAAAAATATTTGACTTTTTAGGCAGCAGTTTGTAATTATCACTGAAGTTATTGATTAATGGCATAAAGGGACAAAAACGACATACAAATACTGTGTAAATGAAGAATTACCAGCTATAAAAACTACAAGTTCAAAACAAATATTATCAGAGAGATTACAACATATATCTGGTAGTTATGATCAATATTAAAGGTAATCTAAAGGTCTATGCCATCAACATTGTTCCGAAACATCAAGTTTTCTTAAGTAAATAAACTTAATTCTTGCCAAACATTATAAAAGTTAAACAATTCTTGAATCGTTTTTTTCTATTGACACTTGTCAATTATAAACATTATTTAATATTTGTAAGGGTCTTGTATTGTTCAATGCTAGCTTAAAGATGTACTTAGCCGTAACAAGACAAAAACACTAGATTTTTTTTATTTGTTTTAAATCATTGTACTACAGTTGTGTGTATACACTTGTCATGGTATAAATAAGTGTTCTATTACTAATACAATTGTTTGACATATTAGGATACCCATTTTGGTTTTCAACCTGGTTTTCTTCATTCTTCATATTTTTTTTAAAACAAAGTTTAACTTGTTTTAAGTTTACATCATATTATGTTACGATTAGAAAAGTTATTTAAATAAATAACATAAGTGCTCATTTAAAGTAAACAAAAATATTAAAAATCCAGTAATATTGAATTTTACAGCTTGTGGTTATTATTCTGTCCTTTTATCATTTTTTAAAATGTCAATAGTTTTAACGATTGACCATTATTTCACTAACATTAATGTCTAAACACTTTTAAATGTTTTAAACTTGCCTATAGTAGCACTTACTTTGCTAGTTGAGGATGGTCATTTCAGGAGATGTGTCCCTTTGTCAACTCAGACCCTAACTGATCTCAAGGTTTACGTAGGTTAGGGTGGGGGATATTTTGTTGGTGTGGGTGTATTTTGTGTGTATTAGGAGTTACTAATACGACCATACACAGTTCCTCAAACCACCCACACCAACATAAACTAGCTGCTTACAACACCATGATATATCGCCTGCTTAAAACACCGTTAGACACCCAACAATGATTGACAAATTATACAACCGCCTAAAAAATAAACATAATAACCCAAATACAAACACAAGATGACAATCCCATGAAATACTTAAGAATACCATACAGATCATCCAAAACCCACAATCTAACCAACACACTACGAAAGTACAACTAAAAAATAGCTTACTCCACACACAACACTCTCAACAAACAATTTAAACCCAACAACAAAATCAACGACATTTACAACACCACTGGAGTTTACAAACTAACTTGCAGTTCATGCCCCAGTTTTTACATAGGCCAGACAGGGAGGTCATTCTACACATGTTACCAAGAACATATAAAAGCACTAAAAAACAATAACTACCAATCAAACTTCACTGATCGTCTCAACTCCACAAAACATGACTACATAGACATAACATCTAACCTACAAATTCTTCATAAACAACACAAAAATAACAAACGCTACACAACCGAACAATACGAAATATACAGGCACTTCAAACTACACCCTACACACATACTCAATACACAATTACATTACAACTCACACGCACTTTTTGACATCATAACTCCTAATACACACAAAATACACACCACCAAAATATCCCACCCCCACCCTAACCTACGTAAACCTTGAGATCAGTTACGGTCTCAGTTGACAAAGGGACACATCTCCCAAAACGGCCGTCCTCAACAAGCAAAGTAAGTGCTACAATAGGCAAGTTTAAAACATTTAAAAGTGTTTAGTGATTACTAGTAGCTCACACGAAGATGGAATCAACAAATGTTAACATTAATGTATTACTGTAATTGTCAAATCAAGTAATTTATCATATACTGTTTATAGTTATCACAAGGAGTTTTAGTGAAAGTATTTTCTGGACTAATCAAGAGGTGTAAAACACATTTTCATAATCTTTCTTGTGGTGCTAGCATTATCTTAGGTAACAATGGCTACATTTGGATCTACCCTACTATGATTGATGAAGGAAGTGGTGGATTTACACAAAATTTAGAGCAGGTATTTATCCTTTCAATTGTATATTTGTTTAAAAATTGGACTTAAATTATTATGGCGTGTATAAGCTAAATTCTGTTGACTTGATTACTTTTTTAGGTTAATACATCAATTTATAAAACTTCACCTACTTGCACATGTTTCCCAGAAAGTCTCTGGACTACTCTATTTGAATTAATTTTATATTACTATACACACATTTTTATTTTCATGATATAACTATTTATTTTTTAAAATTTATTACGTAGATTTTATTATGTAGTTAGTTATTCATAGAGTTTCGAAATAATTTATTGGCATTAAAATATTGTAAAATATTAATTGTAAATTAATTCATACCACTCATGTAAAACAACTGCATCTACCTAAGTTGATAATATTAAGTTCATTGAGTACTTTATCTTAATACAGTCGGCGCCGCTTATTGTGATCATATTTGTCAGAAGCATATTTGATAACAATAACCGAACGATAACAATAACCAAACGCTTAATCACGATGTAGTCTACAGCCGTACTGCATTGAACTCACTGTATTATGGCCACAACTGTTTGTTCTGAACGATATGTAAGCCTATCATTACATTAAGTAATTCTAATTCTGTAACACTATAATTAAACTGTACTTACCAAATTTTGTTGCTATTCCGGACAGTTTTATGTACAGTAGTAGAATTTCTGTAACTTAGTTTTTTACTTGTTAAAATTAGTGTGCATATTTCATGTCAGGTTATTTTATTCCACTGTAAATTTTTTTTAAACACTGAATTGAAAAAAAATATATAGAACTACGTAAAACACTTGATCAAAACATTTTAACACATTAAACTTCATTATAAAACACTTCAATCTTATTTACACTTCAAATTTACATTTACTTTTTCTCGAAGAATTCCTCTATATGTGACTGTCAGTAGTCTTCTCGTAAAATATTGTTTATAAATTGTTCATATTCATAATGTTTGTTGAAATTTTTTGCTTTTTGTTGAACAAACTGCCTTAGAATCTCAAGAGCTTGGTGAACTTCCTGCTTAGATCTTTGCGGTACACATTTATCATTTTCGTCATCATCGGTGCACTTCTTCTTCTTCAGTAACTTTTGATGTTGAAGCAACTACCTCACAAATATCGTCTTCAGTCATTTCCACTGCTGTTTCAATACTATCGTCAACTTCCATCCACTCAGTATATTTTTTTAAGGACAAATCGAAAGGCTTCAAGTTCTCTTCAGAGTCTTCCTCAGATGTAGCTTGCTCTTGATTTTCTTCAACAAAAAACCCACCTTTTCTAAAGCAATTTTTCACAGTTTTTTCAGAAACTTCATTCCAAGATTTTGTTATCAGATGAATAGCATCGAGTAAAGAAATTTTTTTAGCCAATTTATTTGAGGTAAGGGTTTAAAATTCATCCATATTTTCTATAATTCTAGCACGCATCTCTATTCGATAAAAGCTTTTGAGATGTTTAGTTATGCCTTGGTCACATGGCTGAATAATTGATGTAGTATTGGCCGGAAGGTAAATCACTTTGATGTGTTTTAGCGTAGTGCTTATGTCATTATGTGCAGTGCAGTTGTCTAGTGCAGTTGTGAGGCTGGTATCCCATTTAGTCAGCCATTCATTAAAAATTTTTGATGTCATCCAAGCATTGGAGTTTGAATGATATTCAACCGGTAGCTTTTTGATACCTTGAAAACACTGTGGATTTTTAGATTTACTGAATTAAGAGTTTTTCTTTAGGACCAACCATGTTAACACAACACAAAACAGTTATTCTTTGTTTACATATTTTACAGCCTTTAGCACTTTCATTTTTAAGTAAGTAAGTATGTTCTGTTTCATCTGCGTTGAATATGCAGCTAGGAGAATACTCGGCCAAAATCTTGGGCCATTCGTATTGTAACCAGTCCTCAGCTCCAACAAAATCAGCATTTCTTTTTTCACCACACGTTTTCTTGTAAACAATGTTTTCCCTTTTCTTCCATCGATTGAACATCCATCTGTGGCTTTAAAATCCCGTTTTCCTATTTTTTTGGCAAGATCCTCAGCTTTTAGACGCATTAGTGGGCCGTCAACTCGAGCTTTTTTTCGCAAACATTTTTAAACCACAATTTCAAAGCTGATTCCCCTTGCAGATCCTTCCCAGAACGATGTCTTTTGTTGTCAACATTTGCATTACACTTTGATAATGACAAGATTTTTTCTTTGTTGTTCAATATTTTACATAAGAGAGGTTGAGAAACGCCAAGTTGAGAAGCAGCGTTTCTTTGACTCATTTTTGGTAATTTACTGTACCTGTCTAGAATATCAAGTTTTTGTTTAAGACTTAAATCTCGTCGTTTCTTTTGAGATTCGGACATCTTGCTATACTGTCCTTTGAAACTTCAAGTGACACTAAACTCTACAAAACAAACAAAAAAGATCTTTAAAAATTAAGTTATGTAAAATCACACTGAAATACTGTAATCAACGTTCATAAAAATTCAGTGTTAAAAAATACAGTAGGACTGTACTGTTAATGGTTCAGTAGTACATTGACTATTGTTAACAATCAACTAAAGTCGACTCAGCGAGGCTAGGGTGTTTGTGTAAACAAAGAGTAAGGGAGACATTCTGAGAACTGTGCTAAGTGCTGAATCCATTATAAAGTATTTCTGTCATTCTAAAAATAAACATTCTATGAATTGGGCGTCATTGTGTGTTGCACGTGCTGTTTACACTACTTTGTAGACATTTTTACTTGGTCTATGGTAGTATACATTGACACATATGATTTTGCATGGCAAATTAAATGATAATAATAAGCGGCCTAATTACAATGTATTAATATACGTCCGTGTTTGTTTTTCAATGAAACGATAACAATAACCGAATGATAACATTAACCGTCATCACAATAAGCGGCGCCGACTGTATTATATTTCACTATTTTAAATTTTGCTACAAATTTTGTTAATTTATTAATATTTTAAAAAAAGAAATATGGTTCTTATGTTAAATTAATTAAAAATCTGACAAAATTGTAAATATAAGTAAAATTATAAAAAACTTACAAAGATAAAATGTTTTTTATAGTACTAGGCAATTTTTGTCATAGTCTAGGTTGGCTGCTTGGAAGCGTAGTTTGGCTAGCTTGCAATGGTTTTAAAAGTAGGTTTTCTATAAAAAGTATTGGGTTTATTCAGTTAATATGTTTTTTGTTCTTTGATGTATTTGTAAATTTTGTATTGTTCTAGAATTTGGAAGTTCATGTCCAAAATTCTGCATTAGTTGGAATTTTAGAATATTTAGGATTTTAACGATAAGAATATTGGTATGTAATCTCGAATGAGAGTAATGTTTAGTTGTATGGTATATTTATGTCGTTTATTTCGCTTATGAGATCTGTCCAAATTTTTATGTACTCGTATGTGTCTATGTTAGATTAATGGGCTGTCTGACTAATTTTTTAATGTGTTTTGGTAGCTTATGTGCTGCGGTATTAAAGTAGTTTATAATCGGTCAGATGGGTATATTGGATTTGTGCGAGATAACAAGGGATTAGATAAGTGTTTAGGTAGCATTTTTTTATTGGTACTTATAGGGTGTTTGAAATTACTATATGACACAATTGTCAATGTAGATTAATCATCACCTCTGTATTCTATTTTTCCATATAGAACAGGGGAACCCACAGCCTACAAATGATTTTGTGCGGCCCTCTCCTCTTGTGGTTTTTCATCCCGGGCTGTGGTTTTAATCCCGAGTGTTTTACGCTGTGTAGTTATTCATTTTTATTTCTACTGTAGTCATTGTAATGTCTTTGTCAAAAGTAGAAAGAAAAAGGAAAGTAGAAGATGAGCGAAGAATATTCAATGAAGAATGAACATCAAAATATTTTTTTATTGAACATAAGGGGAGACCATTGTGTTTGATTTGTGGGCAAAGTGTTTCAGTGTATAAAAAACATAACTTAAAAGGACATTATGATTATTAAAATATGGAAAAATACTCTTTACTTAATTGATGATGGTCATGAGGTGAAAGTTCTCTTAATAAAATAAAATTTAGCCTCACAGAATATTTTAAAAAAGAAATCAAACAAGAGCTATGGTGCCTTGCACGCTACTTACCATGTTTCCTAATAGCCAAGAGTCGTAGGGCCTACTGTGATGGGGAGTTTATTAAAACTTGTGTAAGGACCATTGTGGAAGAAATATGTCCTGAAAAGATAGTAGCCATAGAGACAGTTAGTTTATCTGTCAGGACAATGACAAGAAGGATTGAGAACATAGGTGAGGAATTAAAATCTTGTCTGGAAGATAGCGTTGAAAAGTTTATTTTATATTCTCTTGCCATGGACGAAAGTACCAATATCAGTGATACAGCTCAACTTCTAATTTTTATTAGACGAATTGACATTAACTTTGTTATAACTGAGGAATTAGCTAAGCTCCATAGTTTGCACAACCAAGTCTGTTGATTTATTTGGAAAAGTATGTGATACTGTCAAGGAACTGAATTTAGATTGGGCTAAGCTAAAAACTGAGACAACTGATAGTGCTCCAAATATGATAGGAAGAAATGGTGGACTTGTTGCTAAAATAAAAGAAGAAGTTTCAAAGAGCCGTAATGATCCTTTGCTTTTATTTCATTGTATTATCCACGAACAAGCCCTTTGCAGTAAGGTTTGAAAATGGGTTAGTGTGATGAAATTGGTTTTGCAGTCTGTAAACTACATTAGAAGCTATGGACTTAATCATCAACAATTTCAGAAGTTTTTGGCAGAGCTGAATAGTGAATGTGTAAATGTGATTTATTATTCTGAAGTACTCTGCTCTAGTTGTGGAAAAGTCCTTGAAAGAATTTTTAAATTATGTACTATAACCTAAGTTATGTGAAATATTGCTTTTCCATTAGGTTATATATTAAATTACCATAACACTCTTTTGTCTCACCTTCAGGTTTCTAATTAATTAACACCAATATCAATTTTAACATCACTTTCATTTGTTCTTGACACTTAATTAATACACATTATACCCATTTACCTTAATACTATTTAGTGACAAGAATGATTCTTTAATCTTAGGGTCGTTATTATGAATCTTTTCATAAATTAGAAAGTAGTGAAAATAAACTAAATTTTTATTTTATACTAAAAAATTTAAAATTGTTCTGAATTTACTGTTTATAAAGCTCTGTTGGCGAATTTTAATGTAAAAAAAGAAAGTACTTATTGTTCGTTGATTTCCTTTGATCTTGACCGTTGATACTGCTTTGATGCACTTTCACATAACTATCTTATTTTTCCTAATTCTTGGCTAAATTATTTACGTCACACTTTTTTAAATTATACAAATACAAAAATTACATTTCCCTTTATTCTATTAAAAAAATTTACCCCTTATTAACATTACTGACACTTGGTCCTCCCCCAATACGTCTGTCCTCTTCTGAAGTTCTTCCAAGACTCTCGATCACTTCCTTCTCCAACCTCGCATCATCTCTCCCCCCTTCATGTAGTTTCAGTTAATTTGGTTATTCCCGTACCCATCTACAAAGAGCTTTCCCTAACGTACAGTTTTATTATAACCCAGGTATTTTGGTCCTTGGAAATTCCTATCTTAAAATAGTTGGACCCTTCTTTTGTTAAAGATTCCCCAGCCCCTTTATGACTACTTCGAAATAGAACAATGGTTAAGTACCTTGTCCGTATATTTAGTAACTATTCTTGTCGCTTTTGCAAAATATTTCTTCCGACTATTTTTCTTTTTGGATATAAACTGAATTTATTCTTTAGCCTCATATGTTATGTTATAGTACGAAAATAGAACAATTTCTATCAATGAAAGGCAGGCATCTGGAATAAATTTCAGGCTTACAATGGGTGTTTGATGCAGCATTTTTAGTTGATATGACTGGTCATTTGAACGATTTAATTCTAAAACTCCAAGACGCAGGGGAATTTGTTAGTATTATGTACTCTGACGTAAAAGATTTTGAAAATAAGTTACAATTCAAAGAACACATCAAGCTCAAAAACTTTGCCCATTTTCAGCTTGCAAGAGTCTTACTGAGGAACCTAAGATAATTGCCAGAACTTTTTGGTTGAAAAATGGATTAGTCCAATCAAAATTATATAAAAAAGAGTTTTATGTGCAGTTTCAATGAATTGCATAGTCTTGCTAATGAGATAAGATTGTTTTAAAACCTTTAGATGTTTATGTTACTAATGTAAAAGAATATTTGCAAATGGTGGGGATTGAGCTGCAATCTAATGATATTTTAAAAGACTCGTTCAAGAATACTAATAATATTGCATTTCATGCTAGTCTTCCAGATTTATTTCCAGAACTAAGAAAATTTGCAGCTGGTATGTTTACAATTTTTGGTAGTGCCTATATATGTGAAAAAACCTTTTCAAACATAAAACACATTAACTCTAAAACTCGGTCCAGACTCACAGATAAACATTTACATTAATTTCTGGGAACTTTAGTGTTACTAACACAAAGATTGGATGCAAAGTTTGCATCCAGTATGCAAGCCCAACCTTCTCATTAGTCATTATGTTGGAAAAATTTTAGTTCAATAAACATTAAAAAAAATGTACTTAAAATAACAATTATGCTATTACTTTATAGTTTTATTTTAGTAAAATTTTAATTTTTAAATGAAAGTGTTTTGTTTCATTATTGCAGCACTTCAAAACATTAATAAAGAAATTTGTCGAAGTTAAGTTAGAAAATTGTCAGATTTGTAATCAGGAAGTAAGTAACCTATTTTATAAAAATTACTTTTAAAATCCATTAATAGCCTTTAGTTAAAGTCACCTTTTGTGCTGCATTAAAATCAGTTAGATTACCAATCTAAAATTAGGAAATATAATTATAAGCAAGTGTCTAGTTATAAGCAAAAGTTTTCTAAAGACACAAACACACCAGCCATTATGTTGGTACAGATATATAGATGACATCTTCCTAATTTGGACACAGGGTGCTTCAACACTTGAGACATTTTTAGACAGCCTGACACAATTCTCCACACTTCAATTTACCTGGGAGAAATCTACATCAGCCATCACCTTTTTGGATGTAGAGGTAACACTCCAGAATGGAAATATCAACACAGGAATTCACATCAAACCGACAAACCACCTACAATATCTCCATTTCGACAGCAACCACCCAATAAACATAAAACGATCCATTCCATACAGTCAAGCAATCAGGGGTAAGAGAATCTGTTCGAATGATAGGGAATTGGAAGATTTTAATAGAAAGATATCAACAGCCTTCCAGAGAAGAGTATACTCAAAAAAATTCATTGAAAACCAAATTCATTCAGCACAATCCTCGGTTCACCATAAACCACAAACAGAACAAAATAAACTGTCTTTAATAACAGACTACCATCCTGGTCTACATAAACTCAACAAGATATTGAGAGATGGCTTCAAAATTCTTCAAGCTTCCGTCCACACCAAAAATCTTTTCACCGATCCACCGCAAATTTGGTACAAGCAACCTCCCAACTTGAAAAACATCCTAGTACATCCTAAACTACCAGACCCTGATACAGAGAAACCACACAAACTTCCTCATGGCTCCTTCCCATGCAATAGACCTAGATGCAAGACGTGTCCAATACACCCCTCAGCAAATAGTTTCAACAGCCAAACAACAAAAATGGTCTTCAAAATACAGGGTCATCATAATTGTACATCGAAAAATGTCATATACCAGCTACAATGTAAACTTTGCTCAGTACAGTACATAGGCCTGACCATGGATGGTCTGAATATCAGAATGAATGGCCACAGACATGATGTTAAAATTATGAATATGGATAGACCAACAGCTCAACATGCTGCGAGTCACAACATCACAACTTTTGATGACTGCTATACCACAAAAATAATTAAATCACTCCCCCCTGATTGCAATCCCTCAGAACTGAGAAGGTGGGAACTATCATACCAGTGGTATACCAAGTCCAGAGAATCCCCTAACCTCAACATCAGATAAATCCATTCATTTTTATTTATTTATTTTTTTTTTCCTAATAGCCTTATCTCTTTTCCCCTGACAGACTTATATAAACTATAATCACTCATATGCTCATGGAAACAATATATATATATATATATATATATATATATATATATATATATATATCTTTAATCTGTGCATCTGTGTCATCTGATTTCTACTCTACACAATCTGAGATTACAACTTATATTTATTTTATTTCATTCTCTCATATTTCTTTTTGTGTTTTCTCTTCGATTGACAAAGACCACTGTGTGGTTGAAATATATCATTGTTTAAGTGCTTTTATGTGTTTCTATTTCAAGACTACAGTGTGGACTCTTACCAAGGTAAGTCTGTCAGTCTCCTAGTCCAAAAAATCTAAATAATCTTTACCAACCAAAACTAACCTAAATATATATATATATATATATATAATGAATTGTTTTTACAGGAACTCTCAATTTCAAAATGTTGAGTATAGATATCTGATTTTATTTGGCAATATGTCAACTTGTAATATTTTATTTTCTTAGTATGTATTTGAGTTTCTTAAATAACACTCAAATAGCTCCAAAATATACATTTATACAATTTTAGGTTCACATTTGTTATATAAAGTATTTAATGACAACTTGTATTATCTGTTGTTTTTTGCACTTTATTTAAACAGTTAATATTGTCGATTTTGTTTAGGCTGTAAATAGAGCTGATAGAGAAGTGATTGCCCGATTAAGGAATTGTATTTTGGCTCTTGCGGCAAGTAAAATGCTTCTTTTTGACACAAGCATTACTGTTGCATACCTAAAATCACAAAAATATGAGGCAAGTGTATAATAATTTTTGTATTTGTTATTTCTATTTGTACTTAGGTATTATGTTTGCGTTCATATGTTATAATAATTAATGTAATATAAATTTATTTATAATAATATTTATTGCAAATAATTAATGCTCTATAAAACAATTTTTAAAAATTAGTACAGGGAACAGAATTGTGAATATGGAATGATTTATAATTGATATAAATGATTTGATTTGCAGGAAAATAAATTTAAAGTCAAGTCTTAATTAATGTTAAATATTGCAAAGTTAAACATGGCTTATAAAACATTTACTTACAATTAGAAACTACTGTTTTACGAATTGCATTAACTTATAAAAACAAAATTTTTTACAAATACTGATAAAATGTTTTCAAACATACTAGATGATACCTAGTATCCCTATTTACCTATTTACTTGACAAGAAAGGATTCTCAGCAACAGATCTCCAAACTGCAGTCATTACAATGAGAGAAAAATAGACAGTATTACAAATATATTAGGAATAACATTTATTCTATTTAGTTCGTTAGAAGAGTTACCGCTACACATATTTCAATTTTAAACAAATATACGAGGGCTATTCAGAAAGTAAGGAATGTTTCTGTCTGACGCCGCCAGGCGCGCGCCGATCTTGTACATTTTGGTGCGTGCACACTCGGTAACTCAGTCGGCGTCCAGCCGTGACAACGAGAACATTTCAGCGGTGGCAAAAAACTTTAAACCGATAGACATTTATCGCCAAGTGTGTGAAGTTTACGGAAACAACGTAATGAATGAAAGTTCTGTGCAAAAATGGTGTATTCAGTTTAAAATGGCCGAACTGACGTTCATGACGAAGAGAAGAGCATACGCCCGAGCATTGTGACTGATGAACTGGTCGCTAAAGTTGATGAAAAGGTTCACAAAAACCGCCAATTCACGATAACAGAGCTTTTGCTTTGTTTCCTACAAGTTTCACGGACTTTGTTGTTTGAAATTGTCATACAAAGGTTAGGCTACCACAAATTTTGTGCAAGATGGGTGCCGAAAATGGCCACTGACCACCATAAAGGTCAGCGAATGAAGGCAAGTTAACATTTCTGGATGCCTAAGACAGATATGGTGATTCACTACTGAATCGCATCATAACTGGTGATGAGGCATGGGTAAAACACGTTAATTGCGAAATGAAATTACAGTCCATGGAGTGGGAGCACACAAGCTCCCCAAAGAACCAAGAAAATGTTTGCAAACGTTTTCAGCAAGGAAGATTATGGCGAATGTTTTTTGGGACAGGCAAGGTGAGCTTCTTATTGATTTTCTTGAACGTGGTGCAATAATAAACTCTTAGCGGTACTGTGAAACTTTCCGCAACCATAGGAGAACAGTTCAAAACAAGCGCCGAGGGAAATTGACGGCAAAAATTTTGTTTGTGCATAACAATGCTCGACCTCACACAGCAAACAGCACCAAAGAATTCCTTGAGTCATTCAAATGGGAGGTTTTTCCTCATCTGGCCTGTAGTCCTGACCTTGCACCAAGCGATTTTCACTTGTTTCCAAGAATGAAGACCTGGCTAGCAACACAGCGCTTTCACGACGACGAGGACGTCAAGGCGCGCGTCTCTGAGTGGCTGACATTGCAGGCGGCAGAATTCTACGATGAAGGAATTTTAAAGCTTGTCCACCGCTACGATAAATGTCTCAATTTGTTTGGCGACTACGTATAAAAGTAGTATTTTAGTTGCTCTTTCAGATGTATATAATAAAAAATTTTTATTGTACTTATTTTTTTTAAATTCAAAAACGTTCCTTACTTTCTTTGCCTTCGTAATTATACATATATTTTTTAATTTTACAAAACTATAACTATCTTCTAATTACTGAATATAATTGAGAGATCAGAATAGGCCCTTTATCACCATTTAATAGATTATTTATCGTCATATTTATGTATATACAAACTTTCAAAACTATTCAATAGACCTTTTGCTTCAACATTTTTCACTAATTTAAGATTATTTATTTCTAAAGAATGTTTGGTGTTTAGGATGTGTTCTGCAATACTTGATTTTTCAGGTCTTTGATATTTTATATGGCTAATATGTTCTTTAAACCTAGTTAATATTTGTCTTTTTGTTTGGCCTATATAAGTATTAATACAAGAATCACAATTTACTTTATAAATCCCAGATTTATCTAACATCTTTATTTTATCTTTTGGATTACCTAGTAAATTTTTTAGGCTATTTAGGCTTTTTTAAACTACTTTTAAATGTACATCTTTAAAAACTTTGTGTAAATCTTTTATTAAATCCCTATCGAATGTAAGCTTATGTATTTATTTTTAATATTTTCTTTTTCTGATATTAAGGTAGTAGAATTGTTTCTAGACCTATTTAAAATTTTTTCTCAATATATTGTTCACTCTTTAACACATTTTTCATTTCGTAATAATAGGAAATGATGAAAGTGGAATTAGAGCTTTAAATGTAACAGATAAAAATTACACCAGGAGTGCTTGTAAAATGGAGATTGCTGAAAATTTAAAATTAAAGAAGAATGCTGCCAGAAATAATCTAAATATATATATATGTATAACTTGAAAAATTAATTCAGTGATTCGACAATGGTCAAGTGACCAAAAGGCGCCTCATCACATAAGGTAAAATTACTGCACTTAGTGGTAGAAAAAATTATTTACAAGTAATAATAATAACTTCATAAAGTCAGTGCAACGGAAAAATAATGGACAACATGATATATATATATATATATATATATATATATATATATATTTTACGTTATTCATTGTTTTTCCGTTGCACTGACTTTATGAAGTTAATATATTACTATTGTAAGTAATTTTATCCACGATTAAGTGCAATGATTTTACCATTTTGTGTGTGTGTGTGTGTGTGTGTGCGTGCGTGTGCGAGTGCGAGTGCGAGTGTTGCAACGTCCCCCCTTTTTATCTCGTAATGTTTTTTGTTACTTTTTATTATTTTTATTCGTGCCTGCTTATCTCCGTTTCGCTCTCGTGCTCTTGTAGCCTCGAGCGCTCTTAAAATTTGTCTTGTGTTTACCCATTATTTGCCACGCCTAAATGCAAGCCACTTCCCGCTGATTCCTACCTTACAAGTTGTAAGACCCCCTCCTCCTCCATATTGGTTAACACGGTTTTGTCGGGTCTTTTTATAGTCATACTTATCAGTAAAGTAGTCAGCTGAAAAGAAACAATATTAGCATGAACACACAAAATTTCCAAAAACTCTTACCTTCTTAGAAGATCTGCAGGCACAGCAAGGGGACGTGCAAAATATGATCATGTTTTAGTTACCTTTTTGAATGCTCCTGTGTTCTTTAAACATGATCTGCCAGTAGATCACGCCTCTGAACTTTAATATAAAAAACCAACTAATTTTCAGAATAGCTCAATAATTTTACAATAAATTTGTCCTCAGGAGAGAACTCGTTTGAAGAAATATTAGGCTCTGAATTTTATATATAATTTATTAATTAATGAAATTTAATTAAAGTTGTAATTTGATTTAACAATCATTATTTATTAGTTGGAAAAACTAAAAATTGTATTGGTTGTTCAACACAGGATAAATTTAAATACCAAAAGCTTTTATAATTACTGTTTCAAACTAAAAAATAAATTCATCATCAACTAAAATACAATAGAATCTCTCGTTACTATTTCTTTGTCTTTCTCATATAATCACAAATAATTGTTTAAATTTTTCTTATACTTGACATATTTAGTTAATAAATTTTATATAGAATAGTTAATTACATTTATTTCTTTAAACAAAAAATCTTTCCTAATCTAACATAATAAAATTTTCGTCCTTCAATTTTAAAATTGAATTGGTAAATTACAAGTTTTATATCAAATAATTTTAAACTTTGTAAAGTTTATAAATTTTGTCTTTCTGAAAATGATTGACTTATGGCCAAAACCACTTTTGTGAATCTAAATTTAATATTTATTACTTGAGCATTTTTATCATACAAATTGTTTTTACTGCATTTAACATTTATTTAAAAATGTCTGCTTAGAGTGAAGTCATTGTTTAATTTTTATCTTATTGAAATTTTTGAATTTAATATTTTTAACTGACTAAATTTGACGTTATTTTTATATAATAGAGAAAATGACTTGCCAAGAATTTCCCTGCCGATCCTAGAGTCCTCTCCTCTTGATTTCAGGTCCCTGGACAATGGAAGTTAGCCATTCCTGGTAAGTCGATGTAAGTCCTTCTCCATTCTCCTCTGATCTTCACGTCCCGGAGGCTGAGTATGAAGCCCTCATCCATGGACCGAATTAGACGGCAGAAACGTGGTGGTCTGAATCCATCTTGCCCTTGGTGTTGTCCTAGGCACAAACCAACATTACGACTGTTAGCCCTTGTATTAAAAATTTTGTTCAGGCTGCCCTACAGGTCCTTGTGTTCCTGTATTTATTGCGGCTATATAACCCTTCCCCCCGCTCTTAGCTCGTCGCTATCTCCGTGCATTTTTTTTGTACAGGCGGGTTGGACAAAGTATTCGATTAAACCTACATAATTCTGTTATCGGTTTTGGAATACTGAAATATGTCTATTTCTTTAAAATGGCTGTAACTTTTTTGTTATTTAAGTATTTTAGATTTGGTTTTCACTATTGTTCTTTTTGGATTTTGCTGGTCATTTTAAAATGTCAGTGATAGTTATACGTGGCCTAGTTCTCAAGTTAGTATTTTTCGGCACTTCCCGTTTGTCAAATTTAGTTAGTTATTACAGTTTTATTTTATTTTAATTTTTAATTTGTCTTAATAATAATTATTCAAGAATTTACTAGCTTCTTCACTCTTTACAATGTTTAATTAGACACTAAATTAAAACCTTATTATTTTATTCTTGAATTTGTTATTCAAAATTTTGAAATTATTAATTTCTTAACTTGAGCGCTCATTCTGACTGTCTCAGTGTGTGTGTGTGTAAATGTGTATATGTTAAATGAGTATATTTTCCTTAAAAATGCTTTGGTTTTGACAGGTTGTGTCGGAGCTTTTAGTGCCTGAAGCAATGCTGGACATTGCAGTACTAACTCAGCATAGTTTACGGATGCAAGAAGAATATTAATTTTTACGTTTTCACTATTTCAAGAGTTATTTTGTAAAAGTATTTTAAAACCAAATTGTTGAAATAAAAGTTATAGAATTTATAATCATGAATTTTACTTTGCACCTATTGAATAAAAACACTAATATATTATTACAATTACTAAGCACCTATTGAACCAATATATTATTAAAGTGTCAGCTCAGGATAAACTTGGAACACAACTTGCTAATTAGAAAATAATGACTTTCCAGCTAATTACATATAATTGTATGAAATGGTTATTTTAAAATGAAAGGAAAACAAAAGATTAACAAAATCTACTTTCTAAAGCTTTTAACATGTAGATACAAAATTTGTAACCATTACATTCTTTGAGTAAAATGTCCTTCATTTTACAAAAGGAAAACTTTACTTTACTTCTTGGAGCATACATCTAGCATAAAAATAATGATAACTGGATGATATCTCTCATATACACAGCTAGTCAACTGTGTATTCAGTATCGAGGGATCAACTGAATCTGCCGAAGTGTACAATCCGGTTATAGTCGAATCTTTAATACCTCTAGCTCTCTGGACACTACAGGAGTATATAAAAAAGCGTCTCCTCTTGTTTCTGACACACCAGGCATATAGGTAACTCACCAAGTCCAAAACGATACTGACTGCACTGGGTAATGATATGCCCTATTCTTACTCTTGATGGAAAGGTTGAGATGAACCGGTGATGTTTTTGTAGATGTTAAGGTTATTTGGTGACTTCAGAATAAAGTGCAGTTGACGATCTCTTGCCTCATTGCTCCACTGTTCTGTCCATTAATTTCTTAGGCTTACACAGAAATGGACTAAACAACCACTCCGAGCAAGCCTTCTGGGTGGAACAGGATTCAATTTAACAGCTGTTTTAGCGACTTCATCAGTCTTCTCACTCCTTCAAAGTCTACAATGATCAGGTACCCACTGGAACCAGATCTCTTTAATCCTTAATAAACTTAGCAGGTAGTATATTTCTAGCTCTTAATGGTGGTAACTTGAAGGTGGTTTATTAGTTTAAGAGTTGTAGTGAACTCTTGGAGTCACTGAATATGTACACCTTTTTATTTGTAATCTCCGCAGTATGAGCAACCTCTGCATCGATAGCTAGGAGTAAGTTTTAGAACATGAGGCTGCAGGCACAAAATATGCTTCTTCACTATTCTCTACAAAGTAGTTCACTGAGATATAGTGTAGGGCAATCAACGATTTCACACATTAAAGGAGCAATCCTAGTCTTTTGAATTTCGTGTCAGTGCTTAAAAATGAAGAAGAAAGTTCTTTGTAAAAATAAATGAAAGCAAAAAAAAATAATTAGAAGATCCTATTTTCCAGTGGTTTTTGCAACAACGTTCTATGGGAAACCCAATTTTGGGTACGATTCTTTGTGGTAAAAGCTAAGATCCTAGCTTAGAAAAAAATATAAGACTATAAAAACAATGTAGTTTTTTTCTCCCATTTACAACATACATACAGTAATTACTTTTTTCAACTTTTTTTTTGAAAAAAAATCCAATTATCTGACTCTATGTTTATTTAAATGGGGCTTGGTTCCAATTGGTTTGGATAATTGGAATTCTACTGTATTTAGTCTTCAAAATAATTTTTAAAAATTGTTTTATCTGATTGAATGTAGGTAATGCAATTTTGTGTTCTAAGTTGAATGTTTACTTGCAACTGCAATAACACATTTCTTTTAAAATGTTTTAAAAATTCTATCTAAAAACACGCCACCCTAATCTCCGTCACTGAATATGGTACCATCCTAAATAGAGGATCACTCACACTATTAGATGAGAACTAAAGTTTGTTATTGCTGTAAAGGAATTTTGTAATCTTTATATTGTATATGACTTAACTTCTAATTATGCTTTCTCTGTTATGTTGACCAGCCACCTTTCAAGTTGCAAGTAGTTAGTGTGGTTGGAAGATAACCGAGAGGGGGGGGGGTGGCGTGCCTCACCAGTGTTAGCAAGCGCCAAACTGTGCAAGCGATCATGGGAGTATGCCATCCTGTTTTAGGAGCAATTTAATGGTGTGATTGATTGTGTAACTGTTAAAAATATTATTGTTTCATAGTGATATTTAGTTTATTTTATTTTGTAACAGTATATTATGAGTGTATTTGAATATGAAGTGATTTTTTACAGTGAAAAAGTAAAAGGAAAAGAATGCATTGTTGGCTGGAAGATGATAGAAGAGAAGGAAAGATTTCCATTGAGGCAAATTTATTTGACATCAATGATACGTTTTAGCAGAGTGACCACAGAGCAGTCTGATGATGAAATGACACTTTACAGTTAATTCTTTTAGAAACAGACATTACAAGCCTGGGTCTAATCAACAGAGAAAACGGTGCTTGCAACAGGTAACTGCCTTTTATACTTCTATTGACGGAGCTACTAATTGGAATATACATAAGACAAAAATAAGAAAAACTGCAAAACAAAATAATATAAAGAAACTATCTTCTGTTGTTCGAGAATTTAGAGATTTCAGAAACCAATGGACCAGTGGAAGATATTCTTACTTGACAGTATGTTATCAGAAATTGTACGCTTTACATACCAAAAGCAACAAGAACTATGTGCCTAATGAGACGGTAATGATACTGACTTATTGGAGATTTATTCATGTTTTGGATATTTATATCTTATTGGTGTAAAAAAAGGTAATAATTTAAATAAAGACGAGCTTTGACCCGCTGATGGAACCCCACCTAAAATCTACGTAGGTAGTACATCTAAACGACGTTTTCACACTTTGGTGTAAGTTATAAAGATTGATTATAATACTACACATGGACAAAGAAAGCAAACAGACAATGCAGCTCCAAAACGTACAAATTTTGAAAGGCTTGTAAGTTGGTGTAAAGAAAGTTACAATGTGGGGAAATAGGTAACAATAGATAAAATGTTAGAAACTTTCTGAGGAAAGTTTATGTTCTGCCAGGACATTTCAAATAAATCTGCAAGAAATGGTATGAGAATGTATGTCCTTGTAGTTGCAAAACCTATATTATCTCAAGCATGGATGCAAGTTGGGAAGTAAGTTGTGGCAACAAACCCAAGGTCCTTATTTACATCTGAAAATGATGCAAGCAGTGATAAAATAAAAAAGAAACCAATTGATTATAGTGGAAAAAAATCAATAACATTTTACTAGTATTACTCTAGTGAATGATCTCTACAGTAATCAGTCTTACTGTTGTAGGAAGAATAGAAAAAAACAAGCCAGAACTTTCTTCAGAGCTCCTGAGAATAAAAGAAAGGCCAAAGTGCAGCTTAATGTTTTTGTTTGGCTAGTCACCAAAAATGTGTGTCATTGTATCCTACATACCTGACTGTGGCGTTCAGCCTCACAGTTTATTTGGCAAGAAAAAGACAGTAAATACTAATAATATTTCCAGAGGACCACACAGATAAATTTAAAGATAAATTGATCAGTTACCTTGAGTTTATGATTTAAGAAAGTGGTTAAGAGCAAAGAAAAATTGCAAAACACTAACAATATAATTTTTCTCAAAGAAGTAGATGACAACATAGGGTGTGCATACCACTAGAACTGTTCATTAAACAATTTTAATTGAGTAATTTGAAAATGTTTACTGAAAAAATAAGAAAAAAGTTTCACTAGCTAGTTTATCATGCGTTAAACACTTGTTGAATTACTTTTAATTTCCAAATAATGGGAAATGTGACTTTAATAATTAGGTAAATTTGATTATAATAAATAATTCTTCAAGTTTAGATAGATCACAATACTTATTGAAGAATGAATCGATAGATCCAAGAAGATGAAGTAACATGCAAGAATGAGCAAAAATGGTGAGGAAAGATCAAGAAGAGAAGAGAAGCAACTGCCTTATCTGAGTGGATGTATCAAATTTCTGACTTGGCTAGAGCCTTGCTCAGTAGAGCATGTGTAATAGTTCATGCGCACTAGGTAATGTGCAATTGTTTGACAGAAAACCAAGCAATAAGGATTTTATTACCTGTACCAAACATCTGACAATAATCAGAAGAATGTCCTTTTTGCATAAATGATGAAAACTGATGATGAAATAGATCCAGACTCTAAAGAAACCTACCATTATAACATTCTATATCATGTCTAAGGTAAGAGTGGATATGGTTGACAGACTCAAAAGTGATTTTATGTTAAAAGAATAAGTAAAAGGTGCCTATTTAAGTGGTCGGCAGTCTTTTCAATGTAGGAGCAATAAATGCTCAAAAATTATATAAAAATAATACAGGAGATCTAAAAAACAGCAAAAGCTTTTTTGAGGGATTTAGTAAAGAGCTAAAACCACACATTACATTCTGAGGATCCATTGAAAACCTGCCTATAGACCCTTGAGAAAAGATAAGACTGACTGGTGGCCAAGCTGTTCTTTCTCCAGCAAACCCTGAAGAAGAGAAAGGAAGATGTGTATTCTGCCGGATTTGGAAGAATAGAATTACAACAAGAGACTGGTTCATGCGGTCGAAAGTTAACTAGTGATCACACTAAGAAAACAATATACATGTGCCCCACCTGTGAGGAATATCCTGTGATTTAGGTTGGATGAGTGAAATTGAACAAGTACTTGAGATCGGACTTCAATATTTATGGTATAACCTACAAATGTATTTGGTCATATTTAAATATTTTTATAATTTTTCTGTCTGTAAGTTTCATTTAAATATGCGATAAATGTATTTAATAAATTGCTTTTATCGTAATGAACAAGTTGAAAACTTATTATAATCCATACAGTTGAAATTTATAATTCATATCAATAATTACAAATGTTAAGATTTCTTTTAATGGTGCATCCTCAAGGACATTTTAATGGTGCAAGTGATCCCAGGTTAATTTCCTGTATTTTTAATGATCTGTCAATAATATGCAACAGAAATCTGAGGTTATCATTAAACATGCGAGTCATAATTGGATCAATGGATAGTGATGTTTCTGTAGTGTTTCCTTTGAGATTTTAGTTGAAAAAATCCTATATTCAAGGAAGTTAAAAAAACATTTTTCTATTAATTTTTTATTTCGGGTGTTTTATATTGAAGCCTTATTGTGTTTACATTATTTTACAGGGAAATCTATCAATGTCAGCTTGATCTAAATATCCAGAAATATAGGTAAATAGACCATAAACTCAATTTAGACCTTTTTGTGTTAATGGAATTTCATACATCGTTAGAATACTGTATAATAATTACAAAACTGAATACAATAAGGTTAAATAAATGATCTTATATCTGAATTTAAAAAGATTGTACTTTTTAGAGGTCTTATATAGGTACTTGAAAACCTTTTGATCAAGGAATCTGCGAAACTATAAATTAATAATTAAAATAGAACTTATGACTGCTGATTGGAAACTAAATAGTTTTTTTATTCCACACAACCTGACTGTTACAGGATTTTTATAAAACTACAAAAGTTTTTCAATCTTTGAATGACAATGTTTTATCCATTTTAATCTATTAACACATTGAGTGTGGTGGACGTGTATGAACCCCTTTGCCCTACTGGCACCCGTGGCGATAGGCATTCATGTACACCCCCTGTCCACTCTCATTTCAATGGTTCAGTGTGAGGTTAGCCATTGCAGGAAAACATTGTATCACTTATTGGTTGTTGTGCCAGTCTTTGTGAACATTTGGGTGCGTTTTGTTTTCTGTTCTACTGTTGCTGTCGGATTGGGGACTGTGTTATCGTATTAGTGTTACTTGGAGTGTGTTATAGTTGTGTTTAATATATTTTGTACAATGAATATGGATAATGAAGTTGAATTATTGGAGAATGTCTACTCTGACAACAAACATGACTCCGAGGATAGCTCTGACAGTTCCGACGATGACGACGAGGTGTCTCCAACATGGCAGGCGACACTTGGTGCCACTGGCATGATAGACGTACATTTCACAGGAGATTCTGGACTTAGAGTACCAATTCCTAGTAACAATACTCCAACTGATTGGTTTAATTTATTGATAGACGTTATTTTCTTAGAGGCAATTGTTGCTGAGACAAACAGATTTGCCTTGGAATTTTTTTGTGGCTCAAAAAACACTTTCGAGTCGTGAATCACAAATTGAAAAGATATAACTTTGGCCGAAATAAGAATTTTTTTGGGACTATTGCTTCACACCAAAATAAACTGAGCCTGTATGATTTCCTTCTCAAAGTCATTGAAGGACTGCCGATCAGGGCAGAAGACACTGATGAAGATCGGCACATAGCGATCAAAAACGTTCTGTCTCAGTAAGTTTTAACAAATTTACTAAATTTAAAGTTCAGATAGTCCTAAACTGTTGTTTAAGTGATTAATAAGATTCACCGAACATATTGGACTACAAAATTCAAGTATAAAACATTGCCACACTCAATGTGTTAATCATTGACAGATCAAAATCATTCCTCCCTTCATTACAAACCATTGATAACTATTTACATTCCCTTATATTTTTACTTAGTTAAAAAAAATAATATTTTTATCATTTGTTATAAAAATTTCATATTTTAAACATATGGTAAAACATTGAAAACATATTTATATATCTAAGCAAATACTTATATGACAATTAAAGCATGTAAAAATATTTAAGCATACTTAGACGTTTGTATCAATTTATATTATATATATTTATTAATTCATTTAGTTGAGTTTACTATTTAAATCTCAAGTTAAAAACCTCACAAGAAATATTTCAGCATAACTATTTACCCTAAATTAATTTACTTATATTATATTTGTATTAAACTTTGATAAAAAATCCAAATTTAATAATATTAATCATGTATTTTGTATTTATATCCATAGAAAGGGAATGATCTTATATGAATTTACTTGAGTTAAAAGTCTAATATAATGATTTAAATGGTCATATAAAAAATGTATTGTACATTGAAAATATTGTCTTAAAGAATATTTATTGGTTTTTGCTTTAACATGTTTATCCAAGAATTAGTTTTAAAATTAATATTTAATGTATATTATTTAGCCAAAATTTTATTACCTTTTTTATTAAATTTAATAACAATTTAAAGACATTTTTGTTAATATCAAAATGACCTTTTTTTAATCAAACCTAGGTATTTTAATTTCATTTGATCAATCTCTTTTAATTTACATGATTTGATTATACTTAAACTGCAATAAAAAAACAGCACATTTAATTTATAGGTACTTGCTATTCCTTTTCAAATAAAATCCATCTTTAAAGTCATATTTAGCGTTTCCTGAATAAAAAATTTACAATTCGTCTGTCTAGCTAACAGGTAGTATGAATAGCCATTTTTCATTCAACAACCTCAAAATATTAATAATGTGATAGATTAAATTAAATATAAGTAACTTTTAGTTAAAGACATTAAAAATACTGGCAATTCCAGTAAAATAAGAGTTTTTCGGATAGTTTAATTAAAGAAAACGTAATGGATGATTTTGTTGTGAACACTACATATAAATGTAGGTTGCCCACTTGACTCACCTAGAACAGATCTGGATTGAAGAAGTCTTTATATATTACCAGCATGGAGTTTTATAATTTTACAATGTGGAATACATCTTTAAAATTTTTAATTAATATTTGAAGTATATCAATTAAAAATATGTAACTTGTATGTAACTCAAGGTATTTGCTTTAAAATGACACTTTGTGTCTCTATTTATCTGTTATAAAAGTAAATATAGTTTTTATTTCAAAGCGACATTGTTCTATTTTGTTGTGAAAATAAAATATAGACAGGGTTCATTATACATATATATTTATGTATATATTTATTTATTACGTTATTATTATTATTTATTATGTATATATTTATTATATATGTATATTTAAAGCAATTTAAGCTGCAATAGGATTAAGACAGTTTTAGTTTTTCTAATACAGATAAGCTCATGAGATCATCATTGTTCGTTACAAAAGCTTATAATTAGATATAAGTTAGTGTATGAGAGGGGTATGATGCCAGCCCAGATTGTGGTGCTAACTTTGAATTCAAATAAAGTTCAAAATGAAAAATATTGCTATGAAAGTCTAATAGACACCTTTACAATTACAAATTTCAGTGTGAAGAATTTTTTCTACTTTGAATTTATATAATATTAGCAGTGAAATAAACATTAAGATTTAAAATAACTCAAACACGATGTCATGATTTTTTCTGTTTTTTTGTTTGTTACATTTTCTAATTTTTCTATATAAACTAATGTATATATTTTATGAAATTGCATTTAATCCTCATTATTTATTATATAGTTTTATTTGGATTACAAAAGTTTATTTTGTTTTACTTACAAAAGTTATGAATATTTACAAATACCCTAAAATTCACAGAAAGTTATGACCACTACAAAACATTTGGATGAATTAACTATGAACTTTATATCAGGTTCTTTACCATAAGTTTTACATCACTAAAATTCAGTTCCCTTATGTCATGTCTTGCTTTGAAAGTTCATTACTTGCTTGTTTTAAGTTAAGACTAACTGTTGATCTGATGGCATATATTTTCGCTTTTACACAAATAAGTGGATTTACCATTGACACTTGCTGTTAAAACAATGTGTTGATTTGATCACCATATTTTCTAACTCTATATCAGCCATTCTTCATTATGTTGCTAGTGGTTTCCTCCATCTCATTCAAAAACTACAGAGATTTGGAAATTGATTAACTGTTTTGCTTTGTGTCATAAATAGTTCATATAAAAATATAATAATTTTTAGGTAATTGATTAAAGGCTGTTTTTTTTTAATTGCTCGAATATTGTTGCTTAGTACTCATTAATATCACTGCAGTAATTCTCTTGTTAGTCATCATTTTAACATAATACATTAGGAAGCTTGTAAGCAGCTTAAGAGAAGAATCAGATTTTAATTTTTGGCATTTAAATACATTAAAACTATGCCACAAAAAAATTTACCCCCTGCATTTTACATACCAGGTAGTGTAAATAATTACACATTTTGGTTGTTTGGAAAATTATATATTTCTTTTCTATTAAGTTACTTGATAGAGAAAAGGTATATAGATTAAGTACATTATAGATTACTAAATCAATAAAATAAAGGTTAGTAACAATCTGCCCTGTAGTGATATTTTTTTATTTGTTAGACAAAAGGAATAGGAAAAGTACAAACATTAATACAAATATGATTTTTTAAAATTAAAATGGTATTTAATGTATTGAGAAAAAATACATTTATAATAAAGTTACATTTAAAAGATAGATATGGATTTTTATGTACAGTAGAATAATGTAATGAATTACAATGAAAATTTGAAAGTGTGCCTTCACCAGATCCCTTGATTGCCGACCCCAATATTGTCGCAAAAATTATACAGATCTCTTAGTGTGACCCGTATTGGAACCTTTTATTCATTTCTTATTTTAATTTTATTTACTATATTCATAACATGTATTTACCTATTTACATTAAAAAATGCGCTTTGTATGTTTCATAGCATTAAAGTTTAAAATAAAAGAAATTAAATTGATTGATAAATATAAAACTTAAAAATTTATATATAAGTACATTCTTCACAACCAAAGTATCTATAAGATTGTATAAAAATCAATACAGTATTTACAAAAAACTGATAATTAATATTTCTTAACTTAAAAAACATTATTTTTTTTATATGTGAGTTTAATCCTACATATTATATAAGTAAGATTTTGAAAAACAAATACTGGGTCTTTATAAAAAGGATTGGGTAAAATATTTTCCTGACATGACTTTGTTATAAGAAGATTTCACCACACATGTTGTTGGGGTGGGTTCAGCCTTCAACCTTTGCCAGGCATCAATTATCTGCATATATTCGTTCAGGCTAGATCATGTTTTTAGTAGACACTGTTGAGTGACATGATGGGAAAACAAAATTCAGCGAATGGTTGAACTATGCTATGCCAACATATTTTTTGTTTGAACTGGGGTAATCAGATGTGGATTAAGCCTGATTTATCAAGTGTTGAACGATAAAATGTCACCAGCTTCATGACTAACTGGCATAAACAGCGTTGCAATGATTGCCCAACCCACTCATAGTATTGACTTAGGATTTACAGACTATTTCTTTCACCCAAAAGTGAAATCCTCCTTCAAAGGACACCACCATGGGATCCAAAGTACCTTTAATGAAATTGCACTTTATTCTTAAGGATCTTCAGGAAACTGCCTACCAGGGAGCTTTTAAGTTATAGAAAAGCTATTATCAAAAATCTGTCAACACTCGAGGGATGTACTTTAGAGAATATCAAGTATTGTAGCAATATTTGAAATAAATCTATTTTTATGAAACTTTTTTCAATACTTTTTATTTAGATCCTGTATTTGTGTTCAAACATAGTTTTTAAAATCGAAGTAAAATATAAATCAAAAGTATTTTATTTCAGCGTAAAAGGTTAAGAGATAAAATAAAGATTATATTGTTAATATTTTCAATGTTTCTGCTGCGATCTAAACTTTGCTTCTCTTTGTGAAATGACTTCTGATAAAGCTGGTGTATTTTGCATCTTGTCCACCTAGTTGAACTATATGTAGGTGGAGGAGTAATGTCAATAGTTCTGTTAGAAAAATTACATTCAAAACTTATAATATATAGAGGAGATGACTTTGCTAGAAATTCTGTACTAAGTAAATTTAAAGAGGTTATATTCAATAATACATAATTTGATTCTGAAAAATAAAATAAAGAAACTCTGTCATGAATAAATAAAAAAAAAATTTTAACGTTTCACAAAATATTTAAATCAACAATTTTTGTACCAAATAAGCGTTTTTTAGCTAATACAGGTATGAGCTCTTTAGAGATATGAATTCTTTGAATGAAAATATATGCCTGAGTAAGGTAAATTAGTTTTTGCTCCTATAATAATAGTTATGTGAAACATTTGCGCTTTGTAATAAATAGAAATATTTGTTAAAGGAACAAAAATGTTTATTAATTAACTGAATTTTTATTCATTAATAAAAACTAGTGCTAGAAACTAAATCCACTGCTTTTAAATATTAAGGAAATAATAAATTATATAATCTAAAACTAATATTATAATTAGGTTCAAACTTTGTTGTTTTAATCAAAAATATTCCTTTAATTGATATTGTTTTGTTTGTGGCAGAAAACCTAGATGAAATAACTAGTTTATAGTTTTTTAGTGTTAGTTTATGTGTATTATATTTCAAATTTAATTTTTAGTATATTCTCTTTATAAATAGCAAAATCCAAGTTTAATTATTTATATGTTTATATATACAATTTATTACTCATTTAATTGATATCTAATATTAAAACAAAGAGTTTCCTCCTTATATTACTAAATTGCAATTGTTTTAAAAATGATTTTGATTAAAGCTTTGAAATATTCTGCAAAATCATCTGGTGCTTGTAAAAGTATTTTAAAATTGTGAAAAATGGAATGTAGATAACGTTACATTTTTACATGAAAGAAAGAAATTAGAATACATGAAATATAATTAAATAAATAAAAATTACTTACTTCATAAATATACCTATACTATAACACTGCATATAAATCATTTAAAAATACTTCGATGTTAGACTATTTCTACAATGTTAAAAATTTTCAGCAATACACTTGAAGTGTACACAACAATACTATGTGTGTGTTTACTGTAGTTTACAATAGTGTCATTAAATGATTTAAATAGTCTCTCTTAGCTCTGCAGGATTTTGTAGAACATAGAAAGTCAGAAGAGGTTTACAATATTTTAATGTCAAGGAACTCTGCTCTTTTTCTGTATTAAAAAAAATAAAAGTGTGCTAAGGAAACTTTAGAAATTACAGTAATTTCTTTTACAAATTAATTTGAAATCTATTAGCTAGTAAATATTATAATTATAAAATAAAAACTAGTTTGCAATAATCTTTTTGTTATAACAGATTATAGTAATATTTTTAGTAGTACATGTGTTATTATATAGCACTGGTAATAATACTTAACTAAATATTTTTTCATCAAAAATCTAACATCATTCATTTGAATGTAAAGCTTAGGAAAAATCACTAGCACATTTTGTCTCAAAATATAGTCTTTTATAAATAAATAAATAATTCTATACTACCAATGTTCGCAATTAACATTCATACTTCACATTTTTATTATCTTATGATTTGAAATGAAGAGGCAAAACTTCTGTTTATTTAAAGTAAAAAGCGAGTTTCCAAGTTTCACATCTTCATTACAAATACTAAGGTTGATGTGTTTAACAAAAAAATAAAACAAATTCATCAACCTGATGTTTGATCACTTAATAGTCTCTCAGAAGTTTTTAATACTCTAAGCCATCATTTTTCTTGGTGACATCCATTTCTTCATGTAATAACTAAAGATTGTGCTTATATAAATAACTACAAGAAGGGCACATGTTACTCCAAGAGCAAGAACCGATGTTTTGGTTGGACAAGGTTCCACTATGGTCACAGTTTTATCTGTAAAACAAAATATGTTGTATTTGTCAAAATACTATGTTCATTTTTCATATTATTTTTTTATATGAATCATATTGTTTTTTAAAAACAAGTTTCATAGTGTTTAAAACTATTACTTTATTTTATAGCAATTTACTTTATTTTAATGCTATAATTATTTCTTTTAGGAATTTGTAAATCAAATTTTCTGATGAAAAATATTTTCTAAGATAAAATAAGTTAATAGTAGTGGTTTCTTCACAACTAAAAATCATTTGAATTCCAAACTTATAACTTAGGTCAATTTATGAAAAACTTACTAAGATAAAGTTTTTGATTACTCTCGGGTATATTCAGTATCTAAAATGATATTTAGAGTTTAATGTTTATTTTTAATATTAAAGTTAAAATTTCACTGATTGTTATGGGCAATAAAATCTACAATTTCAATTAAGTTAATTAATCTTGTATGCAGTTACAATAAACCACAAACATACACAGACACAGACACACACACACACACACATTCATAACAAAAATCACTGACTTATAAAAACGTGTGGTTATAATTTTTTTACATGCGTAAATGTTTTTTTGAAAAAATTATATATTTTAATCAGTGTTTACTTACCCTTACCAAATTCTGAAAATAAAGCTTCATTTGTTTTCAAAAACTGTGATTGTTTTTCATCTCCAAAATCAAGAACCAAGATCTCTTGACTCAGAGTCATATCTTCTTCAGAACTGCTTTCATTGGTTGTGGATCTCTTTCGCCTTCCCCATGACTCCACTGATTCACGTCCCCATTCACACACAGCCTAAAATATGATAATATGATTAAAAGTCATCATTTTGATTTTAATTAAAATTATATATTCATACCAACCAATCTTATTATAAAGCAGTATACTAAAAACATTGAAAGAATGGATATTTTTGGAGTCCTATACCTAAAATGGGTTAGATATTACTAGTTTCCACTTGGAGTTATAGATTTTATTTTAAAATAACACTGTAATGATTATATTGCTTTATATACCATGGAAAATTTTAATTATGTTTAATTATATTTATCCCATCTTAATTCATTACTGTTTGACTATATTATTTAATAACTGCTCTTAAAACCAAAGGTACTCATTTACACAACACATCCTTATTGCCAAAAATGGCATTATTCATCTAGACACTGTTGAAAATTGCCGAGTACAGTATCAAAACAGTTTTTCTTAAAACGTTATTGTATAATAAGTTTGTGCATTGTATTATTACAGTTTTAACTTAAAAAAATCATCTAATTTCATAAAAAAAATTTGTAAAAATTGTTTTCCAAGACATTTAAACAAAATCTACAGATTATAATAATTAAAGTATCAAGTCACAATCATTGCTGGTATTTTAAACTATTAACACCTACTGATCAGCAGTAAATCTCTCTCTTCTTAGTTCTGTTTATACTCGTATCTTTCTAAATGCTTTATATCTATAATAAAGTTAAGTTGTGAAATAAAAATATGCCTAATAAGTTTTATACTGGACTAAGTAAAAACATAAAAATATTATACACTAGTAATTATTAGAAATTATTATCTCTAATAAAACAATAATTGGAAATTACTATTTTAAATAAAATAATAATTGAAACTATATAAACAGTGAGTAAAAAACAGGACAATCAGTTATCAAGTAGTTATTGCCTATGAAATAATAAACACTGGACTTTATTTTATTTACTTACTGGCTCACAAAGTCCTAGACAGTATTTAACATTACACTGAAATATTACTCCATAGGATTCTGTAAACCTAAATGCCTCATACACAGATTGAAGTGCATTGCCATCAGGAGTAAAGGCTGGAAAAATTGTTGGATCTACAGGACATCTGAAAAAATGGCAATTACAGATTTTGTTTTAAATGAAATATTTTAGAAAAAGTCTTGGAGTTATTGCTTGTTGAACAGAATTAATAATTACTTCTCATACTAAATTAATCACTTTAACAATAGTTCATAACAATCCGAAACCTTCTGTCTCAGTAAGTTTTCACAAATTTACAAAATTTAAAGCTAGGATAGTCAGAAATTATTGTTAAAGTGATTAATTAAGATTCAGCGAATGTAATGGACTATAAAATTCAAGATTTCTTATACTATTATATAAAATTATTTCTTAAATTGTATTGCAATTAGTTATTTACTTGACTAAAATTCTATCCTTAATTTTAGTGCTTTGTCAAATCGATTATACTTTCAATCATAATACCATTTGGGAATTAAATTTTAAAATGAGTGTATGTTTAAAAAATTGTAATTAAATTTTAAAATTGTAAACGGTGAATGAAATTTTGATTGATTGGGGTTCAATTAAGACCAGATGTTAAAATATGTAATAAAATTATGTGTTCAAGTTAATACACACTACAATATTAGACAAATAAATGTTCAAGTAACAAATGTTATACGATTTATATATTTAAAATCAAACACGTTGAAGAAATAAATTAAATCACTGAATTCAATATTACTGTATAAATCAATGTTTCAAAAACAAAATGTGTATTTGAAAAATAGGGGTCATCTTATATGCCAGGACTATGAAATTTATTTTTAAAAAATTCAGTGTAGTTAGGATAACTAGGAAATATAATACATTGACATACTTATCCGAAATACAAGATACCTATGATACATTCTTTTTAAATGAGAAATTAAAACAAAACATAATTAAAAAAATACATAGATCAGTATCTTATAGATAAGTATATCTGATAAATCAGTATCGAACATTTCTGTTGTCAATCTCTAGAGTGTCATATAGATCCTATAGGACTTCCTTTATGCTGCCACTATAGTTATGGGTATCACGGGCATCCTTGTCTGCTTCACATAGTACAATGACTTCTAATGCATTGACTATTCTTTCCATTGTACTCTTTATGCACTTTTCTAAATGATCACAATTTGTTTTTTGACTACATCTCAAGCTTTAACAAATGGCAAATAATGTCCAAGTTGCTGGACATATATTTCTCTTGAGCATAAAACCTTTCTCTTTAATGGTCATTTATTTATTCCACTCCCAGTTAACTGTACCTTTAAATGGCTTGTTTAAAGAAACTAGCTATTTTGGATCATTGACGTAAGTCCACTAGATGTTATGCAAGTATCTATATTTTTACCCTTTAAATATTTTGTTTATTAAATGTACATGAAACATGTTTTATATCATTAAACATTTTTTCTTTCTTAAGCTAACAGGTCACATGTTCTAAATATTTTTTTACTCTTGTCTGAATACCAGCCTCATTCATCCACCCCTTTTCTTAAAGATGTACTAATACGCATAGTAAAAAATTTAATTTTTGACCTAGGTTTGTATTTAAAAATAACAAAAGGCTAAAGTATTGTTCCATCAGTTATACATGGAAAGACAACAGTATAATGTTTTATTTTTTTGTATCCTGTTGTTTTACAATAATTAATTTTTCACCCTTAACATTTACTTTATGATTACCAGTTATGTCAAAAGTCAGTGGTGTTTTGCCCATTCTTCTAACGTTAGCCAGCTCATAACGATATTTTGCATGAAGGCTTATAACAAATCTATAATTGCTTAAATCACTTGAAACTCCTTTCAAAATTTGAGTTGGCTTATTTACTTGGTTTACTTATATGCTGGTATATGTGGTAATTAATGGGATGGATTTGTTTAGCTCTGTTGTAATTATGTGTAATATTATTCACAATATTTAAAAAAAATTAGTTTAACTGAATGTAAATTATTCACCCTAAACAGAAATCTCTCAATGATATTTTTAGAACTACCTTAAAACTAATTAGATCTGCCTAATTGAAAAAAAAACATTAAGTTAAACCTGCTAAATAACACAAAGTCAACTGTGTAATCTACTTATACAAGTATTTATAGCAAATAGTCCTAATATTTAAGTTAAAAGCCTCTAATTTTTTTCTTCATCCCTGTATGAATTTGTGTGTGTCATGAATTGTCATCTTAAAAGCCTTCTTTCTTTTAAATTTAATCTAGCACTTGTAAGTGCTCTTGAAATTTACATATTCATAACATTATTTTTGCTGCATATACATGGTGTTTCAAACCATGGTGTTTGGTAATCTTAGGAGTTACAAAAATGAATTGTTTTTATGGATATCACTTGGCAAAAGAGCACTACTTACTGGCATTTTTAGCAGACTAGTTTCACACTAGATCAGTGCATTGTTCAATCACTGAGGATTTTATAAAAACCTCAGGATGCGCAACACAAAAACTGCAAAAAACTAATACAAATAATCTATTTGAGTAATAAGAACAAAAACAGTATGAAAGAGCACTTTAAACAGTTTATTTTTATGTGTCTAAATGTCCTTTGCTTAGATGACACATATCACATGATAGTTCTTGCCAAATGAATTGTAATATGTCACTTTCAATAGAGTTGATTGCATTGACAATACAGTGTCTTAGTTTAGCAATATTGTGCAGGATTGGTGGGAAAAACATTCATCTTTCACCTAGCCCTATGGTGATCTTAATGGTCATAAGATTATGTGATGGTTACTTGAGATGCACGTCTTATCCAGGGACAAGGCAATTTTGACTTTGGGGAGGGGATTACCATCTTATTGGAAAATTAAGAGGTTGTTGAGCAGCTGAGACATAAGTCATGCTGGTTACTGTAATCTCCCTAAAAAACCATCCATAAACTGACCCATAAGAAATCGGAAAAAATGTTTACTTTTGGAGAACCATGCACATATTTCACATAAGCATGAGGGTTTTTACTAGCTTAAATCCGCAAGTTAAGATATGATACTTTTCAGCTAATGTGAAATGTGGTGTCATTGCTAAAAATTATCTTATTTAGATAACCATCATTTAAATTATAATACATTTTTCCTGTAACTGGGAAGAAAAATCGAGCTGCACCATCAGATAGATCCAATAGTTGAAGATGGTATGCTTCGAATAATAAATGTTTACAGAGAATTCTCCAAACTGCTGTTTTTAACATCCTTAATTCTATACTCACATATGTAGTTGATTTGTACTGGCTGCAAATAAAACCTGCATACATATTTGAGCATTTGACAATAGCTTCTGAGGTTGATGGTCAAGCAATAGGTTTTTGCAAGCACACGTAACAAGTTTTACTGATTTGTTTATAGCATGTAAGAATTGAATTAACACTTGAAGGGTTCTTATTAATTTGTTATGACAATAATTACTGACATTGACATTCTTTATTTAGAAAGAATGCTACCCATTCTTAAAACCTAACAAATGTACTATTATTCTTTTTTTTTAAATTCTTTTACAGTAGAACCTTGATAAGTTGAACTCTGTTAACTCGGATGTCCAAATAACCCAAAATGATTTTGAAGTACAATAAATGAAAAATAACAAAAACAAAATAAGTTCAGTATATACTTAAAAAATCTAACAAAAAAAAAAAAAAAATTACTAAGATTTACAGATACTTATTACACTTTTGCTATTACTTGCGACCAGACTTTTTGTTAACTAAAGTTGTTAAATTGTTAACTTACACTTGGAGGAAACGTTTTCGTCTTACAACTTCTTCAGTCTCCTGTTTATCTACAGATAAACAAAATAATAAACATAATATTTTGTGTGTCTTATCCATGGATTGAGCATCACAAAAGTGGCTCACAAAATTTAAACACCCAAAATTGACAGATTTGTTTGCCAAGAAATGAAGCGCAGTGGAGTTTTCCTGTATATATATATATATATATATATATATATATATACATATATATATATATATATATATATATATATATATATATATATATATATATATATATATATATTTATAGGTAGTTCTAGTAGAGCGTATATATATATATATAAAATTTACATTCACATACAGTGCATAATGATCTTTGTTTGATAATTATAAAGGAGTTTTACTGTAAGTACAATATCTTCTTTTAATTTTTACCATAGTTTCTGGCTAGCCCAGATTTTCGATAACCCAGATGGGGCACAGTCCCAGTTAGTTTAAGTTATAGAGGTTCTACTGTACTTCATATAATTAGGAAATGTGTAATGTAACATGTCTTACCCTTCATCATCAATAATTTGAAATGTGCTCTTTGAATCCTTAGCCATTGCAACACAACTTCTAGCAAAAATTCCATAAGGTGCTGAAAAATAAATGTATTTATTTGTCAAAACAAATTTAATAATTCTTTGAAAATTTA
>JBAIZL010000001.1:352532782-352580282 GCA_036971475.1 Prosapia bicincta | reverse complement strand
ATATTGTGTAAGTACTATGGTATATATTATTTATACATGCTGTGATTTACATAAACATATCTAAAAGTACGCAAGTCTTATGAACATTTTAGAATTTCATTTGTAGTCTTTCATCAAACTAACATAATTTTGGTTTCAAAACGTTTATCGTTCTAAAGGGACAACTTTTTTTTATTTCAAGTTTACTTATTATAATGTTTTAAGTTATAAGTTACATCAACATAATATGAGATAACAGCACTTTAAATTAGCTGTAAATGGTAAAATTACAACAATCTGATATTACCACTGATTAAACATAAACTCTTCCATACATAAAAAAGATTAGTTGAGTTTCAAAACTGATCTCATAAAATATAAATAAAATTATTGTGTTAGAATATACATATTTTTTAAAACAGAATAAAAAACCTAATAATTAACTGAAAATGTTTTACAATTTCTGAACATAGTTATCAGCATCTATTATAAACATACCTGATTGGCATCATTCCAAAAGTAATATTTTTGGAGGACATGTCATATGTACACTTTACTTTGTAAATCTTGTCTGCTTTTGTCATAACCACACTGTGATGCTGCAAAACCACTGTATTCGAGTATACTCCAGTCTGTCAATAACATAAGATAATACAACATCTGATAACAACATCAGATAATACAATTAATTGATTTAAAGTCAACATAGATTCAGAATAGTATATTTATTAATAACTTTTACATTAGTTTATGACTATCCCAACTTTAAGTCTCAGTAAGTTTTTATAAATATACAAAATTTAAAGTTTGGATAGTCATATAAACTAACGTAAAAGAGATTAATAGGTTTCACTGAAGTCAATGGACTACAAAATTCAAGAGTCTATTTATAGTTTAAAATAAACAAGTTTTAGTATATTTTTTCCTTAAATGATGTAAGTTATTAGTTACATTTTAAATACAAATGTACAAACTGATATAGACAAAAGATTAAAATCAACAATAAAACTATAAAAGTTGCTTGTAATCATCTTGAACTACTGAATAAATCATAAGGAATTATTTGAGCAACTAAGTGAACTATTAGATGCTCATATCTAATAGCTCACAACATGAAACATAGCAGGCTACCTTTGTCAATGAAACAACTGTTTCAAAACATGTCAGCAAGTAAGTTTATGGGTTTCATTCAGTTCCTTCTTATACTTTTATTTTAGCTTTTTTGAAAGAAATGACTAAAACTCTATAAAAATAAATGAGTTCCATAAGAAAACTAAATTTTAAAGTTTCAAAATTTGTTTTGAATGAGAAAGTTGGCATTAGTAAAATAAGTGTAATATGAATATTATTTTAGGATCACTTACAACAGATTGCGTGTTGCAGTCCTGACCACTCATTGTAAGGTCTAATCGGAAGAGGTCACTGTTAATCACATCAATATTACATGTCTCAGATCTACCAAGGGCATAGATCCTTCCATTAAAAGGTTTGTTGGTGCGAACTTGGACAGCTATTCTGGTGTCCTTACAGTTGACACTTACTACAGAAAAAAGTTCAATATAAGTTATAAACATTAAAAACAATTCAATGAAATAATTTGTGTTAAAAAATTAAAATATAATATAAATTTCATGTTTCTATTTTCTGAAAATATGTCATTTCATAGTTGCATAGTGATATTTAAAGAATTTGGTAAATCATCTGTAATGAAATGAAAATAAATAATCTTATAAAAAGCACAGTAATATATATTTAAAAAAATGAATAAAGTTATTTCAAATATCCTTTATAGGGTTATAATAATTATTATTGAAATACTGACATTTATTTTTATTTTTTTGTGTAGAGTTTGAGAAAAAAAATACTTCATACAACTTCATTTGGTTATTGAGGTTTGGGAGTACATAAACAATTTGTTGTGTTGCAATGTAAATATATTCTGTATTCAAGTTGGATAATGTTTTAATTAATTCAAAAGGGTTATCATAATAAAAATATTATTCTCACCATCATAACAAGTTCCTGTTTTGTCACAGTTCACATCTGTTCGACTGTAGTTGAGTGCTGGATTGTTCTCGGTTTCGATAACAACAGGCAATTCATTTGTAGTTCCAAGAGATTCTGTTGAAAAAAAAACATTTTGTTTAGTAAATAAAGAAGACTGGAAATATTCACTTAGGTATCATTTAATTATAATTTTTCAAAAACCTACTTATTTGGTTACACTTAAATTTAAACTACTATAAGCATTTTGAACTGTCGTAGAACTCTTTCTTTTAATTAAATAAAGTATTTGGTTACATTAAAGATTATTTAACTTGGTTTGAATAAACAATATAAATTTAATGTAATAATAAACTATTCTAATTGTGATGATTAATATTGAGAGGTTTCTACTTTGAATTACATTATATATTAAACATAAAATGGTTTTACTACAATATAATAAAAATTACAGATTTAAAAACTTTAGGAGAATACAGTATTTAATTTAAAGTTCCAATTAAGTGGTTAATAAAAACATTATTAAAAAAACGATCTTTTTTAATGTATACTACATATAATTTACTCAACACATACCCTGAAACTTATAATAAAAAAAACAAAACAATTTTGTATACTTGAAAGGTATAAATAAATATAATGTAATCTCACTTTCACAGTAGTTTTCATAATACGCCCCCATTCTCTGACCATCGTCAATCAATGGTCTCTCTGCATTTAAGAAAGTGCTAGGTCCATCAGGTAATGTTTTATGATCCAGGTGGAACAACTGACAATTATACTGAGTTCCAATTGGTGCTCCTTTATACAAGAATGATCGGCAGAGAAACTCATTTTCAATTTCACAAGCTAAGCGACATGCAGCCTCACTATTAACCTAAAAATTGGATCAAAATTAAAGTATTATAAATTAACAATATTATATCCATAAAAACCAATCACACACACACACACACACACACACACACACACACACACACACACACACACACACACACACACCTACACCCTTACACATACACACACACACACACACACACCAATATATTTAATTTGCTATAACTGTTTAAACATATGTTTATAGTTGTAAACTTGAACTATCAAACATATTGTAACAAGTTATTGTACAATATTTTTATTTAATTTTTAAAAATAGGGACAACTTTGATATTTGAATATTCAATTTTGTATAGATTGGGTTCGAAAGTACTTGCTTTGCAATGTTTCAAAACAAAATAATACAATCATGTAATCTTAGCTTTTGTGCTCATAATGATTTCAATAAATTGTATCTGTGTGCATGTGCCTGTGTGTCTGCATGTGTGTGTGTGTGTGTGTGTGTGTGTGTGTGTGTGTGTGTGCGCACGCTCTTTATGGTAATTGCAAAAATTATAAATTAGTATTGTTGAAACAAATATATATTTCTAAAGATTTGATATTCACAAAAAGTATAAAAGACAACAATAAGATACCTGTAATTCTTTATCTACATAATAATGGAGAGTTGCATACTGAGCCACTTTATCATCTGCAACACCAATGCGAGGTATCTGGTACACTCGTGAGCTCTTGCAAGCTTGGTTAGCTACAAAATGTTCAAGTTATGTTAGTGGCAAATAAGATTATCTCACAATAATGTAAAGTAAAACTATAAGACAATGGTTTAAAAAAATTAAGTTTAAAATAGAAGAGTGTGAAATGATTATAAGAAAATGATTAATTACAACAATCATAAAAAAAGGCGTTGAAAGATGTAGTGAATTTCTTGAACTAGTGAAAAAATCTTATAAAGCTCAGGGCAGAACAACTTATAAAGAATTTATAAGAACTTACTAAATATATCATAAATTTTAATAATAAAAGCTAATGTAGTAAAAAGTCAATTTTGTTATTTTTTCATTTTGAAAATTGTACTCATTATTTTTATAACTCAAAGTCAACCAAAATCACTACCTTACTGATATTTCTCAGCACAAGAATGCTGTTCTGAAATAGCTAGATTACTGCCATAAAATATGAAGAATATTGATTTGAAGCAGAAAAATACTGTCTTGAAGTAGCTAGAATACTACCCTGAAGTAGTTACATTACTGCCTAAAGCAGTAAAATATTTAAAGTAACAAGAATACTACCCTGAATGAAGTAGAATATTACCTACGACGTACAGTAACAAGAATATGATTTGAAGTAGCAAGAATACTTGCCCTGAAGTAATTCTTATTTGCAAACAAGTAAGCCTCATTTTACATTAAAGGTATTTTGAAATAAGAGATAAAGTGTAATTATGTCCTAAACTCATACTTTATTTAAATTGTTAAATTGTGTAAGATTCATTTTCATTGATGATTATGAGAAACAGAATCCAATATTTCAATATATTTATTTATCTATTTTGTAGAGAAAGTAAAGAAATATATTTTATCAACTTTTTTAGATTCTACACTTCAACAATTTTGAGATTTATTGCAAATCCCTTATTCTCACATTGTATAAAATTAAATAGTTTTTTACCAACATGAGTATTACATTGTTTTATTTTTGCTGTTAAATAGCAAATTTTTGCTTATTTATAAAACAAAAAGGCTAAAAAGTTAAAGCATACTTTGAGGTAGAACATACGTGTAATATATTTTACACTTTAAAAATCAGTACAATATTTTTGTAAATTTTAAAAAAGAGGATTACGTGTTGTATGATCATTTGTTGAAAATACAAACATCATGTTTTAAAATATAGGTCTGCTCTATAATACAATTGGATTGAATTTATTACAAATAGTCTGTTAAACTCTTGAAGAAAAATAAATAGTTAGTCTACTATTATAACATTTAACACCATGACTTATGAGTTCAGGGTCATAACTAACATATTTTCCTACATATTTTAATATTTTCCTTGAGATAGCATATAAATTGAAAGAAACTACAATGGAATTAAATTTAATTATAAAATTTGTACCACAAGGGCTTAAAACTATTAAAATCATAACCATGTCATGTAAGATCTGTAAGCATTAAATGTTTTATCTGAGAATTTGAAAACTAAATGATTTAGATTTATTGTGATATAGTTAAAATGAAGAATAATTTACCTTTAAGACATAGATTTTCAAAATAATCAACACCTTGGGCATCAATAAATTGTACATACTGTCCTGTTGTTCTTCTATCTGAATCACTGAGGTGGCACTGTAGAGTAATATAGTTATATTCAACAGAGCGACAGGTGAAGCGGTGCTGAAACAACCAGTTTAAACTTGTTGAGTTCCTATTAATTATACCAAAAATTTCAAGATAAAGGCTGAATATACCCTGACTTCCACAAACTTAAAATGAAATAAATATTTTTTAAAACTTACTATTAGAAAGTTTCAATTAGAAAATGTATACAAATTTATATATTGTTTCATTTGCATTTGATCTTAATGATTAGTCTGTTTGACTATATATTTTTAGTATTGTACATAGTAAATAGTAGTATCAGTTTTCTAAATAGTAAATCAAGTACAAATATAGACTACATGCTACATATACCTAATGAAAGGTGTGGAACTAGTTTTTTGGCAATAGTGAATTACTGAAATCCGGTTTATGTTCAGTGGTGCTAAGTAACATGTTTGTCTTGTAAATGAACTACACCCATTGTTAATCTAAATCGTAATTTTCAGACTCAACTTCAGAATGTTTGTTATCATATTAGTGGGAATGTAATTGCAGAATGTGAACAATACACGTAGATATTCAACTAAAGGTAACTACAAATGTGTGATATAATTTTGTCTTTGTTTTTGTTTTAAATGTTTTAACACTGGGCAAATAAGAGGGCCATTTAAAAATCTTGTTCAGGCCAGATGTGGCCCATAGTTTTGCCTGAACAGGTTTAAAATAGCTAAAAACTTTGTACAAGTAAATAAATTTATTCACCATGGATTAGCAGTCCATGATAAAATAACTGTAGAGAATTATTACTCTGGCAGTTTCTGTATTCTGGATTAATCACCAGCCAAAGACTAACATTGAACTGTACATAAAATCTTTGAATTATTTTGTTTATGATATGTTTATAACAATGATAGACAGATATTTGAACAATATAAACAGATATAGAAACATACTAAGAACAAATCAACATTGAAATTCATACAAGTGAAAATGAATAAAGTCTGGAGAAATACTGTAAATAAATTTTAAAAATCATGACACTGTATTAAGCAAGTAAACTAAGTACTGTATACAAGTTCACAAAAATTAAGTTTACCTCATTAAGGCAAGCTGCTAAACATGCTTCTTTGGTAGAAGTGTAGATAAGTGCGTTATCCAATCCACGAATCATTTTGTTTGGAACACGTTCAAATGACCATGGTCGCAAACAAACATTGTCTGAAATTATTTATAATAATAAAATTCAATAAATTCATATATTTTAAGCATAACTATTAAAACTTGAAGTTTTTGTGTTGTACATCTTGAAGTTTAAATAAAAATTACTACTATTGTTATCACTTGGCAAAAACAACTACATACTGATATTTATCAGCAGATACGTTTCGCACTATGTCAGTGCATTTTTCAATGGTTTGTCTTGCCCATGATTCACGGCATTGAACAATGCACTGATCTAGTGCAAAACGAGTCTGCTGAAAAATGTCAGTCAGTACTGGTTTTTTGCCATAGCAAAACCAGTAGTACTGGTTTTTTGCCATCATTATGAAGTTGTATAGTGTAAAAATTACAACTAACCTGATCTGATTTGAAGTTTGACCATATAATAAAGGTTAACAGATCTCTGAGGAACATCAGCTGGGTTGTTAGCATTGGTTTCATTTTGTAATTGACAGAGTGTCTCTTGCACTGGAGTCAAAGGGTTCAGAACAAAACTGAAATATTTAACAAAAAATCATTTTTATCCATCTTTATTCCATTAGATTTTATACAGTCAAATTACCTTTAATTAAAGAATATTTTAAAGCGAGAATAAGCCTACATTCTGATTTTATAAGTATCATTGTAATTTGAACGCTAAATAAGTATTTTGTTCTATAACATTTCAGTAGAACAATAAATATGTTCATTATTTGTAGAAAAGATTTTACAAGATTATTTTTTATTCATGATAAAACCGGTAAATTAAATTCTTAAATTTATGGGTAAATTTGAAATTGAGTAGCTAAATAGAGATTTTAAAATCTTATAGACATTGATCATACTTGAACCTGGAAACGATTTGTTAACGAATGAAATATTACACCTGGATTTCAGTTACAATAATACCCTACTAAAATTATTGGGGCAGTAATTAAGTTGTAAAATTTAGTTTATTTTATGTAAAATGAATCGAGAAAGTGAATAAAACAGGTCCCGGACCTGTAACTACAGTAGGCCCTAATGTTACAAGATAACATATTTTTCTTCAGAATTAAATTTGTTGTTTACCAACTACACGCACTTTTATTTTAACAAAGTGAATAAACTTTAAACCTAAACATAACCACATTTTTTTCGTACTGAGGCTTGAGTATTTCATGAATGTTACTGTAGCTACAGATTTGGGACCTGCTTCATTCAATTAGTCAGTTCATTTTACATAAAATCCATAACACTTTGCATCTCAAATAACACCCTACAAATTTTAGTATAATTTCATAGTTTCGTTGTAACGGAGGAGCTGAAATCCAGGCAAAATCTTTAACGTTAATGAAACGTTTCTTGATTTATGTTTACATGAAACTTTTTAAAATCTATTTTCATCTGAGAAACAATCCCTGATAGTTTACTTGTTTCTTCCAGGAACACCCTCTGCGTTAATATTTCCTTATGAGATTTTGAAATAGCAAGTAGTCATTAGCAAGTTGGAGTAAATTCATAACACATAAAATTGCAAAATAATACATATCATAAAGGCAAAAACCTAAGAATTGCGGTAACATAATTACACGAAGTTGTTTGCTGTAGAGAGGCTTTGCTTCGTAAAAGGAAGGGTTGTTTCGGAACGCGTCAGCAAGTAAGCTCTTACGTATTCGCTCAGTTAAGTATCATTTAATTATAGTTACATGATTGTAGGCAATAAATGTAATATTATTATTTAAATAATTAAGGACACGCCGATCTTATAATTCAAGTAGATTTACGTAAATTTAAATATTAGACACTGAGGAAGGCACCTAGTGAGATCGAAAGCATTTTGTCTTAGGATGTTTTCATAAATTTACTTACATTAGAAAATCGCGACCGTTAATTAGTTAATTAATAAGATAGTAAATATAATGATGGCATACAAACATTAAGCTGAGTAAAGGATTTGAGGAGTGAATTTTAAATTTTAAAATATTATGTTGCATTTTTATTTGAGTCTTAAATACAAGAAGTTCATTTGCTTAACTTACACCCAGGCATAGTTGGATTTAAAGATCTGGAAAGGGACAAAAGAAATTTCCAAAACGAAATCAAGCTATCCCTTTTTAAGGTAATTTAGACCTATTGTCAATAAATTTAATCTATTTACTTTACAGAGATATATGAATACAACTCAACAAATAAATATGGGAGTTAATAACCTCACAGCATAGCCGTTCTTAGAAAAAGTGAAACCTGAAGTAGAATAGTTTTTGCGAGGCCTTTCTTGAAAAAGTGATTTTTGAAATTCTCGCGCAAGAAAGTGTGTTTGGATCAATTTTTGATGAAGCAATATTTTTCTCTAAACACGTCATTCTTTCTTTAAATACGTCAATATCGAAGACAGTTCTTACAATTTTATCTAATTGTTGTTTATATTGTCTTAAACTTTGTATCGTTCATGAAAATCTGTAGTAAATAAAGATTGTAAAACGTTAAGCACGTAGATAAAAAATAACAAACTCGCTGAACGTATGTAGAATGTATATTTTTAGGTTTTTTATATTATTAACTCTAAAAAAATATTTACGTGATTTTGTTTCATTTGGCAGGTTTGAAACGCCGTGCCGCCGCCGTCAAACGACGTTTTGCATTCTTTTGGTCGTGATGCTGATATCTCGTTCATAGGTTTTGTAATTAATCAATAGTTTAACATATTGCGAGGGTAATCAGACAAATATTTTAGGTACGTACAGTGGCGCACTCAGAAAATAATTATGGGGGGGGGCTGACCGGGAGACCCTGGGGCAACAAACGGAAAACGTTTTAAAAATTCGTAAGAATAACCGGTATTTTAAGGCATTACTTTAAGTTTATTTTAGCTCTTTGAGTGCAAGTTTTGAGTAGGGACTATAGAAATGAATGATATAACCCAGCAGATAAAATAAGATTTTAGGTTTTATTTTGACAAAATCTTGTTATATCAGCTGTCTTACAAAACAAAATTGAGTCTTCTTTTGGCCTTCTTCAGTATGGATAATAGGCCTACACTGTCTGTGTCAACTGGAATTTCCCTGTGGATATTAAGATTGGCTAAGCCATTTAGCCTACTATCAGACATCGTGTTTCTTAGGTATGTCTTGATTCTCCGAAGAGTGGAAAAGGAGCGCTCTGCTGTGCTGGTGGATACAGTTATAGTGATGAAAATCTTAAGTAGGATATGGATGTTTGGAAAGATTGTTTTATCACAAATATTTAGAACATCAATTGCATTGACATGGTGTGCATTGTGTTGTTGGAGAAAAGCTTGCCAAACTTCCATTTCTGCCATCAACACGTTTAAGTTGTTGTTTTCCAAATCTTCTTCATAAACTTTTTTTTCTTTTTTTTCTTTTTTTCTTGAGGGGGGCTACAGCCCTCTTAGCCCCCCCCCGTGGGTGCGCACCTGGGTACGTATGGCTGCACATTGTTAACTTTTTTACTTATTTTTTAAAAATATTACCAGTTTAAAATATTTATGTGAATATAAAAATGTCTGCAATTTTGTTGCTAAGCCCTACTTTAACTATTTACTTACGCGCTCATTGAAATAACCATTGAAATAAACAGCAATGTGATCCGACTTAAAGACGAGGGGTCAGGTTCAGACTCAGGGGTCAGCCATGCAACACAACAATCGTGTTTCGCCTATCAGATGTGTATTCTTCCGTAACCTCGTGCAGTTAACCTTGTCTTGTAAAATAAGTAGTTTCAGAATAAACAATTTGTAGATGCATGCAAAGATATAGTATCAAGATATGGGACATTAGAAATGATAATCGTGAAGCTTACCTTATAGGAAGTAAATATACCTTTTCATAAAACGGAATGGCAGGCTAAGAGTAAATTAATTATTATTAAAATATGTGATACTATAGATGTAGGAAGGAAAATATTACTATATTGTGTGAATGGATAAAGAAATTTTCCAATTTTAACGCAACATATATAGTTTAGCAGAACTGTTGAGATTTTGTTGTTTAAAAACTATATTGACTTTATTTATTCATAAAAGTAAATATAAAATATGTCTTTTATAAGAATAAGTTTCTTTTAACAAAATAGTTATTTTGAAATTAATTTAGTTTGATGAGGTTGTGAAACGATTCTTCAGCATCACTTAATTTTTAAGTTTTCTAAACCTTTATTTCTCAGAATTGAAACAAAAAACAAACAAAAAAATGAAAAAGATTAAACGTAGGTAATCAAATTTTCAAGATTTATTTTTCTTTAGCCTATTAATGTCTTCCTATAATTGAATGCAGAAAATGAAATAATGTTTTACGAATTACTGGGTTTTTTTTCATTTTGTATAAAGAGTACCTATATTTCTACATTTGTAGTTTGACTCTGAAAAACTGTTCACAACAACATAGCAAATAATATGTGTAATGAAATCTGCAATGAAATTGTATTTTTGATATTTTCTTATCTTTAATTAATTCTGTAGGTGCAAGAATGTTATCAAGTTGGGTAAATCGTCTTTTAATAAAAGAAACAAAAAAAAAAAAAAATAAAAATAAAAATCCCAGTTTACAATACAACACTAAAACTTTACGTTTATGTAGCTCAGTTTACTTGTTTTATACTAAATTTTTACGGCAACAATTCATTTAAAAAATTAATTTAGTCTTTCACTTAATACCTAAAGAATGGCAAAACCAAATCTCTTTAGACCCAGATCTCTTTAAAGGGAGAGGAAATCAGCACAATATTCGCAAACGATGCACTCCCGGATGTATGTTGTATTTAATTTAAAAAAAAAATATTTATTAAAAAACGGCCCGGAAATTATTACAGTTTTGATAGAAATCACCATTTATATTCTAAGAAAATTGATAAGAAAAATGTTATAAAAAAATTCAGTAAAACTGTTGCATTATTTTTGAATTTTGAATTAATTATTTCATGGTCTCAAAAAAACTTAATCTTGTTAAAAACACACACTTAATTTCTGTAGGCCTATATTTGATAGGTTTTAAAAAAATATGATTTTAATTTCGTATTGAAAGTTCATGATTTTTTTATAGTAGACTTCAAAGAACAGGAAAACAAAAAAATTTAAAAAAATGTTCAATATTTAATTTAAACAATGTTTAATTGTCATTAGCATTAGTAGTTATTCACAAAATAAACAAATTTGTAGCTTTTAGTCACTTCTTTCAATACTGAATAGACTGCACTTTTTTACAATCAAGTCATCATGGAGCGCCTCTGCTCTCTCTTTTTTCTCTCATATCCAGGACTAAAGGAAATGTATTTATTCAAGCTTAACTTATTAATACCTACATACCTATCCTCTAGCCAACGATACCTAGTGTGTTTTTCACTGTACGTGATAAAAAATAGAAGTTATTCTATAAAAGGGCCCACCAAGCTATATTTAAATATTATAATTTATTAATGATAATTTCTCACATGTAATTGGCTACTTTTGTTTCATGACATGGCAAACAATATATGACTTAAGTTTATAGTTCAACACAACAGTGAAAAAAACGAAATATTGAAAAGCTTCACTCTATTAATTTACTTTTGCAACAGACTTCCTCCTAATTACTTGTTAATTATTGCATCACATATATCATACAACTTTTACACTTTTTATTGAAACATTATACTTGAAATAGAGTCTGCTTAAACAACGTACAAATTTGGAATAGAAATTACTGGACGTTTTTAAACTTCCATCGAACGCCTTTTGTTACAGAAAAACAGTCAGAAATAAAGCCACGGCCATTCAAATACGACAAGGAAGTTCACACTAGGCCTTATAAAACAATATGATGTTGGTTAACCTGAAAGACGAGGATTGTACATTTAAACTCAAATTAATATAAACCTCTGTTGTAGAAGCATAGCCCGAAATAAAGCCACGGACTTCCAAATAGGACAAGGAAGTTCAAACTAGGTCTTACAAAACAATATGATGTGGGTTAACCTGAAAGACGAGGACTGTACATTTAAACTCCAATTAATGTAAACCTCTGTTGTAGAAGCGCAGCCCGAAATAAAGCTACGGACTTCCAAATAGGACAAGGAAGTTCAAACTAGGTCTTATAAAACAATATTATGTTGGCTAACCTGAAAGACGCGGCTTGGCAATCTGGTTCCTCACGGCACCAACCTTGGCACTCGTAGAGAGAAAGGTTTTTGACTGTATAATAAGTGTTGCCCCTGTAGTCCAGCTCCGTTAGTTTCTCGAAAGCTACTCGACCTGTAGACAAAACACACTTCATTAAACAGCTGCCACATAGCTAACTGTCTAGTTAGCACTATGCACAGGAGGCAATTAATGCAATAAGGTTCTGTTTCAAAACACATTATTCAGAAAAACCTTATTTTATTTAACAATTGAATAATTTAATTGTAAATTAAATTAATTGATTTTCCCCGATTGTGTTATAACGAGTTTACCGATGATATTATTCATTGATATTTTAATAATGTTAAGAATTTAAAACACTATGAAATACGTAAATGTGTGACACACACACACACACACACACACACACACACACACACACACACACACACACACACACACACACACACACACACACACACACACACACACACACACACACACACACACACACACACACACACACACACACACACACACACACACACACACACACACACACACACACACACACACACACACACACACACACACACACACACACACACACACACACACACACACACACACACACACACACACACACACACACACACACACACACACACACACACACACACACACACACACACACACACACACACACACACACACACACACACACACACACACACACACACACACACACACACACACACACACACACACACACACACACACACACACACACACACACACACACACACACACACACACACACACACACACACACACACACACACACACACACACACACACACACACACACACACACACACACACACACACACACACACACACACACACACACACACACACACACACACACACACACACACACACACACACACACACACAGATGCTCATACGCACATGCACACAAATATGAATTTACAAACTACAAAGTGAAGTCACGCAACATTAGTTTATCCTTATATAATCGCGTAAAGCGGAAGGAACAGATGCAGATGTTTACGCCGTTACCTTGACTTTCACAAATTAATAACTTGCACCTGTTATCCAGTATTCCAGCGAGTAGTGTAAAACTTGTCCTACAGAACGCGCGAGTAGTTCGTTTAGAGGTGTAGTCGAACATGTTTTAGTGTACAGTAAAATGTAAATTATAGTTTAAGGTTACAAAGAAAGAATGATGGATGACAGAGCGCAGGTAATAAATGGAGGCGCAGTAAGTAGTTTACATACTGGACACTGGTATACAGAGTGTTGCGGTACTTTAGAACGGAGTCTGGAAATGTTTCTGTGTGTTCCAAATAAAGTAAAAGCATATTAGTTGAAGAATTGATAATGAAACGCAAGGGAAGACAAATATAGCATGATATAGTTGATTAATCAACTGCTGGCCAAATAGACATTCTCGTATCACCTGAGAATATTATAACTTTTTTCTTTCTATATTTTTAGGGACAAAGAATTACAAACTGTCTATCAATATAATACTTTATTTTATGTAAGAATCTTTCATCATTATATATATATATATATATATATATATATATATATATATATATATATATCTATATATATATACATACATACATATAAAATATGTTTTCTTTAATTATAATAAAAACAACTGAAGATATTCAAATACAAGGATTATTTATGAATAAAATAATAAATAATTCTAGTATTTGAATATGATCAGTAGTTTTGGTATATATATATATGAAGTTAATATATTACTATTGTAAATATTTTTATCCACCACTAAGTGCAATAATTTTACCTTGTGTGATGAGATATAGTCTCTCTCTCTCTCTAATTTTGTAAAAATATTTTATTAGATAATTATTTTCCTGAAGATGCAGGTGCTATTTTATCGGCGAAAAGCTTTGAATAAATATATTCATTAAAAGTATTCTTGTTTTTGAAATATTTTTAATTTATTAATTATATATATATATATATATATATATATATATATATATATATATATATATATATATTTATACAACCAGCGAAAATGTTTAAATTGTGTATAATGTTGATGCCTTATTGTATATCCTATATTATTCAAAAACTATTAAAGAGGATTATATTGACATTGTAACTGATATTTCTAAAATTCCGGGAAAGAAAATTCATAATAAATACGGACAATGAAGCCACAGGGAAATAGTTCTGAATCTATTGCTGTGAAGATGTAAGCACTTCGCCTTAAGAAAGACGTTCAAATTAATGTCGGTCAAATATTGTATGCACGCACGCCGAAAGTCCTTTTTACGATTTTATAATTTGTGACACAAAATATAAACAGCGTTCAATAAACGTCGATGTAGCTTGTATTAGTAATCTGTTACTTGATTGTATCATTTAGACAATGATGAATATGCTCTTCGTCTTAAATAAGAAAACAAAGAGTATAAAATTAAAAAAAAGTAAATTCCTATTTGCAACAGCAAAGACAAGTTTTCTTTCAGTTTCTTTTAATAATTACAAATAATATAATTATGTTTATACATATGTCAGAATAACAATATTAAGTGACAAAATAGAAAGCGGATTTCCTTGCAATTTTCCATTTTCCTTTCTATGTTTGGTGTTGGAGTATTATTTGTGTTTATTACTATATATACGCTTTTTTCGTCGCTTGCATTGTGTTGTAGTTTCTTTTCGCTTTCCTTTCGCATTATCCGTTTATGAAGCAAGGTTTGATACCGTTGATCCAGTTTGTTAATTTGATTCTTTTTATTCATTTTAAATCCCAGAGCATTATTTACGATATTGCGGGGTAGCCATGGCAACAAATTTAAAGTTGTACAACCAGATGGGGGCAAAAGAAAAATTAGTATAGGCCAAATTCAAGCTATGGGAAAGTTGGCTCAGTGCCAAAGTGTTAGACTTCGAACATGAAGATACTCAGTCAGAATCCGATCTAGACCCCTCATTTTTTTATAATTTAACTATTGAATAAATGTTAAAAAAATTTGTATTAACATCAATTGTCATCCACTATAGTTTAAAAGAAATTTATTTGATCTTGAGTGGATTAACAAAAATGTATTTTATTAACGATTGAAAACTTTTACTAGATATATATCATGAGAGTTTGAGCTAATAGAAGGAAGTGAAAAAGATTCTATTATATTTATAAGACATGTTATAAATATTTTACAAATTTCGGTATAGAAAGTGAAGACAATTTGAGACGATTAAGAGCAAACATGCATTCGACTCGTATGTCAGCCAGTGTTAGGTTTTAGGAAACGTTAATTTCAGCTGCAAAGGTATGGAGGATTCGTTATTTCCGATCGCGGAAGACTTAAAACGTCAAGTCTACAGTTAGGAACTAGACACACGAGTAACCTATATTTAGGAGCCGCGAGACGTAGGCGAAGTTGACCTCCCGTATTTGCCCTGGGTAGAAGGAATAACAGGAAACTCCAAAACAATTTGGGAATAGATTAGAAGCGAAGTGTGGGTAATTATTTGATGTAGCCTACTTAGTTGTATCATGAGTAAACAGTTGATTTAAATTCCGTTATGATTTATCTATCATAATATTTACGTAGTTGAAAAAATATGTTTTTCATCCTTTCCTCTGGTTTCTATGTTTAATATCGAAGACAGTTCTTACAATTTTATCCAATTGTTGTTTATATTGTCTTAAACTTTGTATCGTTCATGAAAATCTGTAGTAAATAAAGATTGTAAAAGTTAAGCACGTAGATAAAAAATAACAAACTTGCTGAACGTATGTAGAATGTATATTTTTAGGTTTTTATATTATTAACTCTTTTTGATTTAATAAAGCCGAAATACCTAAAATAGTAAAATGTTGAATGCGGAAATAATAATTTGGTAGAACACATTATAAGATTTTATGATTTTACTAGATTGTAGGAAAGTCTATTTCATAGAATGTTCTGAGTGATGGAGGTTCTTCGAAACGCGCCAACAAAAATTAATTTTACAAAGATAGAAATGACGGATATTTATGACACCCAAAATAATGCAGAACATAATTAAATATGAACGGATGAAACTATTAAGCATGTTTTACAACCTTAATAAACGTTGTAGCACATCAAATGACGAAAACATGAAGAGATAATTCATAATTTTAAAATAAAATACTTAATATTGCTTGAATAAAAAAAATAAAGATAAAACTAAATATTACTTACTCTTTTGTTCTGAAAGTTTTATTTTGTATTTATCGTTTACACAAACCGTCTCTGAGGTAGCAGAAATAACCTAAGTACTAAGGCCTTAGGTACTCTGAGAAACAATAAAATTGGATGCTGGCCTTGAAAATTGTGTACAAAATTAATAATAATTTGTTTTTACAAACAAAAGAAACTTTATAAACGCTATTTTTCAAAAATAAAGATCACTATTTTACAATACATTACAATACAGCTACAAAGTATCTGTTAGGATAGATTTTGTTAAAAAAAATAAAGATCACTATTTTACAATACATTACAATACAGCTACAAAGTATCCGTTAGGATAGATTTTGTTAAAAAAAATAAAGATCACTATTTTACAATACATTACAATACAGCTACAAAGTATCCGTTAGGATAGATTTTGTTAAAAAAAATAAAGATCACTATTTTACAATACATTACAATACAGCTTCAAAGTATCAGTTAGGATAGATTTTGTTAAAAAAAATAAAGATCACTATTTTACAATACATTACAATACAGCTACAAAGTATCCGTTAGGATAGATTTTGTTAAAAAAAATAAAGATCACTATTTTACAATACATTACAATACAGCTACAAAGTATCCGTTAGGATAGATTTTGTTAAAAAAAATAAAGACCACTATTTTACAATACATTACAATACAGCTACAAAGTATCCGTTAGGATAGATTTTGTTAAAAAAAATAAAGATCACTATTTTACAATACATTACAATACAGCTACAAAGTATCCGTTAGGGTAGATTTTGTTAAAAAAAATAATAATACAAAATAAATAATACAAGACAGTGACTTTAGCTAAACGTCTAAGTGAAGCGTCTTCCATGTTAATGTACGTTATTGCATAGACGCAAGTTGGAGGCGTTTGTCGCTACAGCCTCTTAGATTTAGTTAGAAACCGTTATTATTATTTTATTTTTTGGTATAAGTAAACCTATCTAAACAAACACTTCACAGCTATATTGTAGTATATCTGTAATATAATTTAGTATAAAATAGTATATTTTATAAAAAAATCTGAATTTTTTAAAGTTTCGCAGGTGTTTAAAATTGAAGTTTAATGTATATTTTCTCAAAATTTTTATTTTAAAATTATCAGTTATAAGTTTTATTTGTGTTTGTATTTCTAAGGACTTTCTTCACCGGCAGAATTTATTTTGTAATTTCGGTGACGTCCGGCTAACGTACAATTAAGAATAAATCTTGCTTACAGTGTAAAGTTTGTGTAGTTACAAAACTGTCAATGAAGAGTTTGTCATTAAATTACTTATGAGAAATAAAACAGTACTTATGACTGCGAGCTGATGCTCGTTATAAATATACTATATAAAAGAGTTTTGTCACATAAAGAAAGAAAAGGTGATAAAGAGAAAATCGTATTAACGTTTTAAACTAGTGGGATATCTAGTCTATGTTATACGTTTCGTGCAGAAGACGGATTTAAATCAACAGTTATTCAGTTCCCATCGTTATGCGGCGGTGAAAGAAATTAAGTTCCCTCCATCTGATATCACCAGACAGACAATTAGCGTAACGGTTTCATGAGGTGTCGCCACGCGTATATAGGCCGCATAAATACAACAAAAACTCGTTCACTTATTCGCGACACAAATGTTGTTTGTATTGTATTCGCGACACATTGCTCTTGTATTTTTCCATTATTATCTTATACCTGAGATAGCTATAACCCATAAATGTTTTTAACAGCTATAATAAATATAATACTTAATACCAATAAGTACAAATATAATCCAATTGAAGTTTTTAAAAGAAGTTATCGTGGGACTATTCAATGAAGAAATACAATTTATAATAATTGTTCATGGTAACAACTGTTGTATTAATTTTAAACAATTATGTTGTATTTTATAAGAACGTTTTGTGGGAAATGCATTATTTGTGAAGTATTTTATTTTCCTCATTTCGAATTTTTATTTTTATTCTCTGTAATTATTTTTATTTAATTTTTTAACAGTTCATATTTAAATAAGCATACCTATTCTTGTTAAATTAACGTAGTTCAAATTTTTAATTTAGAATTCAAACAGCTAAAGATTTATAGTTAATATGGAAATTTGTATTTTTTAAAGATAACTATGATATAGCCTTGTAGGTATGTCAGAGATATATCTAATAGGAGCAAGTAGCAAATTTATCTCTGATCACAATCTAGAAGTAAACTCTCTGCAAGAAAACATGTATAAGAAATGTCCAATAAAGGCAAAAGAAACACTAGCAAAATTATACATCGATAATAACTTAGATGAAAATATCTGCAAGTAAAGTCCTTTTCCCTCTAAAGACGAAACTTACTAATCAAGAGATAGTAAACAGATTAAAGTAGAGACAAGCTACGGGACCCATAAAATAGATAAGATGGTCTAGGATAATCGCATAAATAAAATAAAAAAATTTCTTTTACATTGTGATTCTTAGCGCGATGTCACACGAATCAGAGGTTTTGCTATACCGGTGGAATCTCCAGATATAATCCAATGACAAAACATATATCGAAGGCAAATGTATTGGAAGGGCATTTGGCAAGATATGGAGAAGATATTAATTTGGTATGACAGTTTAGCTTGTGTAAGTTACAAAACGAACCCTGTTCAAAAACGAAGAGATGAAGCGGTTTAAGATCGCAGAAAGACGAAAGAGGCAATGGAATGGAAATGAGAGAAACTCGTACTTCAGCGAAACTACCATGTAAGCGATTGTTTTAGAAATAGACTAGAAATGAGACCTTTCAAATCAGAAACAGATAAAAAACAGAAAAGAAAAAGAAAAATTGTTCCTTTTAAAATTAAACCATGTAAGAATAAACGTAACAGTTTATTAAGATGGTCCTTAGTTGTCTTATTTATTCTAAAAATATATAAAGGAAGTTTATTACCACAAAACAGGTCTAATTTGGTCATCTTTTCAAAAATTATTATGTTTACAGTTATAATTTTGTGCCGACATAAAAAAACTAATCAATAGAGTCTGCCATCTTCCGGCCTTGTCTAATTACAAATCAACGAGAGTTAAAAATTCCCTCTAATTTTGTATTAAACTCTTCATAATCCATTAAAATTGTGTAATCTTTTCATTATAGCTTTAACCTAAAAGATGTCCGTGTACACTGCCGAAATGTTCACAGTCTGTAAACTCTGAATCTGTTATTTTTTATTCGCGCCTGTGGTCGGAGCACAACGGTACAGGAATCAGTGAAGCCCGCAATGAAACACGTAATTATGGTTGCACGTGGTGCTGCCTTGTGCGACTTTACACGTGGGAAAACCCACAAGTCTTGTGTATTTCGTATTTCAAGAGCTACGGATGCGGTCGAAATTTTGGTAGGAATAAAAAAAAAATGTTCTCACCGATTTAAAAGAATTAAGTAATAATCCTTTGTAAAAAGGTTTTTTTGAAGTAATGAAATTTAAAATTTTTATAAATATTTGAGCCAACTATTATGAGCAAAACTATAATTTTATCAGAGATACTTTTAATTTTTTCCTTCGCTCTGGTTAGTTTCATTCTAGTTCCTTTTAATTCTTCTCACAACGACCTAACTTATAGACACATCTTTATGACCATAAAGGGGTTAAAGAACAGGAACACTCTCTTTAGGTAAGAGAACAGGAACACGTGCCGTCATGTTTCCCCATATATACTATAAGGGTGATCTATCCCCTACCTCAATCCTAAGATATTCACATTTCTTTCTTATCTTCCTCAGGGGACAATCAGAGGATAGGAGTGGATGTCACCTAGTTCTTGCTGTGGCAGGAACTTACCTAAAGTTCATTTCACAAAGTCTGCATAGGTCAAACAGATCATTTCGGAAACGATTCCATGAACATATAAAAACATTCACAAATCTCAAAACTCAATAAAAAACTTTGCTTACTATCTCATTAACTTAACCAAAACTACTACACACAATTTTCAACAAACAAATTGTGCATACCTTAAGTAACAATAGCATAATGTTTATGAAATACACATTCGTGTCAAATTATACCCAATATTTATAAATAGCGTCCAATTCAAACATGCTGTTTGACAAAACTACCACTAAAACCACCTGATATAAATCCCATCCTATCCATAAAATCGAAGGGGTCAAATGGTTTCCGAATTGACAAACGCGGTCTTCTTCATTTGACGTCAAACATAAGCGCTACTACAGATAAGTTTACATATTGCTATAAGTTAACGTGTATACTAGTAACTCAAGTTGACGATAAAAACAAATAATGTACAATACGCAAATAAATCGTTGCTTTCAAACTGGGAGTCTCTCCCCTACAAGTGGCTTTAGTTTCAACACGAGTAATGCATTTCGTCTAGGTCCGAAAGGTGGTGACTGTTATGTTAGCGATTGTTATGGTAATGACCGTGGCCGCCATATTGAAGTGATGTGTTACTTTGCATTCGGACGAGTTGAACCGAGTTATTACGATCGAGTCGTGTCTAAGAGATCGGATTTTATTTTAACGAGGCCTGGTTGTATTTTAAGTACCTTGTGTCGTGGGATTTTCAAGAGATTTTATTCCTCGGTGCGTTATTGATTTAATAATAAATTTGAATTAAATGAACTGCTACCAATATATTTACATTTTTTTGAAACACCTTTTTAAATAACCATATTTTATAATTAGCATTGTAATCATAATATAAACATCTACCTCTTTCTATTGATCAAAGAATAACAGGAGTAAATACCTAATTATATAATCACGATCTCAAAATATTAATAAACTGTAAAGCTACACACTTTTAATGCATTATTTACTTAACAAAATATTTTAAACTTACCTAATGTAAAAACAGCGTTTGTAAGAACCAGTATTATGTACCACCTCCAATTACTAACTAGAAACAGACTGCTCGGCAACATTCTGAAAATAAACAGAGGTTACATCAATATTTATTTGCTTTTACAAATTAACAATTAGTCATTAACATAAATTATACAGTCTGATTACAGGCTCTACAGAGTCACAGAATCACCTTCATCTATTTAGCGAGGGAATATCCTAATGACTACGAATGCAAGTTTTATTTATGATAATCAGCTCCTATGAAAATAATCTTATTTTTCTGTAGAACAGACAGCTTTTATTAAAGAAGAAAAACTAAGTAAGTTTTCGTAAATTGAAATATAGGGAACCAGTTTAAGAAACGAACCCTATATTAATTCGAAAAAAATTATTATAAAATTTATTTGAAAAAAATTAGTATGAAATACGAAAACATATCTTCTACTTGTATATTAATAGCACCTTTATTTATGGATAAATATTTGGTAAACGGTAGATGTAGATGAAATGATAAATGAGTTAGATTTCAAATGTATTTTTCATTTATGGTATTTTTAAAGTAATTGAAAAATAAAGCAATAATAGTTCCAAAAAACAAAAATAAAAGAAAAAACTATTCAATTGTAACATTTTAGCACAATAAATAAATTAACATAACCTGCGTTTTTAAATAGCTGTTCTGCAACATACCCGTCAATATAAAACAGCCGTGATATGAAATCATACTTTGTCACCCAATTTAAGCTAATACTGACGTGCTCAAATCTGATGTAAAGTTGAAGATTTTGATGTGTAACTCTCCATGCTTTGGCATGGTACGCCAAAAGAAGTGTTTACTTTAAAAATAACTCCTATTGAAAAGTGTAATGATTTGAATAATTTTAAATACATTACCTTATGGGTTAAGTACACCTTATATTATTTATCCATATTATAATCAACAGTTTCTTAATATTTTTATGGCGTAAACAAATAAAGTTATTATCATACACCACATCACATGGTAAGCCTTACCAGCTTTAGAAAAAAAAATTGCGGTTGTTTAGAAATTAAAATTCATAGTTGACAATAAAACGAACACCACAAATGTCTAATTAGGCTGAACTTTAGGCGAGTTGATCGCGTGCCTCAAAGTGAAACAGTTTAGGCTTAATTGATAAAAAGGGTTTGTAGGTTATGTAAACGCGAGTTTACAACTTCCGACATTAGTGTTCATTACGCGCCGACATTCGTTACACGAGGGTCGTTATGCAGAGCAGTTGGTAATGCCGTTATTCAGGCGATTCTGTATTAAATACACTTAAATACTCCAGGTTATCAAAGCGAAGCTTCGGTGCAGAACTTTAATCTCTTTGTTTTAGGTTAATATTATTCGCGGTGCTTAATGAGGATCACGGTTCAGCGAGTCGACATTCTCAGCATTTGCATATTTCTTGCTTTTGGACCTTTTTACCGTTAACACCACGAGATAAAGCTACTTTAGACGTAACGGTGCTAAAATCGAGACAATTACGTAATTTATAGATTTAATTTGTAACAAAAATAAACATTTATATTACTTGAATTTTGTAGTCCATTACGTTCGGTGAATCTTATTAGGACCACACCTCAACACACTAGAACAATATGAAACTTACAGACACACAAGAACACAAAATACAAACATATTAAACGAACAAACACAATACAAATCACATACTCTTTGATACTATCGAAAACCTACCTTTAAAACCGTCACCGCTTGACCCAACATCTCCAAGTAGAAGACACCGACGAAGATCGGCACATAGCGATCGAAAACTTTCTGTCTCAGTAAGTTTTAACAAATTTACTAAATATAAAGTTCGGATAGTCATAAACTATTGTTTAAGTTATTAATAATTTATATTACATTATTAACTTTTATTCATATTTTGTTTTACGTTCTTGAGATACAGGATACCCAAAAACGACAACTGTCGTGGCAATAAAAGTAGAAACGGCCGTTGAACTCCTTTATCTCTTTATAATAAAGCAGACATGGTTCAAGCATCTGTGTCTTTCAGTCTCTCATCCACTAAAGCAACGTCCAGCTTACTCAATCATGCAATCTTTCAAACGAAGAGTTGGATCTTACAATATGGATATGCAATTCGGAGACACAGAAGAAATACCCATAGTATAAGCCCTGGCACCTTGGAAGCATCCTCAAGTTAATACCAGAAGGATTCTTCTGAGCAAAACCGCGAAACGTGACTCTGAGTAACAATTAAGAACTGAGGCAATAGAAATGATAAACACAACCAATAGCAACGTTACTAAAATCTACACTGATGGCTCTGTCAACTAGTCGGGAAAATATTCAGGTGCTGCTTGCTACAACCAGGAAACGGGTGTCATCCACATCATTCCAACAAACTCCTTGTCTAGTATGGATTCCAAGCTGGTGGCATGCAGCCAGGTTGGACTGTTTACTGGGGAGTGATACAGAATACCAAATTAACAAAATAAAAAGTGTCGATTGAAGCCTTGTGCAGATCATCACCTGCCGATTACGCCATACGTCTGTCATAACCTCGAAACCTTGCATCGAATAGTGCAACAAGGCAAATCCATCACAATCCATTGGATACCAGAGCATTGTAAAGTGGTTGCAAATCAGGTGGTAGACGTAATTGCCAAGCAAGCTTTATAAATGAAACCTATCGTCCCGCTCAAAGCTCATTCTTAGAAGCAATGAAAAGTACATAGAACACAGAGGTGAACATTTTGATCAAACTCTGGAATGCGGATCGTACGGGAAGATATTTGTTCGCAGTAAACCGAAGCCTGTAGAGAGGTCCCGGAACTGTGACATCCAGGGTGGTGTAGCAACATTTGCTGCCCGTGCCAGCACCGGGACACATTGTCAGAGAAAACTAATCGCACAGTTTTAATTTAGTGGACTTTCTACTGTGGCAGAAGAGACATTACAGCCCATACTCATGGAATGCTCAAGCCCTAGCAACTCTTACAGAAACAAATTAAAGAAAATAGCTGAGGCGAATTTGAGTAAAATACTTAGTGAGAAATCCCTTTGGGGCCTATCTGTAGCGGCATATCATGGTCATCGACGTTAACTAGAGCTGGACACTCGTAGAAGAGATTACAGAAGATAGAGTAATTATTCTTAAATATTCTGAGGATCACCGAGTCTTTGTTTCGTCCAGAGAATGTGTAATTTCAGATAAATACACTGCTAACTGACAGTTTGAAACTGTCAACTTTAATCTCTGCTTACAAGAAGGGACTGAAATGAATTGTCCTTTAATAATACCAACATGTTTGATTATTTTTCAAAGTTATACATACTGAAAAACTTTTACTGAAACATTAACATGTTTCATGGAACACATTTTTATACCGTTTTCAAAGAATCAATAATTACCAAAATATATCAAAGTTAAAGCATTAAAGTAATTTGTACGATATCTACTATGAAAAAATCAGCAAAGATATCTGCAAAAATGACGAAGGAGTTTCCAGATTTTTAAGTACTAAGTAATAAACACAATGAGCATGATGGGAAGGAATAGAAAGACAGTGAGACTATAATGTTATAAAAATAGTGCAGAAGATTTATGGATACAACACTGCCAAATTAAAAATAAAGAATTTATCCCAAGGGTTATCAAATAATTTAAACAAGGATTCTGTTTGCCACCTTCTCTCTTCGAATTTTATTTAGAAGGAGATTGTAAGGGATGGAGGAAGAAATGTAGCAGAACAATAACCCAACGTTTTATCGGTTGATTAATGAAAACACTTTATATATCCTGTGGTTTTTCTGTGAGCACATCGTGGTAGCTCAGAGGAGTAAATATAGAATATATGACCAGAAAATTCACAGAAAAATATCCAGGGTGGAACATATAAATACAAGTAAAAAATACTGAACATGTAAATACGAGCAGAATAGCAATATACTCGTAATTCTAGAGGATTGGTGAACAATTCGCTTTTGTCAAGCATACAAATAGTACTTAGAAGTGAAATTATTTCGAGAAGGGACTTTGGAGTAAAACTATAAAATAATGGAATGCTTAAATAAAAAGCAAAAATAATGCTACTTTTGGAAATCGCCAAAAAAATTGAAAGAAAAATATAACTATTTTTCTAAGATGTATTTTGCTTTTATTCTTCAATATTTTAGATTTATATGTATTAGGGCCTATATATAGAGCATATAAATATAGGCCTTCCCCTATATACCTAGTAAATTACGATTATTATTTTAATTCCATTATTAAAAATTATTATTATAAATAAAATAAAATACATAATAATACATAATAATATTTATATAATATAATTCAACAATCAATAACTTTAATATTGTATCGTATTTAAGTATTAAAGATCCCATAATACAGAAAAGCAAACAAAAGCACAAATATTTAGGAAATATTCTTGTTCAATAACTGTTAAAATAATGTATCAGAATAGAAAGTGAATACCTTTTTATCAAGGTGATTGGTATTATTTGTGCTGCTGGTTCTCTAATACTAAATAAATACTATAAGCTACTCAGCGTTAATTTTTTTATGCACATCAAGACATTAGATTTTCAGATAAGTAATCTATAAATTAGAAATAAAATTTCATTTTTAAAATAATATTTTCCTTTCTCTATTTATATATTTTCTTTTATCAAAATGCAGAGACGCTCAATGTTTTTTCTTCTAAAATTAGAACTTGGTTTTTCTAAAAGAATAAACCATAGTAAGCTTACCTATTATACTGATTGCTCTAACCTACATTCATATCTTGTCAATATCTAATTTACTACACTGTAGATAAAAGTTTATTTAATTTAGATTTTTATCACCTCAATGTAAATACTTGTAATAATTTATTTAATAAATAATATACAAGAGCTCAGGTAGGTCTTACAGACGATACAAAAAAGTAAAAGTGATTGAATGATTTTGGGTTTGGTATTTGAGCTGAGCGCTAAAGTTGTAAATATGTGAAGACCAATTCTATTAAAATCATTAAACGAAGTACGTTATAAGAAAATGAAGTTTGTATTCATCGGGCAAATTAACCCTGGTAATAGACTTAAATGGTGGGTTGAACATGAGCTCCGATGAGAAAGTAAGTTTTTGCTAAGAATAATTTACACGAATTACATCTAATCAAGAGGAACTTTAATGTAGCATCATTTGGAACACGCAACACACGGAAACAGTCTTGAACAGTGATTAGGGTATATCAACAGATTTTTGCTTTTCATAATCTAAAACAATAGTTTCATAACCAATTTTATTTTATTTTTTTATAAATTTGTTAGAGAACTTTTACAACCGTAAATTGGAAAAATTTAAAGTGAATTTTGTTTTGAATGTGCTTACGGAATCTCGAACACTGAACTCCCATAACTAGAATTCCAAACCCACGTAAAGCAGATGTTGCTTATGACCTTGGGAAGGTCAATGGGTGACTAAGCCATTTAAACAATGGAAAAGTTGGGTAATCATTGACCCCGTGAAGCGATCAAAACAGGTTTTGTTGATTTAAAATAAAACCTAACGGTAACTGGAAATAAAAACGTGCTCAGTGAGCAAGATAGACTAATCAGGAGTGACTCATCCTTTACTGAAGCTGTCGAAGAATCCAGTAAAGCTGAATAGGAGCTCAACGGGATTTCAACATGCGAATATTTCACATCTACAATTATTATTGAACAAAAGTTTTACTATAGTCTACTGGAAATTCTTTCTGAAAACACCTTTCCTCAGTTATTTTCCAATATCAGCAACAACACATTCACACTTCCGTGGTTCTGTCAATATTTCGACACGGTCTTTACCGTGAATGTGTGCGACTGTGCGAGGTAGCGCAGCGAACGTGGGAGATGGGCGATCACGTATATAGCAACGGACAATACCGTGCTGGAATTCCCATAATATCAACAAGCCTTTGTGTCAAGGTAAACCGCTTTCTGAAGCGTTGACGTGACAAAATATTGTAATTTACTTGAACTTGAAAAAGCACAAATATGTGACGTGTCTCCTGTAAACAGGCTGAACTAGGCTCCTCAGCTTGTGTTACTGAGGGATTATTTTTCATAGTTTAACAATAAAAACAGGGTAGCAATAATATTTGAACTTTTGGATAACTCGAACCTGCATAGTGTCTCTATAAATAGCTTCTTAAAATATATTATTTTCTAGAGGTTAGCAAAACTTCGTCGACGGCTTTTCCATTCAAATAGGCTTTTTAAACTCTATTCTTCCAATATTAAATAACACTCATTTTAAAATAATATATTTAATCATGTATAAATATGTGTTTGAAATTATCTATTGTCTATGTTGTTGGACATTTGCCATTATTTATATATTTTTAGAACAGTCTGAACCAATCCCGATTCCAATGTAAAAAATGAAATCCCTGACTACAACAAACATAAAAACTGTAGTTACAATAATTTCGCACACATCACAAATACAGTTGGCACAATTGGAGGGTTGATACTGAACAGGACTGAAGATACTATCCATGTTATTGAAACGCGTATACAGGTTTTGTGTTTTCTTTGAAGGAAAGGCACCACTTTCTTATTTTTTAATTCAAACTTTCCGAACTAGAAATCTATTATTTGAAGATATATATGAAATTATAACGTTACTTGCAATAATAGAGGATTACAAGAGATGGATAGAATGAGAAATTATAGACCATCATGAGCTTCATAAATTAAAAACTAGAAAAAAACGAATAAATACTAACAAACAAAAATAATAATTCAAAACTTTATACTATATAGAGAGGAAAAATGAAAATTGCAAAAAAATTCGCTTTCTATTTTGCCTCTTAATACTGTGATTCTGTCATATGTAAATAAATATTTATATGAATTGTAAATATAAAATAAAAAGGAACTAAACATTTTTTTACTTTAGCAGGAATTGACTTTAACATTTTTGTCTATATTACTTGTATTTTAATCTAAACGATTAAATAAGCAATAGATTTGCCTAAAACAGTGCTTAGCTACTATGCTCTAAATTTGTTATTACCTAGGTTTCAAATTTTGTAATTCATGAAGCGTTTGGGTATCTTTTGAAAATACACAAATGAAGGAAAATGTCCGAAAAAGTAGTGCACATAACAACGTGGAACATCTGTGGCGTAGTTTATTATTTTAAATAAATAAAACAGCTTAATGACTAAATCGTTTTATGTGAATCCTTATCTACATTTCGGTTGCAAAGCAATCATCTCCAGAGGAAATTAAACAAGAGTAATTCTTATTATTCTTGTACTTCTTATAATATAATATATATATAATATGATATTCGTTTTCTATATACAGTATATATGATATATATAGTAAGTGACTATATAGCAAGTATATATAGATATAGCGACTTCTTATATATAATATGATATTCTTGTAATAATTTTCTCTGAAGATGATTGTTTTGCAATTGAAATGTACATAAAGATTTAAATCAAAGGTTTTTGGAGTTAAGAATTTTTATTTATTTAAAATTTAAAAAAGTACGTCATATAATATTTAGGAATGCTACATATGTTTAAGTTCCAATATTATATAAAATTAAGCTTATGTGTACTAACAAAGAATAAAAAAAAGTATTTTGAAAAACTATATTTAATACTCGTAGTATATACTTTAATATTCATTGAAACTAGTTTTTCTCTCTTACATATTTACTATTATTATTTTTTAAAGTATTATAATACTTAATATAATTAGTATTATATTTATAGATTTTATTTATTTATGGTTTTAGTATTGTATAATTACAGTGCAATCTCGGCAATCCGAACTAATAACTGCAGGCGCTTGTCCGGATTACTGAAAAGTTCGGATTATAGAAAGTACCTAAGTTTGTATTAGGAAAATATGCTGAAAAAAACCTCAGCAATATGAATTCGCATTACTATTTTTATTTAGATTTCTTTTTACATATTTTTGTTATTTTTAATTACATAAAAATGTATTCTATTAAAAATACATAACATAAAAGGCTCTTATACATATCACAGCTTTTTTTCTACTGTTCGGATTACTGGAGTGTTCGGAGTATTGAAGTTCGGACTGTCAAGATAGCACTAATAATAATTACAATTGGTAAATTTATAATATATATATTATGTAATTATTATAATTAGTAATAAAATACTAATTTATTAATGTGAAGATATCGCACTAATATGTATTACCGTCAACCACAATCAGTTATGATGATGCAATGACTAATATACGTCACGGAAGCGTTCAACTAAAGCAAAAAAGTCAGTTTCTTGTATAAAAATTGTGTTTGCCTCTATATATTTTGTTTGTATGGGTATAGGGGGATTGGCCATAACTTCACGTGCCCAAGGTCCTCTAACTGAAGTAATTGTACCCTCTATTGGAGTCATAAAGGATTGTTTACCCATAATAACCTTTGTACGAAAAAGAATAAAAGAAATTAAGTCCAAATAAAGGAAATAATATCTGGGTACTTGGAAAAGGAGAAAATTATGGGATTAATTGAAAGCGACTCTAATCCGATGTAGATTGCTTCCAACCGAACCGGCTGCAGTTCTTGATCAGGATGTAAACATATTAAGTTTCGTTAAAGAATTACTAGAAAATTTAATGTATTTTTTAAAACTTCTTCAGTGAAATTCCGTAATAAGCACAGTCTATAATAAAAATTTCAGCTGTAAAATCCTTTCGGAAAATTTATAAAACTTGTAAAAGTGTTACTTTAAAGATTGTATGTTTATCAGCTTAGTACACAAGTTGGGAGCTCTAATCTATACATTAAGTTACTGTATATATTTTTACAGGAAGCACTGTATTTTTCGTTTTGAATGCGACACACACAGAGGGAATGGATAACAATTCATTGCTTGTTTCCTTAGGCAAACATACTAGAAAGCAAGTTTTTTGTGTGGTTATTGATGATCAGTAAGTATATAAAGAATTGTTAATTTGTAAGATCATAGATGAGCAAAAAGCTAATAAATATCTCTCGACTGTAATTTGAATGCAGTTAAAGTTGTTCTAGCTAACAGCGTTATTACAGTATTTACGTCTGGCGGCCATTGCTCAGTAGAGCGGAGTAAGATGCTTCATTTCATCGACCTCTCTCCCTCCCTTTCTTTCTGTAATTGCTTCACATCTAGAACACTTATCAAAGAATTTTAAACTCACATAACATGAAGAACAACAAATGCAGAATTGATGAACAATTTTAGGTCTCCAAAAGTAATAATTGTATGTACGTCAAAATCCTGTCAATTCAGTAATAATTCTTTCAGAGAATCGGTTCATAAATCATATAATGAGAATATTTTTCAACAAAAGGATATTCTTCGAAGAAAGGAACTAAAATGTTAAAAAGAGGGTCATAAATATTGAGAAACTATTTATTTCTGCACAGTTGTAGCTGTTAGGGAAGTGCAAAACCCCTGGCCCCTGCAGGGATAGATAACGGAATTACTTGTAAGGTATATCTGATGTAGACAGTTATTGGTTTCTTAAACACATGCGTACTGTGTATTATCGACCATTGTGTATAGCAACGTAGCTAGAAGCTCCATCTAGGAGTTGGGCTTAGTATTAACATTTCGGAAGGGCTGAGAAATGATTTATACCCACAAGGAGAAAATTTTAAATATTAAATGCCAACATGTACAATTTTTGAGCTTATAAATAGAAAAAAGTTGAAAAAGTAAAATTGAATTCTTTTTTAGTTTAAATACTCTCCAAATTTAAAAAGTACTCAATGAACATTAAATTTAAATACATATTATACTTTTATTTATAAAACCGGAATATAAAAATAACTAGATTAAATTTTCTACAGTTTTACAATTTTACTACGAAATTCTACTGAGCATACGAGATTTATAAGGAAGTTTTGTAGTATATCATCCGCTATTATGCATAAGTAAACAAATAAAGTCAATATGTTTGCCATGACTTGTGAACCTTATGCTCTTTTATAAGCTATGCTTATAAATTGGTTATAATACAAAATATTTTTTGATTACGTATCTAAAATATTAATACATTACACAAGATGTGTTGTAAAAAAAACTAAATGTTACTGTATCGTATTAAAAGGTTTGAAAAATATAATTTGATTGTTTAGTTTGCTCTGATAATATAAAAAATTAGAAATTTCAAAAATGAAATTAAAGTTTCTACTGGTGTTGAAGAAGTTGTCATAAAGTAAACATTATAAACAGTATATATATTTGTGAGTGTAATAATCTCTCTCTCTCTCTCTCTCTCTCTCTCTCTCTCTCTCTCTCTCTCTCTCTCTATATATATATATATATATATATATATATATATAAAGGCCTATATGTATAAAAAATGGAATATTCTTGTTCACGAGAGTTATTTGTTTACCACACACACACACACACACACACACACACACACACACACACACACACACACACACACACACACACACACACACACACACACACACACACACACACACACACACACACACACACACACACACACACACACACACACACACACACACACACACACACACACACACACACACACACACACACACACACACACACACACACACACACACACACAAACAGACACACACACACACACACACACACACACACACACACACACACACACACACAAACAGACACACACACACACACAAACAGACACAAACAGACACACACATACACACACACACATACACACACAAACAGATACCATACACACAGCATAAACAATCTCATAAACAAGATTATTTCATTATATTTGACTTTACATATGTATTAAGCTGAAGCTTTACCCTGATTAATAGTATCAGCATTTAAAAAACTTATTTAGTTCCGTATAATTTTGTAACTAGATCAGGATTCTAGAATAAACTAGAGAAAATGTGTAATTTCTACTTCAAATTTAGCATCACTGATGTACAAAATGCAAATTATAAAATTGGGTATGTAGTGATGTAGAATGACGGAGTGTAGAATTATGATATATTTTCAGAAATTCTTTCTCGATGTCATCTATCCTGTAACCGTAAGCATATTACTTCTACCAAATTGTCTGGTGTGACTGTAGCCAGTCGGCGGAGGAAAGTCACTTCGTGGAGAGGTTCATGGTCGCCGAGCATGGTTGGGTTTGCTTCAATAGGTCATACTCTGTTCCGCCCGTCTGTTCGGTAAACGGGTCAAAACCGGACATGTCTGAATAAAATAGCCTCATTCAAGATTTAGACTTTTTTTTGATTTGGTGAAAGAAAAATATCGTTTCCGATTTTGGTAAATCTAAAAGATCAAAGTTTCTAACAGCTACAAAATTCTTTTTTATAAATTAAACTCAGAATTTGATGACAAAAAACGTTTATGACTATCGTAATATGTGGTCTAAAAGACACTATAAAAAACACTCATTTTGAGGCAGAATATACCTTAAAGTCTTTTTAAGCAAGATTTTTTTACTTTATGTTCTAAAGCACGTGACCACATAAATAAATAATAACATCTGAAAACAACACCTCAGAAATAAATAACATCTAAATAAGTGTTTAACGAAGAAAATAGTTTTTATTTGTCAGGACAATAGAATTATTCTATTTTTAACGATAATATTTGACAAGGCCCTTTAAATGTCTTCAATAAGTTTAAATATATTCCCTTTAAAGTATATTCTTTTAAAAATATTCAATAAATATGTTCTTTTACAATACTTTTTTTCGAATATTTTTAAAGTAATTTTTAGTTCTATAACTAAACGTTTTTGTAATTAAAGGACAAAATTAGAAAAAATAAAATTGAAAATGAATCTGGAAACCAATCAAGCTTTTATGTCCATCAAAATCGTTAGGGTCAATATGCTTTTGAAATTGAAAATTTGTATCTCAAGGAAATATTTTTGACGTTATATAGTCTGCAAACAGAAAACGAATGTATTCAATTCTAAATGTTCTATAGATACAGTATTCAAACGAAAATGTTTCCTATGGTTGAGAGGTACTACGTTCCAATCGATCACAGATTGAAATAACTACTAATTATCTTTCTTCTGCGGCAAAAAAAAAAACAATTTCATGACGTGATTAGTATAATAATTAAAATACTTGAAAATTGTAAATGAGTGGGTTTCATAGATATAACTTTAACAATATATTACATTTATCAATTGTAAAATTCTTACGGATATTGGTGTGTTAAATGGTGAAAGGGTTGTTACTATAATACTTTTACATTTTTTAAACATAATACATTTTCAAAATAATTATTTGTTTAATTTCAAAAGGACCATCATTTAAAAAGATGTGTCCCATTTTACCCATTTTTTTTAAAAATGAAAAGGCTAAACAATTAAAAACTTGAGCGTATGGGAATACCTCAAGCTCAAGATACAAAGTAATAGACCAATGCACTAGTGAATCACCTTTATTTGTTTTGTCTCAGTAAATTAAAAGTAAAAAATTAAGTATTTCATTAAATTCATATTTATTTTCTTAGGTTTTAGATAGATTATAATTCACTTAAAACATTTTTTCAGTGTTTAACATTTCTAAATATTTATTTAAATATACTAGAGAAACAAAGTTCTGACGATTTAAAAATTCTGAGACACCTTAGTCGGTGGGTGAATATTGTTACCATTGTTTTTAAACATATATTCCGGGAAGTCCTTGATAATGCTCAGCTGTGGTGTCAGCAATATCGTTTGGAATCAAGGAGACTAAATTTTTGATCAACGATCAACACTGTTCACCACATTGTCCCCTTTAAGTAAGGCACAAATCATTGAAAAAGCAACATATTTATATCTGGGCGTCAAAATAAATGATCATTGGGATCATTCGCAGGGGTATTAGGATTAAGAAAGCCAAATATGTGTTCAGCCGAATGAAGAAGATTTTCAGAAATCATCATCGGTTGTTGACAACTAAGATTAGATTTTTGTTTTTGCTATACGTATTTCGTCTTGTTTTCTGGAGTGAAGTCATGCACTCTAACGGAGGGTATGAGCAGAGAGTCGGTGGCTTTTGAGGTTAGCAAACAATTAAGGGTACAGTGGAAAGGTCACAAAAAGCAGGTGTTACTATTGTAGACAATATTAAGGAGTTGGTATTTGGAAGAAGAAGAATGGAGAGGCGAAAAATCTTATGGTAGAGGAGCTGGTTCTTCAAAGATGACTCGGCTGTTTACGAGAATTTCAGTGCTTTGTGAAATCAGCTAATGACACAGTATCCATAACTGCTACATCTTACATAAGTGAAATTTTGTTAAAAGAGTAATTAATTAAAAAAAACAAAAGAAAGACAAATTGAATAGAGTGGAAGAACATGACGAGGAAGAGAGACAGGAGGAGAATGTAATGTGATTCGTGTATAATTTTGCAAATAGAAAGACCTGATTCAGAACTAGACCTTGTTATAAATTTGCCTATTGATTTGCATAGACACGACCCATAATCACGACTCAGCGAGTAACAATTGAATACCGGACACTAATAGTAAAACATCTCGAGGCGCAGGCGGTCACGAGCTTTGTAATAGCCTTAGATTACTCAGGAGCTTGTTGGAGTCGCACTAAGCTCGGTGAAAACTTTCATGATTAAAAATAGATTTAAATTCGAAAAGGCGGTTACACTCAAACTTCACAGAGTTAACCATACGTTCAAATTTGGCAAACATCAACGCAACGTTTATTGTGCAGTAAATTATTGAGCTTTAGCATAACGTCTCAACATATTGGTAATAACTTTATGACTACAAATTTTTATGAACCACTAAAATAGTTTTAGAAGAAAGAGTAACCGAACAAGAAACTTCTTTTTTCTATTTGCGTTAGAAGAAGTAATAAGTTGAGGAAGAAAACGTGAAGCTCTTACTTAAGAGGATATAAAGCAAGAGAATCTCCTTCAATACTGATAATTTCTTCAAAAATTCCTGGATTAATAAGTGGTTTTTAATATATTTAGGTACGTAAAATGTTTATTTAATAGTAGGCCTATTTTCAATATTTTAAAAAAATATATTGCAATATTTTCATAAGTGTACAGTATACAGTTTTTAATATTAATAGTGAGAAAAACAGAATGGATTTGTTACATTAGATTTAAAAATAAAAAGAAATAAATATATCGATGGAAAACTTTCTAATACGTAGTATAAAAAATATTATATGGAATAATATATATAATGTAATGGGACATTATTAATTAAGAATGTCAAGGTGAACGCGTAACCTTTTTGTAAATCAACGAATTGTCGTAGATTTTCGAAAGTATAATACAGCTATCAATGTTATGGTCTTGTCTTCACTTAGAAGTTGTTTATGGTTTTTTAAAAATAATGTATAAAAACGAAAAAATATATAATTTTTTATTATAAATATAAATTATATATATATATAAAATATATATATATTATATTTATATAAATATAAATATAATATATTATATTTATATAAATATAAATATAATATATTATATTTATACAAATATAAATATAATATATTATATATATATATATATATATATATATATATATATAAATATTTATATATATAAAATATATTTTCTTGTTTAATAATTTAAAACAACATAGGTTATTGAAATGCAAGAATATTTATTGATTTATATTCAAAGCTTTTCGTTGGTTAACAGTACCAACATCATCAGGAATGTTGATTATCCAGGATAATAATCCATGTTGTTTCAATATATATATATATATATATATATATATATATATACATTATTTAATAAACAATTTCTAAGTAAAAACAAGATCATTTGTCTGTTTTTCAAAATTTTCTTCATTCACTCTGCGTTTTTCTTTTCCTTCTTTACCTTAATTCGGCTCCTGTATTCTTCATTTAAAATCCCTTGTTATTTTGCACAGTATTTTGTTTGGCAATGTTATAGCGTTTCCAACATTTATTTTACAGATTTGTCAAAGTTTTTCGAGACTTTTGCAAATTTCTGAGTAGTCCTTCTGATCTTAGTTCCTGTGATGTTTTATGTCCGAAGTATGCTTCTTCTACTTGACAATTCTGAGTAATATTTGCCGGTATTTGCAATTTGTCTCTTGAATCTATTGAAGCTCATTGTACGTGTATAAGTTTCCTACAATAACGCTCCATATCAAAATTTCAAAGGCAATTAAAAAACAACACAGACAACATTCCTTTGTTAATTGCCGGACTTTAAAGGATTTATTTTAGATGTTTTTTCTGTTGCCAGAAGTGCGGTTGTTCCGAGAAACCATAAAGCACAATTACAGTCGTCGACGCGTTAGGAAGTCCATGACTCGTGTTTTTTCTCAGCTCTGAGCGCGAATTCTTCTAACAGAGAGTTTTTACATCCACTCAAAAGTATTTATTTTTTTTGTACATTCATAGTGAAAAATGCTTTCTGCAATCGTTTAATGAAAACGACGTCTCCTTACAATGATCTTCATAACTATTTTTCAATACATTATAGAGTTGTTTATTTTTCACTACTAAAACTACGTAATATGTTTTACTTTTTCGATTAAAATTATCAAATGAAGATAAATAGGTTTATAATTTTCTTATTTATAACGGCCCTATAAGTCACCATTATTAAAAAACTTAGACCTGGCGATGTAAAATATCTTCAGAAACATAGAAGAAACCAGTAAAACCTCGTACAAAAGTTAAAATTTTTGAAAAAAGAAAAAAGACGTACATTTTTAATACACTTAAAACTTTATAAACTCAAAGTTTTTTACAAAACAGAACTCTATACTAAGAGTAAATTGCCTTTTAGCTATAAATACCAGGTTAGGATAGATTTTGTTATAAAAACAAAATCAAATTTTCTAACGTAAATTAACCGGTTAACAAACATAACCTCAATTCTAGCGTACGTTTACGCACTAGTGTACACATGATGAAGGTCACTCTACACATCAAAACTGATTACCTCCATTTAGGGAACTTCAATTTTTTTAAAAACCTAACCGACACTATCTGAACACTTTATGCAGGACTATGTTTTGAAAAGAAACATTGACTTTGTATTGTTTGATGTATGTTGAAAAGGAAGGTCATTTTTTACATTTTTTTCAAAATTATTAAATTTCATCTCCCAATGGTTATTTTCAACGTTTTTGTGCTTTCTAAGCCGTCAAATAATTGTGTTTTTTGCAATAAGAGTGGCGCGTGGAGTCTATAAAAAAATAATTTTCTAGTTGACAGAAAAATTAATGTATTAAAAATTTACAACAACACCATTAAATTTAAATTATTTCTTGAAATATGTGTTAATCTAAACAAAAAAAACTTTTATTTATTTCGTTTAAAGAGGGCGTTTTCCAAACTGTGAATTCGCGTAATACTAACAAGTAACATACAGGAGCGAATATTGCGTCTGCAGGAATGCAGAATATGCCTTCTAACCGCGGGAGGAGTGGCTATACCGGAGGTCGACTCAATTCTCTTATTCTCACAACGGTTCCAAATAGGTAATAAACGTTGGGACATAACTTCTCCAGACGCCAGTAATTGAGTGAACGAAATTCGCTTGAAATGTTATTAAAAGTTTAAGATTTAGTGCCAAAGTTGGCTCAGTGCCAAAGTGCTGGATTTCAAGCAGGTAGTCATTAAGTTCGAATTCGACCAAGATATCAACTTTTTAAAATTTATCTATTGAATAAATATTTGATAAAGCTGTATTAACATCAATTGACATCCACTACAGGATAAAGAAAATGTATTTAAACTTGATTGGATGAATAAAATCATCGTATTGTGTTAACGATTGAAAATTTGTACAAGATATATATATGTATATATAAGGAGAGTGTGAGCTAATAGAAGCACTTAAAAAATAGGCGATTCAGACTATAATCTTTAAATAAAATACCAACAGGTATTTATTGTACTAAAAAGAGCCGACTCATTAGATTTCTGTCTAGATTAAAATAGAAAGTCAACGTGGTTTTTAAGTTATGCATTTATTTTTAACACTTTTGTTGACCGCAACTGGAGCATAGTAATTTACCGCCACAAGGTGCCTTCGTCTATCAATAATGTGCTTCTCCACGCCACCTTAAAACTTGATGACTTGAATCAACTTTTCAATTGATTTAATTTTGTTCATGCGGTTTTAGGGTCGACAAAAAATTACTTGGGTTGTGTTGAGTCATTGCAAACTTAATATGTCACGTGACGGGTTACTAAAGCCTACACGCTTTAAGTCGATGGATAATGGATGTCGCTGGCTGTTGTTGGGGAATGAGTTGTTTTGTAGGCCTAAGCAAGTGATAAGTCTTTTGTAGTGTTCTTTGACATCAGGAAGAGAAAGACTAATTGAGTATCGCAATTACAGAGGAAGTATTCTTATATGCGTAGATATTGTGACAACATATAAACAAATTTATACAACCAAATAATTTAACATTCTGTAAAACTGCAAGATAATCATATGAGATATATCTACAAATTATTTATAACAGAATAGTTCCAGAGCAACTATGTTTAAATGTATTTAACAACAATATTCAAAATACAATATTAACCAATAAATACAACCATAGATTTAGTATATAAAATAATCAACAATGCGGTTTGTGTTCATGAAAAACCTCGACTTTTTATATAATGTTGTTTTAAACTGTAAAGGTTTTGAGTACATAATTACGACACGAGTAGATTTGGTTATATCAGTTACTAAAATAGTAACTAAGGTTTATAGAGGAAACTTAACATACAAAGTAAAACATATAGGAAATAAGAGAGTAAATGTGAAACTTGAGTAGGACCTATTAGTCTTTAAACTAAAGACCCATAAAGAATGCAATTATTAAAAAGTAGTTTTATAAATAAAACTACTACAATGAAAAAGTACTATAAGACGTGCAAAAGCATTAAGGCTATAAAAACCAAATTTCATAATATGCTTTATTTTAAATAAATAGACGCCTTCTAACGGTAAGTCGTCCTTTACTGTCTTATGCAGCACATTGGTAGTTTTATGTAAAGCTGTAACTAAGGATGACAATTTCAGTCGTGAAAATGAGCCAAATTCATTAAGTACAACTTTTTTTTATTAACGAAAGTGTTATTCATATACTTAAATCACTATTAAAAAACACATTAATAGCTATGACTATAATAGTTATAAAAAGAGCGTAAATTTTCATAAAATTGAAGTTGTAAAATATTTTAAAACATTTATGCCTTTAAAAATAAACAGCATAAATTTGACCAAATAAAAATTCGACACTAATAGGCTATATAAAGTAAAACGCTTAGAACTGCTCCGAAGCAAGTGGTTGTGCCAGTTACATAGGTTCATGTAACAGGTTTCCGTTATCTAGCGGACGTGCCGAAACCGCCGCCAACTACCCGTTATTTTGTAATAGTTATATCCTTTTTATATCTACTTGCTTCAATTATTTCTAGTTATATTAAGGAGAGATTGTTTGGTCCAAGTTTATTGTAAAATTCGGAATAAGCAACTTAGGTAAAAATGTAGAAATGATCTATTCAACTGCTCTGAAAATCATTTACGTAATTTGTAATGGGTTTATTTAAACATAGATATTAGTAAAAAATATTGTAATTTTTTAAAATCATAATAATTGTTGTTTGAAGTAACACTTTGGCCGGCAGTCCAACTACTGCTACTTATTTATTATAAAAAATAATAATTTACAAAAATTAGTTTTAATAACAGTCGTGGTGATAAAGAAACGTACAAAAGGATTGTGAATAGTAGATAAAACAAAGGTCGGCACAAAAACTCGTATGTAGCGAAAGGTTGTGATTTACTTGTGCAGGGAAACAGTTTATTTTTGTATTACACTCTGTACATGCAGAGATAATATTCCACAGATGTAAAAAAAATATTATACTAAGAAAAGATAAACAGTAGATAGCAAAACTAATGCATTTTTCAGATATGTCATGATTTTGAAACATTAAACAAATCATAATAAAATTCAAGTCAATTTAAATATGTCACTATTGATAACTGTCGGACAACAATAGCATCTATTATAAAAATTTTAACACAATTAAAAATATTTCCCAAAACCTCCCTTGTTCCAAAAACCATATTTTATTTTTTTAAAAGGAGAAGATATTTAAACTAGAAGTAAATAGCTGTTAAAAGATGGTTTTATGGTTGTTCTCACGTATATTATTCATATTGTCAACAATAATAACATTATTGAGATACCTGTTTGCGTAGAATCGATTCTTCTTTGTACTGTTATTAGCTGCTTTACGTATTCAGACCACACATATAACCGTGTTGCGATAATACCTTGCAGTGTTTACTCTGTTACCAATATTAGTGTTGTGATAATACCTTGCAGTATTTACTCTGTTACCAATATTAGTGTTGTGATAATACCTTGCAGTATTTACTCTGTTACCAATATTAGTGTTGTGATAATACCTTGCAGTATTTACTCTGTTACCAATATTAGTGTTGTGATAATACCTTGCAGTATTTACTCTGTTACCAATATTAGTGTTGTGATAATACCTTGCAGTATTTACTCTGTTACCAATATTAGTGTTGTGATAATACCTTGAAGTATTTACTTTTTACCAATATTACCGTTGTGATAATACCTTGAAGGATTTACTCTGTTACCATTATTAGCGTTGTAATAATACCTTGCAATTTACACTAAATAGTTTTATGATAATACCTTGCAGTATTTACCCTGTTAGCAATATTAGTGTTGCGATAATACCTTGCAGTATTTACTCTGTTACCAATATTAGTGTTGTGATAATACCTTGAAGTATTTACTTTTTACCAATATTACCGTTGTGATAATACCTTGAAGTATTTACTCTGTTACCAATATTAGTGTTGTGATAATACCTTGCAGTATTTACTCTGTTACCAATATTAGTGTTGTGATAATACCTTGCAGTATTTACTCTGTTACCAATATTAGTGTTGTGATAATACCTTGCAGTATTTACTCTGTTACCAATATTACCGTTGTGATAATACCTTGAAGGATTTACTCTGTTACCATTATTAGCGTTGTAATAATACCTTGCAATTTACACTAAATAGTTTTATGATAATACCTTGCAGTATTTACCCTGTTAGCAATATTAGTGTTGCGATAATACCTTGCAGTATTTACTCTGTTACCAATATTAGTGTTGTGATAATACCTTGAAGTATTTACTTTTTACCAATATTACCGTTGTGATAATACCTTGAAGGATTTACTCTGTTACCATTATTAGCGTTGTAATAATACCTTGCAATTTACACTAAATAGTTTTATGATAATACCTTGCAGTATTTACCCTGTTAGCAATATTAGTGTTGCGATAATACCTTGCAGTATTTACTCGGTTACCAATATTACCGTTGTGATAATATCTTGAAGTATTTACTCTGTTATCAGTATTAGTGTTGTGATAACATCTTGCAGTAATTACTCTGTTACCAATATTAGTGTTGTGATAATACCTTGAAGTATTTACTTTGTTACCAATATTACCGTTGTGATAATACCTTGAAGTATTTACTCTGTTACCAACATTAGCGTTGTGATGATACCTTGAAGTATTTACTCTGTTACCATTATTAGCGTTGTAATAATACCTTGCAATTTACACTAAATAGTTTTATGATAATACCTTGCAGTATTTACTCTGTTACCAATGCTATCTGGTTATTACTAGACGACAGTTGCCAAGCACAATCTATAGTGGTAACATCCTGCCTTTCGCATCATACTATTAGTTTTACTTAACAAAAATTATACATTTCATTCACAAGATGCTTCAATGAATAAATGGCTAACGTGGTAGCGGAAGGACACATCTCTTCATTCCGGTTGAGGCAGGTAGCCGACCCTATCCAAACCGTGCAATATTTCTATCTATTTCCATGCCAGAGGATCATTATGCCCTTTCTTGTATTTCTGCTTACGAGGGAGTGTAAAGGGTAGACAAGTTTTTGTGAATCATTAGAGAGTAGCTTCATTTCAAGTACACGACTCAGCGCAATGAGTACTCAATATACCCTCTAGCCTTCGAGATACCAAACATGATTACTTTTAAGACAAAAAATCAGTTTGATTTAAAAAATACTTTTCGTTTTTAAATAATAAAAGTGAAGTAATTTAATGAAATTTCTATAAAAAACTGAAAATAAATGTGTAATATAACGTTTTTAAAGTATGTTGTATTGATAAATCAATTTTAATATGTGTCTGTAAATTGTAATAATTCACAAACTAGGTAGTGGCTAGATACCTCCCTTTACCCCGGGTGAAAGCAGGACGACTTTATATGAGCCACCCATCCTCCAAAGTAATATAAATAGCCCTGTTCAATTTCGTGTTGGCCACTACGTCCTTTTCTTCGTTATATTAAATTAAAATCGTATCTTTCTTTTAAAAAGCGGACGTAACAAGCAGTCAACTCTTAATTACTGAGTGTAGGCCTTACACAAGAACGCAACCCTGGCCACCACGTGGTGCAATAGTTTCTTCTATATATCTTGCCCCTACCTTAATCCTAATTATGCATAATAGGAATTATTCATGGTAATGACAACACAAAACTAAGTAATAAAACTAAAACAAAAATTACGAAAAAAACGAGCAACATAACAATGACAAATTAGCATTCACCTTTACAATAAAAATAAATAAAGTATCAATAAACAATGTTAATAAAGTACCATTTTTACACAATAATACTATTACTCATATCTGTAAGTATGCTATTACAACTTATGTAATCCCAATAGCTTTGGTTGCATTTTCACACTGCACCGTAGTAATAGCAGGCACCAATGAGAGCTGTTTTATAACTGTATATCGACTATAACCTAACCTCACACTTACTGAAGCATTCGTTCTCAATTATAACAACACAAGAATGCTTTTGTGTCTCAATCGTATTGTGAAGCATAAATGATACGTACTCGTCGCAAAGCGGAAGGGTAACGTTCCCGACGGAAATAAAGCGTGTAATTGAGGTATCAGATTGGCCGTGTTCCGCGATAGGCCTATATCTGTGAAGGCCCAGCCCACTTGATGGCTTGAGAATCGGAACACAATGGTGAGCAAATAGAAATATACACGGAAGATCAGTGGAATATTTGAATATGAGTTATGATTCATTACGCGATCTCATAGAGTCGTTATGTGGGTTTCGTGATTTTCCCATCCTGATTAAAGAATTTAATTTTAGAAAGTCATTTGCGTTCGGCGAGATGTAATTTCGAGTAAATGACGTTAGGTTGGTTATACCGTAATATCTTCTTTAATTTACTTGGGAACCGTAATTTTGTTTTCTTGCGGTTACCATGTTGTTTAACGTCATTATCATCATAAAACAGCTCAAAATTTTGTAACTTGATTAAATTATTTAAAAAATATTTTATCGTTCAAGGTATTTTTCCTTATTGTTGGTTTCTTGAAAAATACGTGTGTATGTGTATGTGCCATTGCGTGAGTGTGCTCGTTTAAGAATCATTAAACGTATATAGTGAAAAATGTAATAAAATAATAAACTGGTGTTGTTTTAGAGACGTACTAGGATCACAAGAAATATTCAGACATAAACGTTGAATTCACCATTATCGACCTGTGACTGGGTGACGTCATTAAAAAAATAATGTCTTCTCTTATTCTGTGAGCTGTTCAATTACAAAACCATGCAACCTTTTTTTATAGGTGAAAATTTTCAATTATTTTTATGTACGTCTCTTAAACCCTAAATAGTTTGATAGATATATTTTATGTTACAAGGTTTGGTAGACTAGATAAGCTCACCATAAAAGGGCTACTACCTTAAACTTTTAGGGCTACAAGAGTGTGTATACGATATTTTAGTCTTGAAGATACTAACATATAGCAATTTGAATGCACTTGCCTATAGCAGTCTACCACTTCCTTGTATAAATGAATGTCTGGAGATTCATGCCGTTATCATCTCGGAGTGTATCTGACCCGGTGAACATAAAGTCCAACACAGGGATATATTATTAAAATTACTAGCTACCCCTCCTTGGCATTAAGTATTTATTATAAAGCTATTTAAATTTTTTATCTGAGAAAATGTTTTTAAAACGAAAGTTTCACTGGATAACGTTTCAACGAAACGTTTGCACGGATATAGAACGAAAATGTTACACCAAAGGCTCACTCTTAAATGGACGTATATTCTGGATAAAAAAGAAAATAATAGTAAATTAGTCTATATATATATGATGATGATGATGATGATGATGGTGGTGGGGAAAAGTTAATATCCGGAGTACTCATTTTAAAGTGGTTACAAACGCATTTCCAAAGTTTGATTCGCACTTCAATTGTTTTATGCGAGGGTTCACCTGGTCTATGCTAGATGAGATTCTGGCGAAACGTCGGAATTGTGATTTTATGCACTACAAAATTAACGGATGTAATCTATTAACTAATTACCTTTTTTTCATCCATGGAGAAATACGTATCAACACACACACACACACACACACACACACACACACACACACACACACACACACACACACACACACACACACACACACACACACACACACACACACACACACACACACACACACACACACACACACACACACACACACACACACACACACACACACACACACACACACACACACACACACACACACCACACACACATACACAGACACACACACACACACACATATATATTAAATAAATATATATATATATATATAAATAATGTTCATGTATTTGAATAACCTATGTTGTTTTAAATTATTAAACAAGAAAACATAATTTATATTTATAAGCAACTTCATATTTTGTTTTAAATTTCTCGTCACATTTATTCCGTTATAAAGTTTCATAATAATAATGCGCGCAAGAGCGCCGAGTCAAGAATCATCTGTCTCTCTTCCTGGTGTTAGTGGTTCGTCACACTTCCATATCCGATAGCGTCTGTTAGTCAGCGGAAAGGATTAGCGTGACCTTGGCGCAGGAACGTTGCACTCGCTAAGCAAAGGCGCCATCTTGGAATCTTCTTTTTATATTGTTGCACCGGTACGATTTGTGGTTTTCCATGTCGAAGTCGAGAAGAGTTAACAAAGCATGACCTCACTAATTGAAAATTTACCCAAGACAATCAACTTCATATTACCTTGCATAGATTTGTCTTGCCATTATGTATTACGGTTCATCATAAGGTTGATGGTTTAAAAAAAAAATATAGACAAATAAATGTTATATTTTAATATTAGTTATTTTGTTGCGAGAATAAAAAAATTGAAACTTATAAATAATAAATCTCAAATATTTAGTATAATTTAAAACATAGACTAGGCTTATATATTTTCAGAATTATTTTACAATAATATAATTTTACATAATCTATACACTTTGTACATAACAATAGCATTGTAGCAGTAGATAAATATGAAAACGCATTTGAAAACCCTACAGCTATTCCCTTTGGAGTCTATTTAATATAGTAATCTTGTGACGGATTATTCTAACTTTCATCAGATTTAGTTGTAGAATTTAATAAAGAGTTAATTAATTTAAACACAGTGAACTAGGCTGCGAATCTAAGCCCCGTTAGGCGACCTATCGCCATGATAGACGGACACTCTCACCGTCAGGTAGCTATGTTTTATTCATTTTTTTCTAATGAATGCAATTATTTCATAACTACAACAGTAAACTACGCAAATAAAGATACATTTCCAGATAACCAGTTTCTTTATTTTGGACAGGTTCTTACAGATTTGTTCTTTTCTGAGGTTTCACAGATATCATTTCTTTAAAAGGTTAAATTATTTGTTTGGAAAACCATAAAAGAGCAATAACGTTATGTAAACTGTGTGTAATGACAGATTTATTTTTACACAATTTTCAAGTGAATTTTGTTAAATTTAAAAACCATAAGAATTGAGAAGCAAATCTAAACTATTAATATTAACAAAGATTGCAAATAAAAAGCTTTACCGAAAACCTAACTTGATATTTTAGAAATTGAAAACATATCTCGCTTATTCCATTACACACAATTCTTCTTGCAAGTTTTAAAATAATTATGTAATTTACAAAATATTAGTGAAAATAAGTAACTTACATTAAAAAAAAAATAAACAAATAATAATAATAATCAAGAATTATTTAAAATTAAAAATAATCTGGAACGAGCCTAATGTGGAAAGTAGTAGAGGATAAACAATTATTTAATATATAAATATAATAAATTTTGGTGTTGTACTTCCTGGAATACAGGGTTTATTTTTTTCAAATTACTTAAATTTGTACCTTTTAGGTGAACGTATTGCTTTTATAGATATTTATATACTGCTTCTATTTTCTATTTCTCACCCCACTCTCAGAAGAAAGAGTCGGGAGTGATTATTCATGTTCGATGCTCGGAAACTCTAGGTTAGCTTCAAGGATTATGGTCTAGAAAAGTAACACTTGCTAACGAGCGCTTATACTGTGCATAGTTTCATTGTAGGCCACCACACTATATCATTTTAAAGGCGCGAGAAAATAATGTTTCAACAGCATAAAGAAGAGAATAGTAACGACAAATGGATGCGCGTGCAGCGAATGGATCTCATCAGATAGTTATGTAAAGAAATGTTCCCACGGTGACGAAACGTCGCATATTATCAACTTATCTGGTGATTACTATAACTGCACGTTTTCCGCAGCTGGCACGCAACCATACTAACGGTCGTGGTTATCTCTCAACAATTAAGTAATTCAGCCGTTGGAATCCAGGTTTACGTTCAAATAAGGAAAACCTAAAAAATTGTTTGTATTTTATAGATGAATGCAAATATTAGCCGTGAATTCAATGATTTAGTGATTAATACTGGAAAATATCCAAATTAATGGTTAAAGAACTAATCATACATATACTTAGTATATATATATATATATATATATATATATATATAAATATATATATATATATATATAT
>JBAIZL010000001.1:352435282-352527782 GCA_036971475.1 Prosapia bicincta | reverse complement strand
GTACTCCAGATAGTAACTATTCATCATATTTTTCCATCAGTGAAGGAAAACGTATCGGCATATATATATATATATATATATATGCCGATACGTTTTCCTTCACGGATGGAAAAATATGATGAATAGCTACTATCTGGAGTACATATATATATATATATATATATATATATATATATATATATATATATATATATATATATATATATATATATATATGCTGATACGTATTCCTTCACGGATGGAAAAATATGATGAATAGTTACTATCTGGAGTACATCCGTCCAATCTGCAGTCCATAAATTCCCAGTTCCGACGTTTCGCTAGAATCTCATCCAGCATTGACGAGGTGAACCCAACAACAGTAGAAGAGCGAGACGTATATTATACGTATAATATGATTGATTTTAATTAATTGTAGAAATAGCCTAAGATCACAATACAAAACTTTATCGTTAAAAGTTCATGTAAAACTTAATATCGTTGATTTAACATAATTTATTTATTTAGTCTGTAAAACATTAATTATGGTTTCATTCAAAAAAACAGCAAGCATGACTGGCACCGTTACCTCGTGACTCACGCATTCTACAAAATGGCGAATTGACTAGTTTGTCCGTCTGTCCTTAATTCCATGCTTATACACTTCGCTAAATAACTCAGGAATTAATGTCAGACACAAGTTTTAGCTATATTTGCAGAATAGCAACGTCTGGTGGAGTTTGATGAATAGTTTTAGTTGACCAAAATTAGTTTTTCAAAATGAAGTGATTTAGTTACACCGCATTTACATACTTAGTTATTTATATTATTCTTAAATATATGGAAATTAGAATGTTATTATAGTGTTACAGATCTTTTTGGTTTTTTCAAAAGGTTTTCATTTCCCTTATAAACCCATTTAAATTTTAATGTAAAAAGATCAAAATATGTTATTACATACATCTCACCTTTTGTAATTATCAAAACAAAACCTTTATTTATAAATTGTTTTTGTGTCAATTTATGGAAACAATTGACAACTGATAACAACTACATCTAAAAATATACTCCATATCTGTGTAATAGAGTATGCCTGGGAAGCAATCACTATCATAAGCTTCAAATTATTCGGTTATAAAATAGAAAAGGCTTGAATAGAGGAGAAGAAATGATTGCAAAACCTGTGGTAATGGCACCCAGCTCAGTTTACAATTACCGAGTTCCCATTGTCCAAAACTTCACAACGTCAGATAACAATAGACGATCTCACAACGATTTGGTGCAATTAAATTAACTTGCTGCTTTTCTCACAGTTGTAATACCGTTTATTACGAGTAGGTTTATGAGATCTTTGACCTTGACGCGATATGGACTAATGTATTATATGTTATCTCAGATATTTTTCGTTTTAAAATTAAAAAATACACTCTAAACAAGAAACAAGGGATTTTAAGTGCTGAAAACCATAAATAGTGCTAGAAAATATTGAAAAATAACCTCAAAGAAACTAAATTTATAAAATTGAATAAACTGAATGTATCTTTAACAAATTACTGATAAAAAATGTAAAGAGGAGCAAAAATATCTAGGAAAAAAATGTCTTTTAGTAAAAGTAATAAATGTTAAAAAAAATTTGAGATTATCACTAAAAGTATTTAAAGCAGCAATTTTTTTTCTAATGTGCTAAGAAGAGATGATACTTTTTGTTTCATAGAATAAATATTATGCCATAGTAAAAAATAATTAATTTACTGAAATTATGTATTCAAAATCATTAAATACCGTTTCAATTTGAGATGGAAACACGTTGTTTGTTTACTCAGGTCGAAGTCGTAGATGTATAGCTTCGTTTAAGAATTTCCTAAATTTCAAACATCAAACTTTGAATATCCCAAACTTCATTTAAACAAGCATTAAAAGAGCTTAGTTGCATTTTTTTAAAGTAAATATTATCGTGCACAAATCTTGGCATCAAAGTTTAATATTTTCACGAAAACACTGAAAGAGAAATAAAAAACATTTACATACATAATTCCATGAAATGCGAAGTGATGTTTAGCAGTTACATAATTTGGTTAACCTGAAACCTACTAGACAAAGAAATTGAGCTACAAAATTTAGGGTTACAACCCATGAGCATATCTTCCGTACATTAATCAAAAGCTTTAGATGTATTCATCAGGTTGAAATCAGACTGGCCGCTGGCTAACAACAGGCTGCTAATTGTTAAGAACAAAGATTTGCCGTAATTTCAACGGACCATGGTACCGTAGACCTACTGAACTCTAAAACTATTGTAAGGCTTACTGGCCACTTGTAGATGACATCTTGGACATTAAACAGCTCGTTTCCGATCGTAAAGGACGCCGTCTTCAGTAATTTAAGACAACATTCTTCATGTTACAGCAGTGACGAGCCTCAATATACCGCTAATCTTAAAAAGGTGGAAAGCTCTACGTGGTCGTTTTGATAGTTTGTTCGATAAAAAATGCAGTTATATCTCTCTCTTTCTATAAACCTGTATAATGTTTTTAAACAGTTTCCTTAATTAAACGTTTTTATTGGCGCAACTCTCACATAGCACATAAAATTTAAAATGACTCATAAAAGTGACTTTCCTATTTTGAGAAAATTTGTGTTACCATCTTCAAATAAGTAAGTTGAACCATACTGCGAAAACAAAGTGATCCTACAGCTATTCTTTGAGCTTAGTTTGTAAGGTTATGTTAAAACAAATAAAAAGCGTACGAAAGACTCACAAATGAATCATTTATTGACTCATACGTGTTTCAATGACAAAGTAATCATCATCAGTGAGTGTTGCTACTACAAACTCTAGCTTACAACTGTTGCAAGTTAGAGTTTGTAGTAGCAACACTCCCTGATGATGATTACTTTGTCATTGAAACGCGTATGAGTCAATAAATGATTCATTTGTGAGTCTTGTGTATGTCTTTTATTTGTTTTAAAGTGATCATGTTATCACAACCACCTTGTTGAATTTTCGGTAATGTCGTTGATATTATTGTTAATTTGTGCTTTAAATCTCATTTTGCTAAAAATTTTAAAATACAATTTTTATTCTGTTTTATTTGTTTTGGTAAATTAAATAGCCTCTACACAAGTAATAACAGTAAAGATTTAAAAGCAGACATAAAATTACTAGCGTATATTTAAAAAAAACGCCCAACTATATATAGCTATTAGGTTTACGTATAAGAAATATTTTTCGTATAATGTAGTACTAAACGACACACTACCAAGTATACGAATATTTGAATTACTTTAAATTTCTCAAATAAAGTATTTGAGCCAAGGTATTGTCATTTTCAAAGAATTTAAAATAAACTTAAAATGTTAATTTTTGTTAAATGGTTACAAAATGTACTTAAACAGTGTTCAACTATTTTGCTGAGATTATTTCATTTACTTAAGAGTTATTTCCAATTAGCTCTCAACGCAGAAATAATGCTTCTTTGAAATGAAACATGAAAACATTTTAGTTTTATAAAATTTGAGTAATAAAATGAGAGTGTAGGTATGAATACGATATGTTACAGAGGAAAGATATTTGAAAGCAATATAAAACTGAAGCAATAATATAATGGAGGTGGAGTTAACTTAAAGCTTTGCCAATATAAAGCTAAGCAATAGAAGGAGCTAGAAAACTAAGAAACATGACATAAAAAAGGAACTAAGAAAATAAGAAATAATGCTTCTTTGAAATGATAAATGAAAACATTTTAGTTTTATAAAATTTGAGTAATAAAATGAGAGTGTAGGTATGAATACGATATGTTACAGAGGAAAGATATTTGAAAGCAATATAAAACTGAAGCAATAATATAATGGAGGTGGAGTTAACTTAAAGCTTTGCCAATATAAAGCTAAGCAATAGAAGGAGCTAGAAAACTAAGAAACATGACATAAAAAAGGAACTAAGAAATAAGAAATAATGCTTCTTTGAAATGATAAATGAAAACATTTTAGTTTTATAAAATTTGAGTAATAAAATGAGAGTGTAGGTATGAATACGATATGTTACAGAGGAAAGATATTTGAAAGCAATATAAAACTGAAGCAATAATATAATGGAGGTGGAGTTAACTTAAAGCTTTACCAATATAAAGCTAAGCAATAGAAGGAGCTAGAAAACTAAGAAACATGACATAAAAAAGGAACTAAGAAAATAAGAAATAGTAAATAACACATGAGTTAATATAAATATAATAAAACATATTCAAATTTCGCCTCCCTTTACCAAATAGTAAAGGCGTTTTGCCATCGACTGGAGTAGTTGGAGGTTACAACTATTTATATAGAGCTTTAAGATTTTATGTAATTTAGATATTATATTAAATAGGTAAAAAATAATTAATGACCAAAATTACACATACAACACAGAGGGTGATATTTTTGTGAACTAAAAACTATTAGATTAAATATAAAATGAATAATGTTAGAAATTAATGAAGGACGTAGAAAAGACGTTGCTTGCAGGAAAATAGGATTAATAGATTCATAAAGATCATGTATGAAAAAGGATGTATCTATTACAAAATGAAAACGCTAGGGAAGTCAAAACAATTACACTCATAAGCAGGTAAAATAAATTTTACATGACAGTTCAAAATAAATAGTTTATTTTAGGGTTAACATTTTGTTGATCTCTTTGCGAAAATTAACTAAACATTCTGATAAGGAGAAACTAAAAATATGTTCAACACAAAAATCAATAAAATGCTATATTGCGTACAAATTTGCCCATGGAAATGTTAAGGATTTTTCTATTTTTACAAAAATTTTAATAAATATTTGAGGGCATATTCTATATAAAATTTATTTTGAGGTAATTAAAGTTGAAAAATATTTAAATAAGGGTCTTGGCTTTTTCACTAAATTGTACGGATATTATACTTGAACTATACATTTTTCACGTATAAATACAAGTTATAGACATTTCCGCCTTGTTCATTTCAGCTTTATAACTGGTGAAAACAATGAAGTGAACAGACAGCTTTACTCTCCACACCGACCGACATACAGGCACTCATATCAGCCAAGTAGCGAGTTGGTCCGGTCTGGTCGGTCACCGTAACGGATATCGGAGACCGGCCATGCTGTCACTCACTACAACTCGATCACTCTAACAGTTCTTTTCATTACTATACTCTATATATCTTATCTGATTTTACAAAACATTCACTGGAACGTGTTAATGTTTTCTCCAGGCCATTCGTTTCCTTAGCGTGACCATAATTCCTCTTTTAATAGTAGGCTAGTACCATCAATGCGACAGGTGGATAATTTTTCATTTTTCTCCAGCTGTGCCACGTCTCTATTGGCATAGTCAGGGGCAAGTCTCAGGAACAATCAATTTCCGTTACGGCGAACAGCCTGACAGCGATCTTTAAACTTATCGTTTGGCCATTACTTTCTTTACGGCTCCATATTGGGATATAAGATAACTGTAATAGGATTGATTTTTAAGATGAAATATTACATGAAGTTTAAACTATTCTTTTCAATCCATACAATAGTTTTAATTGAACATATTTCTTCACGTAAGTTGTAACTGAATGGGGGAAACGTATGACAACGTAAAGTGGTTTCATAAATTTAAATTTCGACCTTAAAAACGAAAGAAAATTAGGTAAAAATATTTACTGGAATTTTGGAAGTGTAAATTGTTTAGGCACGAGTTGAGTTTTTACGACCGGTTACAACTATAGAAATATGAACATAAGATATTAGATTTCTTTATATTGAAAAAAAATTGTTTAGAAGATTTTTGACAGTTAAACAGGAAATCAATGTAAACCATTGTTTTTGGGTTCACTTTGAGGTTATGTTATGTTTAAATCATTTAAAATTAAATTTCCTATACACTATGGAATTTCTGGCTAGAATATGTAATAAGGATTAATGTTTTAATAGCAGGTGTATTTATTACTCTTAGGCTTTTTAATTACTAATTAAGTTTTGTTACTTTCCAACATAAAACAGTATGAAAATATGATAGCTATAAATTGTAAATTAGCTGTAAGTTAAATAGATTATCTAAGGAAAATTATATTATTTTTCATATTTTAACTGTTAATGTATTTATCTAAAATACTGACTTTGGTTCTAAAATTTAACTTTAAAAATATAAAGCAATAATAAAAAATAAGGTTATGTTTTGTTTATATATTTTGAGTTTATGCCTTTTATATAAGTCATTATAATTGACGAATGAACGGCTGTAGAAAATTGAACTAATACAGGATTTTCAAGGCTTGTATCAAGCTACTAATGGTTCAATAATTTTACACTAAGGTCATGCATGCCCGATGTATCCTATTTTGTTTTACTTATGTTTTAGACAAATAATGACATTGCTATAGGAGTTTCCTTGAAAAAAAATGTCAATTAAAATTTTTTAAATGTGAGCTATTTTCTAGGTATTCTATAACAACCCTAAACGTTGCAACAGTATAATGTATTCGAGATAAATTAACTAATATTTTTATTATCTTGAAACGTAACTGAAATATTATTGAACTTTTGTTTAATACAGTTGAACAAAGTGTCAATTTTTTCAAAAAAAATCATTAAAGAGAAACCTCAACATCAGGAAATAAATAAAAGGTGGATTTTAATTATGAACCGTTGTAAATAATAAACATTTTTTAATAACAAACAATTCCTTAATATTGACGATTAAAATTACCGGAGGAGAATGTAAAAGCATTACGAATCTAGAAGAAATCCACTTTTCAATCCACTTTTTGACATGTGGAAGTAAAACAGGTCTAGAAATCTTAATAACATTGAAATAAAAACCTCACGACCGACTTGTATCGTGCCTGCACGTAGGCCTTCTCCTGAATTTCTGTGCGTAATAAACAAAGTATTCAGTTCTGCTCGACAACAATGCGAAGTAGATAGAGTATTGTTGTAATGTCAAATGTTGCACGAAGTCGAGAACTTTAAATACTTTAGTACTCACAACTAAAAATTTCTCTAGTCAATTCGCTTTGCTCTCATTTTGAAACTGCTTTATAGAATTACCGACAATTAGTCTTGTAGTTTAGTTATAAGTTTTTGAGGTTTTCTTAATATAAAATAGTTTATGTTTAAAATTTCCTCAGTTACGTATCAATCTATCAGAGAAGTAACAAAATCTTCATGGTTTTAATAACGTAAGAGAAATATACCTTTAAAATAAAGTAGTAATTCTTATATATATATATATATATATATATATAAACACACACACACACACACACACACACACACACACACACACACACACACACACACACACACACACACACACACACACACACACACACACACACACACACACACACACACACACATACACACACGCACACGCACACACACACGCACACACACACACACACACACACACACACACACACACACACACACACACACACACACACACACACACACACACACACACACACACACATATATATATATATATATATATATGTATAATTAATAAATTAAATATATTTCAAAAACAAGATTCTGAATTTTGTAAAAATATTTTATTAGATAATTATTTTCCTGAAGATGCTGGTACTATTTTATCGGGGAAAAGCTTTGAATAAATATATTCATTAAAAGTATTCTTGGTTTTGAAATATTTTTAATTTATTAACTATATTACAAGAAAAAATATCACCATATTTAATATATATACTATAAACCTAGTATTAAATTTGTTTGCTATGCGCATCTTGCAGTAATAGAAAAAATATTCAAGATACCACAGCCATGCTTATAGTTTACTAAAAAACCAGACGTTTAAGTAATGATAGCCTGTTTGATGCTTTAATAAACCTAGCAAGAAAAATAAATTTCTATTCAAGATAACTTTGTTTATGCTCAAAATTTTGTTTAGCAACCATTCTAGAGGATACAAAAATTTGAGCTTAGTTAATGAGAAAATGTAATAAATACTAAATAACATTACCCTCAATTAATAATTTATACTCTCTCATCCATTTCAATGAAAACGTGGTCATCATCAACATCAGTGACTGTAGGCATACCAATTATAAACTGTACCTATTCACAACTATGAAGGATATTCGGAAAATAAGTTCCGAATCGCCGTTAAAATCTGAATCATATAGACCTAAAATAGTTTTAGTTTAGCATTTTTCATGTATGTACCTATAATCACTGATAAACATGGCTTTATAACTGAAATGCGTATTTTAAAATTAATGATTGATTGTGAGTTGGTGTTCGTAATTACTTAAAAATTTAGCTAAATTAAAACCAACAAAATCACATACTTGTTTATTTGAACACTCAAGATAAGTGTTGAATAAATGATAAAACGTTTTAATATCGAGTTCAGTTTATTTAATTAGTGCAACGTTTTTGCGGCTAGTTTGTTGGCCTGTTGTGCTATGAAAAACAAAGTCTTTACATTTAGATTTCAAATGAGTAATGTGGGGAGGCAGAACATCAAAACCCCTTCACTTCACCAAAACCTTTTATTGAGCTATAGCTGAAGTGTCGAGGGTCTGATGTTCTGCCTCCCCACATTGCTCATTTGAACCTTAAATGTAAGGGCTTTATTTTTACAGCACAACAGGCTTGAAAAGAGGAACAAACTAGTTACTGAAACGTTGCACTAATTAAAATTATTTTATTTTTCAGAGATTTTAATGTAACAATCACTTAAAGTATTTTGTAATCTACATTTTAAGGGTATTGTAAATTAGATTGGATAACAATACGAGTTTTTCATGCGAATAAAAAAGAATTTCCTAGAAGACGGCTTGCCGTCAAGTTATTAACTACACTGTCTTAACTTGAACAAATAAGTGTGGATTCTAACACAAATAATAACTTCACAGGATTAACGTTTTACGAAAATGAAGAAACTGAAATAAAAAATGCTTCTTGTATGATTGTTCAAAATTACCATAATGAAATACTAAAATGCGAATATTTTAACTTAATTACTGAAATTAATTTGTAGAAAAAAATAAATTCTCAGTATAGTACAATTTATTTTGTCCACATTGCAAACTAGAATTTAATACATTTCATAAAAAAAAGTTAATTTTATAAAATTTTTAATTAACAATATATATGCAGCAGTTAAAATTTCTTAAAAGTTTTCAACATTTAAAAAAAACACTTTTTAAAGGTTCATCTTATAGTCAAAACAATTTTTTTGGAACAATAAATTTACATTTTAAAATCTAACATTTAGTAAACAAATAGTGCTCCTCATCATAGTTTTACATCTATGATACAGCATACAGCCTTTCTTTCTTCAGAAACTCAAAGTGTCATTTCCTATGGGTTTCCGAACTAAGGTTAAATTACACTCCATCGTTGAAGCAGATGTATATTCAAAACTAGTATTTAAGAAAGAAAATTCTAATTCTTTTTTTCAAATTCTAATAAGACTATAAAAACTTAATATTTTGCTTCCAACGACCTGACACTAGGAGACTTGTTAACCTGACATTTTATAAATAATTCTTTTTCACTACACAATGGCGAACATTTTATGCATGTGCAGATTGTTTAATAATCTTAATTATGAATACAAAACCTTTTATTCAAGTCTTTAGCTATCCTTCTCCAACCGGTTTGAGTAATGCAGTCACTAATTTCATCTGGAGAGAGGGATCGGTATTGACTCTTCGGGGACACGAGGTAGTTTATTCGCCCGTGACCAAAATTTTAAAATTATAAAAACGATTTTATGAATTTTGAATACTTAAAATTGGACAAAAATTGAACAAAACTCAGCAAAAAATGAGTGAATGAAATTTGTTATTGATTTAAGTACTCTCCAAATTCAAAAAGGATTTAATTAAAATTACTCTTAGGTTCATTTCGTGATGTTGTAGCAAATGATGTTAAAAAAGTGTAAGCGATAATGAGGTCTTGTAATCATACTTATATATTTTATTTTAATAACTACAAATTTTCTAAAAAATATATTTAATGTACTACGTAGGCCTACATTTAGAACATGAACATGTTGTGATTGGAGGATCTCCGAAACACGTCGTCAATATTGAATATGACAATGATATGAATGGCATACTATTCCTGTGTTAATGAACTCATCATGTTAATATACTCAGAATATTAGGTTAGTGTGGTCAGAAACATGTTAGTGTGCTCAGAAAATTAGGATAGTGTAGCGAGAAACACGTTAGTGTACTCAAAATATTACGCAAGTGTGGTCAGAAACATGTTAGTATGCTCAGAAACATGTTAGTGCACTCAGAATATTACATTAGTATGCTCAGAAACACGTTAGTGTACTCAGAATATTACATTAGTGTGGTCAGAAACACGTTAGTGTACTCAGAATATTACATTAGTGTGGTCAGAAACACGTTAGTGCACTCAGAATATTACATTAGTGTGGTCAGAAACATGTTAGTGTACTCAGAATATTATGTTAGTGTGGTCAGAAACATGTTAGTGTACTCAGAATATTACGTTAGTGTGGTCAGAAACATGTTAGTGTACTCAGAATATTACGTTGTGTGGTCAGAAACATGTTAGTGTACTCAGAATATTACATTAGTGTGGTCAAAAAAACGTTAGTGTACTCAGAATATTACATTAGTGTGGTCAGAAACACGTTAGTGTACTCAGAATATTATGTTAGTGTGGTCAGAAACATGTTAGTGTACTCAGAATATTACGTTAATGTGGTCAGAAACATGTTAGTGTACTCAGAATATTACGTTAGTGTGGTCAGAAACATGTTAGTGTACTCAGAATATTACGTTAGTGTGGTCAGAAACATGTTAGTGTACTCAGAATATTATGTTAGTGTGGTCAGAAACATGTTAGTGTACTCAGAATATTACATTAGTGTGGTCAGAAACACGTTAGTGTATTCAGAATATTACATTAGTGTGGTCAGAAACACGTTAGTGTACTCAGAATATTACGTTAGTGTGGTCAGAAACACGTTAGTGTACTCAGAATATTACATTAGTGTGGTCAGAAACACGTTAGTGTACTCAGAATATTACATTAGTGTGGCCAGAAACACGTTAGTGTACTCAGAATATTATGTTAGTGTGGTCAGAAACATGTTAGTGTACTCAGAATATTATGTTAGTGTGGTCAGAAACATGTTAGTGTACTCAGAATATTACGTTAGTGTGGTCAGAAACATGTTAGTGTACTCAGAATATTATGTTAGTGTGGTCAGAAACATGTTAGTGTACTCAGAATATTACGTTAGTGTGGTCAGAAACATGTTAGTGTACTCAGAATATTACATTAGTGTGGTCAGAAACACGTTAGTGTACTCAGAATTTTACATTAGTGTGGTCAGAAACACGTTAGTGTACTCAGAATATTACATTAGTGTGGTCAGAAACACGTTAGTGTACTCAGAATATTACGTTAGTGTGGTCAGAAACATGTTAGTGCTCTCAGAATATTACATTAGTGTGGTCAGAAACATGTTAGTGTACTCAGAATATTACATTAGTGTGGTCAGAAACACGTTAGGTTACTCAGAATATTACATTAGTGGGGCCAGAAACACGTTAGTGTACTCAGAATATTATGTTAGTGTGGTCAGAAACATGTTAGTGTACTCAAAATATTACGTTAGTGTGGTCAGAAACATGTTAGTGTACTACGTTAGTGTGGTCAGAAACATGTTAGTGTACTCAGAATATTACGTTAGTGTGGTCAGAAACATGTTAGTGTACTCAGAATATTATGTTAGTGTGGTCAGAAACATGTTAGTGTACTCAGAATATTACGTTAGTGTGGTCAGAAACATGTTAGTGTACTCAGAATATTACATTAGTGTGGTCAGAAACACGTTAGTGTACTCAGAATATTATGTTAGTGTGGTCAGAAACATGTTAGTGTACTCAGAATATTACGTTAGTGTGGTCAGAAACATGTTAGTGCACTCAGAATATTATGTTAGTGTGGTCAGAAACATGTTAGTGTACTCAGAATATTACGTTAGTGTGGTCAGAAACATGTTAGTGTACTCAGAATATTACGTTAGTGTGGTCAGAAACATGTTAGTGTACTCAGAATATTACGTTAGTGTGGTCAGAAACATGTTAGTGTACTCAGAATATTACGTTAGTGTGGTCAGAAACAAGTTAGTGTACTCAGAATAATATGTTAGTGTGGTCAGAAAAATGTTAGTGTACTCAGAATATTACGTTAGTGTGGTCAGAAACATGTTATTGTACTCAGAATATTACATTAGTGTGGTCAGAAACACGTTAGTGTACTCAGAATATAATGTTAGTGTGGTCAGAAACATGTTAGTGTACTCAGAATATTACGTTAGTGTGGTCAGAAACATGTTAGTGTACTCAGAATATTACGTTAGTGTGGTCAGAAACATGTTAGTGTACTCAGAATATTACGTTAGTGTGGTCAGAAACATGTTAGTGTACTCAGAATATTATGTTAGTGTGGTCAGAAACATGTTAGTGTACTCAGAATATTATGTTAGTGTGGTCAGAAACATGTTAGTGTACTCAGAATATTACATTAGTGTGGTCAGAAACATGTTAGTGTACTCAGAATATTACATTAGTGTGGTCAGAAACATGTTAGTGTACTCAGAATATTACGTTAGTGTGGTCAGAAACGCGTTAGTGTACTCAGAAATAAAATATTATAACAATCTGTACGAGATATTAAGAATTAGTTAGAACTTCATTCTCGATTTTCCTGAACACATCAGCTATTTTCACATGGAAATAGGACTTAGACAATCTATTTAGATGCTTTTCAAACCTTTTATTTCACAAATAAGAGTATACGGCCATCGTCATACGAAGCTACTCACATGAAGACTTTTACTTTTGCATTATACATATTTACTACAACCTCTTAGTTTACTAATAGAATGGAAAAGCGTTTGGAAAGGCGTTAACTTTCTTGAAAAACCATTTTATGAGACATGAAAAGTAATATGAATTGGTATCAAATTCGCCAGTTTGAAGTACTATTTATTTTTGGTGATAAAATGGTTTTAAAAACGTATTATTTTTGTGAAGGGCTTACCTTCCACCTTCGTATAGGGTACATAATTTCAAATATTTTTTTCATTAGCTCTAAAACTACTCAAATAAGGGTAAAATACAGTGTTCCTGATATCTTGACTGTACCCAGGTGCAAAATGTCTCTCTCTATCTCCCTCTAATTCTACTACGATTCGAACTAAAGGTGTTTAATCATCTTAAGAAGCATGTTACAGATTCTATGAACGTTGGCCAGATACAGCGTTAGAATTTAATCGAATTTTAATTTCAATTTAATGTAAACATTAAAGCTTGCGAAAACCTGTGCTTTTTAAATAAAATAAGTAATTCAAGTTTATTTGAGCACTCGAGATAATCTTTAAACAAATGACAAACTGAATATCGAGTCAAGTTTATTTATTTAATACAACGATTCGGCAACTGATTTGTTGCCCTTATCAATCCTGAAAAAACTTTTTACATTACACTATAAATAAAAAAAAACAAGTACACTTACAAAAACATTAAAAATAAAATAAAACTTTAAACAATTTTCAATGACATTTTAGTCAAAAACTTAATAAAATAAACCTACCTACATGACGAGAGTCATAATTCATATAAAATATAATTAAAAATAAAAACAGCAAAAAAAACTAGGGAACAACAATATAAACAGATAAAAAAACACCCAAACAAAAATGTATGTGTTTATATTGTTCTCTCAGTTTTGTTGCTGTTTAAAATTTTTAAATATATTTGATTAATTATGACTCTTACCATATAGGTGTGTTTGTTTGATAAAGTTTTATACTAAAAGGTCGTTGATAGTTGTTTAAAGTTTAAACAAGTTTGTTGTAAGTGTACTTGTATTTTATGCTTAAATCAGTTTCCCAAGTGTTGCATTAAATAAATAAACTTGACTCGATATTCGACCGGCTTGTCATTAGTTAAAAAAGTAATTCAATTTTACAAATAGACGACGCAGTTAAAATAATAATTAAGAGTTTAAAGCCGGAATAATATATTGGTGTAATTTGAGACTAGCAGAGTATTTTCTTCACGGTCCTGTTTCATTGGAAGAGGCAAGATACTACTTTGTCAGATTAAGATCAGCAAGATAACAACATATTTATTAAATAACCTATTGTAAGAAAAGACACACTTGTTCAATATGCCTTCAGTAGTCTCACCCAAAAGGCGTGCACAAGGTTTACCTCTTCTTCATCACTACAACCATAGGAGCTTGGATCCTACATAACCGGTCACAGAATATGCTGCCTTTAGGGTTTCTTTATAATTTCGTTTGTTCAGCCCGCATTTACCACTCAGTTAATTTCTGTTTCCATTCAATATTATCTTACAATTTTCTTTGACCTAGTAAATACAAAATATTTATTTTCCACCATTCTGTAACGAAAGTAATTATTTTTGGTAAAGTCTGAGAGGAATGACAGTAAACTCTTTACTTAAACTCAAACTACAGCAAGGGATAAACGATCAGCTGATCGTTTAAATGTCTTGATTGTATACCAGAGACACTAATGTTTTTTTTTCAATTTTTTCTATTAGCTCACATTCTCCTCACATATATCTTGTTCAAATATTCAATCGTTAATAAATACGTTTTATTCATCAACTTAAGTTTAAATACATTTTTTTAAACTTTTGGTACTTGACACTTGATGTATGTTTTTTTTAAAAATTAATTTTTTAATTAAATTTAATAATTAATTAATTTTAGTTTTATATTGGAGAAAAACTTTTCACAAAAGGGGCAAGGTATGCAAATATAGTCCCATTTCAGTTAAAATAAGTGATAAATTATGATTTCATATAAAATTGATTTTATTTTATATGTTATGGGTTAGAACAGCTGTTTTAGCGCATAGGTTATGTTACGTTTTTACAATAATTGTAATTATTTAATAAGAAGTAACTAAAAAAAGGTTTTTATACGTTGGCGAAAGTGGGAATCGGTTTTAAAAGTTTTTTGTTTACCCTATTACTTGTTTCAAATGCATTTGACCTTTTAAAATCAACTGTTGTTAAATAGTTGACAATATTGGAAAAAGGTTTAGCTGACATTTCATTGCTCTTATTTAGTTTTGTGTTTGTACACCAGGATCACAAATCTTTCTTTCGAATTAATTTTTTCATTTGAAATCAGCTGCTCTTAAATGTTTAACAATATAATTGTTAAAAAAATAACAAATTTTAGTCTTACATTTACGTTTGGGAAAACCCATGCTACAAATGTTTCACAACCAGATAAGTTATAAACAAATCTTCAGAGGCATAAATAAGCCTACTAGAGGATCTCATAACAATTATTGTCATGAATAGGTATATAGCAAATTAACTGAGTTGAAAATGTTTCACGTTTATATTATGAGAGTAGGACAACAATGCTTTTTTGTTATGAAAGGATCATTTACCACTTGTGCATTTTCGGGTTTCTTAACTATGTACAATACTTTTGTCGGTACTAGTGATGAAATATACTGTTTATAAAAGTTGTAGTATTAACTTTATTTTAAAAAACTGTAAGAAAACCAAAAGTAGTAATTTTTAATATTCAAAGGACAAGCTAATGTTCTACTAATTTGTAAATGAAGTGTTATGTTCTTTAATAAATTATTTTACTTACTAAAACGAAATTAAAAGCGACACCGGCCTATTAATTTGGAATAACATAACCGGAAATCTACTGTTACCACATGTTACAGTCACTATTCTATTCAACTACTAATTGAATATAGTATGCTAAGGATTAAATGAATAGAAGCGTTGGTGTACGACTATACGATTCTAGTTATTCCAACGCTTGCATAACCAAGCTCCTACTATCGAACTCTCGTGATTGATTTCGATTAAAGACTGAAGAGTAACACAAAACAAGTTACGATTTTATGACCTATAACAATCCACTGTGAAGTGAACGCCGTAAATTTTAAATTGATTTCATCGCCTTGTAATTGCTTGACACGGTTTTTTCAAGTAATCTTGTATTTATTGCTCGTCTTGAGGTTTGTTTAGAAGTAAATATTTTTATGATTTAAAAACCTGACGAGCCACCAACGTAGTGAAGTTTCCGAAATGACAATGGACTGTAATAGTGCGAAACGCATTTGTTCAAACATTTTAATAATTGGCTTTTAGTCATACAAATTGTTGAAAGATACAGTTTAATGTACGATGAACCAGATTTAGTTTGTAAATTATCATTATACACCTAATAGTTAACTGATGCCATGAGGAAATATTTTATTAGCTTTAATTTTTTAATTAATTAGTTATTACTTAATTTTCGTACAATACGTTTTCATTTCTTCCGCGAGAAATTTAAATTTGTATTAATTTCACTAAACTATTTTAACTTTATTAAATTATCTAAACATTTTAACTAACTGATATTACTTTAAAAAAATACTATCGATTTTATTCAAACACAGAAAATAATATGTATGCGTGTTGAGTAAGGAAAAATCACCGTAGAAAAACCTCTTATTGAGGTTAACATCAGAAAACCTAATACTTAATGTCAAATATTTATAATGCACGTCTTGTATAAAATCCTATGTTAAATAGCTTTTTTGTATTTTTAAATAATTCATCCGCAAAAATAAACTATACTAAGAAGTTTAAAACATTAAACATATTTCTGGCCTTTTACTGTTTTTTTAATTGCTTAGGCTAAGAAAACAATTTATTATTTTTTTAAAATTAAATATTTTGATTGTTTGTGTTTATGGTGATCGGTTTATTATATTTAGCAATGAAAATTATTGAAATTAGGATATTATATGGTCATTATTTTAATTGCGGATAGATTGAAGATAAGGATGTTTAAGATTGGGCGAAGCTTTGCGTGTGTGGAGTTGCTACCTGAAGTAGGGCGAAGTTTGTATTAAGGTACAGAGATCCGTCTTCCATTACCTCCCTGTGAAGGAACAAAGACAAGTAGAGTTTTGGAAAGACTAAAAAAGACCTAGACTTGGGGACCGCCGCGCGCCGGTCTATTTTGGAAATCTTTATTTCCTACTTTAACTGTTAAAACCCACGCTTGCACATACACGTTATTTAATAAAAATTGAAAAAAATTAACTATATGATTTCGATTAAGTAGTTCCATAACATCGAACATTTTTAAAATGATTCAGTGTAATTATTATTTAAGACGACCAAAATAGAAGCTATTTAATCTCTTAGCTATTACATGTAATTTCTTAAAACGAGCAGTTTTCCTATCAAGATATATACTGTATACAGAGCTCTAAAGGCTAATAGGATGTTAACGAAGATGATATATCCTTTTCCTTTTGGATTACCATAGCGTTGCCTTTTGAAGGTACAAAATACTAGGAAATTCAGGAAAAGATAAGGGTTACAAAAACGCATATAAAAAGTTAGTTACTTCTAACAGACGTATTAAAGTACTCAACACTGAACTTTAATCAGTAAAAATTATTCAAGGTCCGTAATATTTCTGTGATGTACGGTGAATGTATTTTGTCTTCTTCTAGTGTTTGGATTACATTTCTATGAGTATAGGCATAAATTTTACTATTTTGCTACATATGGGTTCAATACGAAAAAAAGAAAAATACGTACCTCTAACTTTTTAACAAACGTTAAACATTTGTTTTTAATTCCAGTTAAAAATCGAATAGAATTTTGTAATTTTAGAAAAAAATAGGCGACATAAAATTTAAAATAAATGTTTCATAACTTGAACATTGTGGTTGATGTTTGCTACCACTTAAATTTAATAAATTAAAGAAAAAATAGTAACAAGATAAAAATAATGCTTATTTAAAATCAACTATAGGGAAGTTTAAATATTTATTTTGTAATAAATTTCAATTTTTCTGTTGAAAATTTTGGGTCACTCTTACGCTTTAAAGATAATATAAATAATAAATGAGATATTTAACCAAGAGTCTTTGTTATTATGCCTCTGAGGATGGTTATTTGGTTACCAAGAAGTTCTTTAGGTTAAAATAAAATATTTGTGGGTAAAGGTTTTTGAATATTATTTATTGTTATTTAACCATAGTTTATTTACAAATAAATAGTAGGAAGATAGTAACTAGTTATACAAATACACTGCTATATAATTAAAATACATTATTGGTTCAATTTTTAATTAAGATTAAGTGTGTGATTAAGATTAATTAGGTGTGATTTCACATTATTTTGTAAATAAGTCTAAAAACAAATAATTTTTGTTTTGACATATCTATGTTGATAAAAATAATCAAAGCCCTTATGTGTAATAAATAAACCGATCTGTCACACATTATGTTGACAAATCGCAAGTATTTACAGTTTTCCCGAATGTAGGACGTAACAGATCATATTGCTGGTCTATACTGTTCCGGTTCCCAGTGAACCCGTATCGTAGCTGTCGTCTGTTCTACTTTAAATATGCATTAAACGGTCTTGCCACATTACGTGGGAACGAAGTAGGTCAGGCAAAATGCGTACCACATGAAGATAGAGTATACAGTTACTGTGTCCGAGGACATCTGCTGTAAAATGTTTACAGTAATCAGTAATAACAGTCCCGATGTTTTACATAAAAACATTAATGGAAGGTAACTGTCTGTAACGTCCTTTAAAAGCACACATTCTATTTTAAAACATATTAACATTCCTTTAAAATTGAATAAGATAGGTTTTCATAGGAAAAGTAAAATAATTTTTTTTACTTTATAAAAACAAAACACATCATTTAATAAATAATTAAAAAAAAATATTTACAGAGAATTTATTAAAATTTACATATTTTTTTAGATAAAAAATAGTCATTTCTAAAAGCAATTAGATATTTTTGTAAATTATTTTTATTAATTTTTGTAAATTTAAATATAATTATTAGTAACAAAAAATATAGTTATACTATTTTTATTACTATTATATAGGTACTATTGGCGATTAGGCAATATGGTTATTATATATCCTGGAAAAATTTTGAAATAGGTAGAATTATTGGAGATAGTAGGGGATTTGTACTGAAATAAGTCTTCTCTTTATCAGGGCCTTAAAGAGGGATCTCTACTCACTACGTTTCTTGTAAGAAGGATTAGGAAAGGTAGATTGAACTAGGCAGGACTAATGAAAGAACATATTCATCCCTGGAAATGGGAGCAGAGGAAATTTATGGCACTATGCGCTCAAGGTCCAGAAATAGACCTGTTTCAATAGTTTTATTTTTTTGTAGTTACAAAGACGAACTGTGAGTGTAAGATGTATCGCCTGTGAATTTCTAGTAAGTACTATAGGTAAGGTTGAGATAGGGATGTAAAAATTTATAATAAAGCATATAGGAAGGATGGAAGCACTCGTGCAAGGTTACATATCTGAAGTAGACTTACTGTAGGGTGATAAAGAAGTGACCATTTATGATCCCTTTTAAGGTATGGAATGGTAGTTTTAATTATTAAGGACGTTCTCTTGTGCTACTAAAAATAGGGAAAATTCCATACTCGCATAATTCTGGCATGGCATGGGCAGAGTCGCTTTCCTGAGTTAGATCTTCTGAAGAATGGAACGTTATGTATTCGATTCCAGTCATGTTTATAATTACAGTTTACAAATAAATACATTGAAAGTAGATTTTTAAACATAAATTATTTAAAAACGTTTACTCACAGGCCTATATTTACTTGGAGTTTTTAAAGGAATATTTATTTACTCACTACAGTTTGTTGTTTAAGAGTGATATTGGTATACATATTCTTCATCTGAGAAATACAGTTTTAGAATTAACAATAGTTAGATCAAGTGAAAATAGAATATGTTATTATAGCAAGTAAATATTTAGCATGTAAATGTTCCTTCCCCTCGACTTATCTATTTGTGATAACCTAACGATAGTTTCAAAGGATTTATGTTTCCGTAGGGAAATACGGCTTCTACGTTACCTTCTAGTTACCGATATCGTTGAGTGTACAAGGTTGCAAATTATTAAAAATTTTGGTATATTATTTATTTAATTTAATAGCATTTAATTACGTTGATTATTTTCTTTCTTAAACTAAAATTTATAATGAGAATTCTATATGGAAACAAATGTATATATATATATATATATATATATATATATATATATATTCTTAATCACTTTAATATTAGTTTATAACCATCCAAACTTTAAATTTTGTACATTTGTAAAACCTTACTGAGACAGAACGTCTTCGATCGCTATGTGGCGATCTTCATCAGTGTCTTTTCATAAAATAATTGTAAAGTGATTATTATGTTTCACCGAAAGTAATAGACAAAATTCAAGGATATATATATATATATATATATATATATATATATATATATATATATATATATATATATAACACGGAATGATAGAATTAGAATTCCTAAATAAGGATACAATTACAGAATATTAATTATTCTGAAGTATTAATTATTCAGAAAAGTAATTAGTTTATACAAGAATATTAATATTTGATCGGACAATTATTGTTAATAAAAGATTACTTTAGGAATATTACAAACATGTTTTTATTCTTGGGTAGATTATGTATTTCCTTGTATTGTAGTTATTGACATTTTTTTTCTCTCTAACAAACAGAACGAGCGTATATAACAATGCGGAAGTCAATTTAGTTTCTTGGTAAAAACGTCGAAGTATACAGTACGAGCACAGGAGGAATGAACTTTGATGGGCCGATTTGTCGCGCGTAATCATTGTCCGGCCCGCCAGGGGATCTGTTTCGTAACAGAAGACGTTTATCTGGAGTTTTTGGTGAGTTTTTTTTGGTTTTTAGCGAAATTCCGGCTGTGTATAATATACCTTGTTAAATTTATAGTACCTTTTATTTGCAGTTATGATACTTCCTAAAATCGTGAACGGTAAAGTAGTTTCAATATGAAAATGAAACATCTTGAAATATCAATAGTAATGTCCATAGTTTGTATAGGATAATTTGTATTAAAAACAGATACTTTTTTACATAATGCGCGCAGGAAAGAAACACTGTATCTTTGATCATTATAACAGTAGGTGAGCTCCAAAATCAATAAGTGTGGCGGATGCATTAAGTATGGTCAGTTAACTTTCGGTGGCGGGTTTCTCACTTAGAATGGAGAAAATACATCTACGAAAAACAACCCGAGAGTACATCTTGTTAAGTACATAATTCGTGTGTAAGTAAGTTATTTGTAGTGAATTTAGGGAATACAGTATATATATATATATATATATATATATATATATATAGGCTATAGAGTGCGAGAGTGTGTGTGTGTATGTGTGTGTGTGTGTGTGTGTGTGTGTGTGTGTGTGTGTGTGTGTGTGTGTGTGTGTGTGTGTGTGTGTGTGTGTGTGTGTGGTGTATGTGTGCGCGCGCGCGCGCGCGTGTGTGTGTATGTGTGTGTATGGATGTGTGTGTGTGTGTGTGTGTGTGTGTGTGTGTGTGTGTGTATGTGTGTGTGTGTGTGTGTGTGTGTGTGTGTGTGTGTGTGTGTGTGTAAGAGAGAGAGAGAGAGCGCGAGTGTGTGTGTGTGTGTGTGTGTGTGTGTGTGTGTAAGAGAGAGAGAGAGAGAGAGAGAGAGCGAGTGTGCGTGTGTGTGTGTAATTCTAAAATTCTCATTTTTTCGTCCTTTTATGAAATAAACGCTACTTAAATACAGTATATATTAAATGTAAAGTCGATATACCAATACTTGTAAAAGTTTAAATGTACGTTAAATGGCTGCAGAGTGGGGTCTAGCGTTGTCCCAAAACAGGCCAGTGCCGTTTGAGAGCAAGCTTAAACGTTTATAGTAGTCCTCTTGACTTCTTCGAATTTAATACTGAACATTTCTGCATTTATTGACAATTAAAATATTAAATAGAAAATACAGCTTTAGAAATACATTCCTACCCCAGATTTACCGATCATGTGTTTCAGAATGACGTTATTCGCCAGGTTGCTATTTGGTGTCGGTTGTATAGTGAGACTAGGTTTCATCATCAGTCACAACAGGGTTAAAAATGTCATCACCATTCGTGACAAATCGCTTCGAAAGCATCGATTAGTATTTCCAGTCTACATGACGATAGTGAAGCAATCAATTCGGACAGTAGTGTAGGTGAGCTAGCTAATTACGCCCAGCCAATAATCCTACTATCCCAGCGTCAACTGTTGAAGCAACTGTTAAATGTAGAAGCTCGGTTTTAAAATTAAAAAGAACCTGAGATGTTTTATGTTAATAAAATAAATCTGACTTCTTCATGTAGCATTATATAATCAGGATTACGATTAACAGTACATGAAAATAATTGAATTACTAGTTAATGTAATGTTTTATTAAACATGAAGCAACTTGCCGAACGTATGTTTGGCCGATTGCTATGGATAATAAAGTTCACTAATTCAATAGAAGTATAACACTAGGAAATTCTAGTGTTAGTGTAATTCCTAGTGTAATCTAACTATGGCAATTCTAGTGTTAGTGTAGTTCCTATTGGAAATCTAACTATAGCAATTCTAGTGTTAGCGTAATCCCTAGTGTAATCTAACTATGGCAATTCTAGTGTTAATGTAATCCCTAGTGTAATCCAACTATGGAAATTCTAGTGTTAGTAATCCATAGTAATTATGGCAATTCTAGTGTTAGTGTAGTCCCTATTGGCAATCTAACTATAGCAATTCTTGTGTTAATGTTATCCCTAGTGTAATCTATGTCAAGTTTAGTGTTAGTATAATCCCTAGTGTAATCTAACTATGGCAATTCTAGTGGTAGTGTAATCCCTAGTGTAATCTATGTCAAGTTTAGTGTTAGTGTAATCCCTAGTGTAATCTAACTATGGCAATTCTAGTCTTAGTGTAATCCCTAGTGTAATCTATGTCAAGTTTAGTGTTAGTGTAATCCCTAGTATAATCTATGTCAAGTTTAGTGTTAATGTAATCCCTAGTGTAATCTAACTATGGTAATTCTAGTGTTAGTGTAATAACTAGTGTAATCTATGTCAAGTTTAGTGTTAGTGTAATCCCTAGTATAATCTATGTCAAGTTTAGTGTTAATGTAATCCCTAGTGTAATCTAACTATGGTAATTCTAGTGTTAGTGTAATAACTAGTGTAATCTATGTCAAGTTTAGTGTTAGTGTAATCCCTAGTGTAATCTAACTATGGCAATTCTAGTCTTAGTGTAATCTCTAGTGTAATCTATGTCAAGTTTAGTGTTAGTGTAATCCCTAGTATAATCTATGTCAAGTTTAGTGTTAATGTAATCCCTAGTGTAATCTAACTATGGTAATTCTAGTGTTAGTGTAATAACTAGTGTAATCTATGTCAAGTTTAGTGTTAGTGTAATCCCTAGTATAATCTATGTCAAGTTTAGTGTTAATGTAATCCCTAGTGTAATCTAACTATGGTAATTCTAGTGTTAGTGTAATAACTAGTGTAATCTATGTCAAGTTTAGTGTTAGTGTAATCCCTAGTGTAATCTAACTATGGCAATTCTAGTCTTAGTGTAATCTCTAGTGTAATCTATGTCAAGTTTAGTGTTAGTGTAATCCCTAGTATAATCTATGTCAAGTTTAGTGTTAATGTAATCCCTAGTGTAATCTAACTATGGTAATTCTAGTGTTAGTGTAATAACTAGTGTAATCTATGTCAAGTTTAGTGTTAGTGTAATCCCTAGTATAATCTATGTCAAGTTTAGTGTTAATGTAATCCCTAGTGTAATCTAACTATGGTAATTCTAGTGTTAGTGTAATAACTAGTGTAATCTATGTCAAGTTTAGTGTTAGTGTAATCCCTAGTGTAATCTAACTATGGCAATTCTAGTCTTAGTGTAATCTCTAGTGTAATCTATGTCAAGTTTAGTGTTAGTGTAATCCCTAGTATAATCTATGTCAAGTTTAGTGTTAATGTAATCCCTAGTGTAATCTAACTATGGTAATTCTAGTGTTAGTGTAATAACTAGTGTAATCTATGTCAAGTTTAGTGTTAGTGTAATCCCTAGTGTAATCTAACTATTTCAATTCTAGCGTTAGTGTAATCCCTAGTGTTAAAAAATGAGGTGATAATTACTAGCCAGATACTAGCCTGGTATATTTTAATATTCAGCAACAAATGCATTAAAGGTAAAAACTAATCTATGTTTATTTTGGGTAGATGTAGATGTAGATTGTAGATGTAAGAGATATATTTTCAATCAATCATTCACATTTGTAATCAGAGATTAAATCTTGTAACTTTTTACTTGGAAGTCTGACATGTTAAATGGACATGAAAGACAAAACTAGAAATCGCTATTTATTTTCTATTTTTATTATGATTTTAAATTAAAAGTCACTGAACAGAAAATTAAATTTATTTGAGTTCAAATATTGAATTTCAGATACAAAAGTTAAAGGAATGCTGCATTCGAAGGTTTTTTTAAATGACTTTTAACGATTTTAATGTCTTTTTTAAATGTTCAAATAATGACTGGACACATTACTGATTTAGCCTAATATTAATTAAATATATATTTTTAAAATTAAAACTATATTATAAATATATTTTCAATATAGCCTAAACATTCTTCATTCATTTTCCATCCCGATTTTTTTACTTTTTAATTGTTTTCTTCATTGGCTAACGTAAGTGTTTCAGGTGGAAATGTACCTAGTGTGCAGTAGAGAAGCTAAATAGATCAGATGTAGCAGAAAGGCTAAAAATAAAGAGCCTTAAGTATTATAACCTCAGAATAGAGGGAAGGAGAAGCAATGGAAAAAGAAAAAAATAATATATTTTCACAAATCCGTACTATTACTTTCGATACAATAAATATTGATAATACAATAATAAATATTGTAATATCGATACAATAATATTTAAACACTCTATGTTTAAAAGAACCAGTAATATTTTACTTCAAAGTAATATATAGCGATTACCTTGTAATAAACTTGTATATTATATAGTTGTGTAGTTAGATGCAGTTTACAATTTTGTAAAAATAAAAATAAAGTATTAGAGAGTGGCGTGGAAATGTTTGGTTTTGTAAAACAAATTTTATTTGCTGTTTTTATAATTCCTAAACACTTTTGATAAAATTAATTTAATAATGACCTCGGTTTACACACAAACGGTACAAGTAAGTTATAATTTCAATAACTAAATATTTCTGCTGTTAATGTCTTTCGTAAGAAATTTGAAAATTATAACTTATTTTCAATACAATTATTGAATTAATGGGCTATTTAATGGTTTTTATATGTAAATCGTTTTAGGAATAATATCCAAATAGTTATTAAAATAATAATAATATATTACTCTTACAATTAAATTCACCTAATATAACGCATTATTCCTCCATCAAAAACAAGTTCTGTGAATTTTCTTGATAGATTTATTTTCTACAATAAAAAATACTTTGCAATTACTTTCTCTCTAATTTTTGCTTTATTCATTGAACATTGGATATATTATCAGGGATAATGTTATACAATAAGACTTCAAACCAAACCACTTTAGTATTATGGTAACAAAAATTAAAAGATCGTAGGAGAGATATTTTAAATATTTTAAATCTAATATAGGTGTACAAGATATAGAGACGTCTCTAGAAATATTTTTAATTTTAAAATATATTTTATTCTCCTTATACTCTTTCACAGAAATATATATGTATAATATAATAAATTTACATCCCTATAATTGTTACTTTCACTACCAATGACTATGTGTACCGGCAAAAATAACTTCAAATATCTTTATTAACAGCTACCGAATACATTGTCTAATAGAGACATTCATAAACGTACTGGGAAACATAAGTGTTTCCTAAAATTATCAACCCCAAAAATCAAAAATACCCGAAAGACGTTTTACTCAAATAGCGGTCAGTTTGTCCACAAAAGTATTAAAAAAAACAAATTGAAAAATTTTATATTTAATAACGTTCTAAAAGACTACTTAGTCACAAAAGAATAGCCTATATTTTAAAATATATCAACAGTACAAACTTAAAAATAGATTTAAAAAAGTGTAAAGTACCCGAAAGTTATATAATTCTACAAAAATACTACTTAAATATTTTCAAATATTAATTTAAAAAATTTTATTTGGTTTTGAAAGTTAGTTTTTAGAGTAAACGAAATGCGAGAGATCTACATGATTAAAAGTTATGATTAACAAATGATTCAAAAATTCTTTAAAAAAGTAGTTTCGTCAGAAAATGTAATTTTCATATGTGTATTTAAAAGAGTTTATAGATGTTATACTTTAAACGGCCTGGTTTACATACGCTTAGTTGTAGGTGGCTCTAAAAACAAAAATGGGCATTGGGAATTTTGTCTGACACGTAAACAGGCCTCATGCCCATCCCACACACACTCACTGCAGACGCATGCAAGAACTGTTATGTAACCTTGACTTTCCCATCACCGACTTGTTAACCTACATTTTAAACTTGCCAAACCATTCCCTTTGTTTAGAAAAGCAATATTTCTCTTAATTCTTTCTAAGAATAGAGAAGGATGTAACGGGTTCACGCATCAGTCCAGAAGGCTACTTACTTTCATTTATCTCTAGAAATAAATTTAAAACATATTTATTATTTCCATAGCTCGTATAGATTTTTATGAATCCTCTAATGAAACGTTTAACAGGTTTCATAACTACATAACAGCTGTTACTTTATTCAACTCTCCACTAGCCTTGAAAAAGCAAAGGTAACGAATGCAAGAGAGATGATGCAGTATCGAGGTCAATGACCCTCGCATTATTTCCGCATTCTAATTGAAAGAACTTTAACGATAGCAAATCTTTGTTATGCAAATTTAATTACAGCGATTCCGGCTATACATGGGAAAGAATATCGTACGTCCAGGTTTCAACGACACAAAACTAGATTACAGTACCTCTTTGGATTGAGGTTACAGCCAATAATTGATTTCTTTCTCTTTTTTAGTTCTTCTGCTTCACTTTTTAGGGATAGTGAGCGATGACCGTGACGGAGCTAGCCGAGTGCGCAACAAGCCGATTATTTACTGATCTTTCGGTCGCTTCCGGCAAGGACGGTTTATGTATCAAAATTTCCAGTCATACGAACTTGCCATGGGTTTTATAATCAGTAAAATAATTCATTCTAAATATTTCAGTTATGCAGTGAAAACATTTTTAGACGTGTCTGATAATTTTCAAGATGGCGGTAAAACTCTTGATCCACATTCTCATGATGGGAAGAGATTTAGCTACACTTTTATATACACATTAGATTATCGAATGCTATAAAGTACACATTAGATTTCATAAAGTACCTCTTTTTAATAATTTTAGGTTAAGTTACTTTATCTATTATAAATCAATAATACTGATAAAATTATTATTATTATTAATATAATATAATAATGACCATAATTATATAATATTATGTATAGGCTTTCAACCTAGGCTCAACCTGTAACCTATCAACATAGGTTCAACCACTAGGCTATCCACCTAGGCTCAACCTGTAACCTATCAACATAGGTTCGACCATTAGGCTATCAACCTAGGCTCAACCTGTAACCTATCAACATAGCTTCGACCACTAGGCTATCAACCTAGGCTCAACATGTATGTAAGCTATCAAATTAGGCTTAACCTGTAACTTATCAACATAGGTTCAACCACTAGGCTATCAACCAAGGCTCAACCTGTAACCTTTAACATAGGTTCGACCACTAGGCTATCAATCTAGGCTCTACCTGTAGGGTATCAACATAGGTTCAACCTCTAGGCTATCAGTTTAGGGTCTACATAGACCTATTGAGTAACAATACATAACTGCTAACATACTCTATTCAATTAAAATCAAATTAAACTTGTTAAAGATTGTTTAATATATCATTTCCTAGACGTAAAGTGTTTAAAAAGAACTATAAAAGTTAAATAAAAAATAATAAAAGCATATATTATTTCAAAATTATTTTCCAATAATTTAGTTTTTAATCACTTACTTCAATAAAAAAGTTGATAAAACTTTTCTGAAAAGAAGAAACTTTTTCAACTATATTTTGATTGTAAATGATAATAATTTTAAAAGTTAAAAATATAGAGTTTTAAAAATACTTATTGCACGTAATTTTATGGGTTTTTGAAACGCCTATACTACTCATGTAAATGAAAAATATACATGACTATTAAATAATTTCTAAAACATATTGAGTTTCATCTGTAGTTGTTGTATTTGTATAAAAGTAATTGTAGTTATATTTTAAGAGTAATAAATATATTTATATTCTATACTGATTTTTATAAAATATATAAATATTTGTAATTACATATAAACCATACATTTTCTTGGTTCTAAATTGAGAGATATTAAAAATAACTGAAACCTGGTTCTCTAAAGATGGTAAACAATATTGATTTATGTGATTAAAATTTTACTTGGGAAAGATAATCAGCTTGTTCACGCGTGAAAAATGTAAAATTATAAAGGAGCTCGCTTTTTTATTTCACGTTATATTTCGAAGCACATAATTAGATATTTTCGTAGACCTATATTTACCTGCAGGCCTTGTTTACGGTTGTTACAAAGTCAGGCAGTCGCCTCTTTAACTGATAGTCAGAACTGAAAATGTATATAATTTTTATAATAATTACCAGGCAATTGCTTAAAGATTAAGGTATCTAAGAAACACGGTGCCTAAGTGAAAAAGGAAGGTGATAATATCTGATAATTAGAGTGCACCAAATCTAATTCCATTTCTTGTGAACAATAATTACATCTGTTAGGGGACAACAATGAGCATTTCCTCCTCTAATTACCCACGGATGAAGAGATGTTATAAAGTCATCAAAAGATCATTACAAATCGCGCTGCATGAGTAAGGTCCAATGCGAGTTATTTGTAACTAGAGAGTGGCAACGGGAACGCTAGGTCGTTGACACGTTGCTAGCGCGCTCTACAACACTGTCAACGAATCCATTTCAAGGTAATTATTGTTTACTTTGAAGCCATTAGTAGATATTTTTATTGTAGTTAAAAACGACCATATTTTATTACAGTAAGGTGATCCATATAACGAATTTAAAAGAAATATATTATATATAGTAGACGGGCGCCCTTTTGTAATGGAAAAAGAGTTGAAAAAGTTATTGCCATTTTAGAATAGGATTATTAATTGGCCTATATATTAACGCTTAAAAACTATCTTAAAAAAGTGCAAGACATAAAAAGAGTAAAATAAATATTGCATTTTTAAAATTAGGCTAATACTCTGTCCAACTATGACAAAAAAAATTATCTAGTTGTTTTTGTTATTTTGTTTAAAAAGAAGTAGTATTTTTAATTGCCCAACTATTCAAGACATGTTTATTTGAACATAATTGGAAATACTAATGCCTTTCCCTTTTGAAATATTCATTTTAAAAATTATATAGGCCTATATATATATATACAGACAGACACACACACACACACACACACACACACACACTCTCTCACACACACACACACACACACACACACATATATATTAGTTTACATAGCTTTAAAATAAGAAATGTTGCGTAATTATCAGGAAGAATGAATGGATATTTCCAATTTTCTTAAATCTACTCACTATTCTTCTGATAAAAACATTTTTAAGTAATAACTTATTATTAATTCACAAAAAGAAAAAACTCATAAAGGCCTGTTTTTATTTTAAACATTTTAAAGTATATAATACGTTTTAACTAATATAGTAAAATTACATGTATCTAATACAATAGTCTAAAACTCATAGCCTATAAAAAGTAATTAATAAAATTAAAATTATCTGTCTAATTGTTTTCGTAGAACAATAGGCCTACTATCAGAGAAAAATATTTTAACAGAAATCGTGTATACAATTAATAGATATTCTAATATGTTAACTATTGTCGATGGAGCAGCGTCTTTAAACATAATTTATGAAAGTTGAAGTTGAGGTTGCTTGTTGTATTCATCTTTAATTCACTGATTGGAACTATAATTAAAAGGTACTAACTAAGTGAAGATTTGTTTCCTAAAAAGAACGATTGTTTCGAAACGCATCAGCAAACTTGTAAACCCTTACATATTCACTTAGTTACGTATCTTTTAATTATAATTTATGAGTTAAATTTTAAAATTATATAATTTTCCATTCATATTTTATAAAAATATTTCTGAAAAGTTTAAACTTTTGAGAACTTATTGAAAACAGTATCATATCCAACCACCTGTTAAAGTCTCCAGAAACTATGGATTGCTTCTCCTTGTAAACACATCAGAGAATATATAAGCACTAAAATAAAATTTGTATTTATTATATATAAATATATATTTGTATATATAAATATATATATATATATATATATATATATATATATTGTATTGAATAATTTACTTTTACTATTGTTTCTTTTGGATGGGATAGTTATTTAATTAGTAGAGTGAGAAGTAAATGATTAAAGTTATAACGTTAGAAAATGATTTAACTCACGGTTAAGAAAGATGATTAAGGCATATTTTAATTCCAAAATAATCCATTAACACTTTTGAAATAGTTTTTGATGTTTATTTTATTAATAAAATCTTGGAAAGAAGATGCAGGTATATGAATTAAGAATCCCAACAACATTAACTTGAGAAAAATGGTAATGTATGTAAATACAAAATAAACTACCCAATATATTACCCAAAAGACATTTTTGACTAATTTATATCTCCAGAGGGTATATCGCTATTGTGATTCACGAAGATCAAATAAAATAGGACAAATTTAAAAATGTTTTAAAACAAGCAATTTACCAGAAACCCTAATAATTCTAATTTTCTACATATATTTAAATCGTAATTTTGATTTATTCTATGCGATATTTATGTTTATTGTGTTAAATAAACGACTATTTATCCCAAGACAAACTTTTATTTTGCTATATCTCATGTCGTTACACTTCTGAAATTTCTTACATCAATTTGCTTACATATTTCTGTCTATTACGTAGTTTCGCCTTTAAATAAATAATTTACTTCTACCAAATGGAACAAATAGATCTAATTTGTTTCAATAGATGGGATAAGTTGAAGAATAGATGAATAGATGTTCTAGAAGGGCACTCTTATATATCATGTAATACGTCTATACACTACATGTCAATCGTTAAAATCTTTTCAAAGTAATAAGTCTGTATCATAAGAAACTGTAACAGTGTTAGTAAAAAAATGGCACTTTTTATTTAAAATTCAAGATAAGATTAGAATATAACCAACGTACAATTTTTATGGAAGTAAATTTTTATTTAAAAAATTCAATATAAAATAATAGACATTAAAAGCAATTGTTATATTTATATGTATTTCTTTTGATTCGATTATGTATATATAAATAAATTGTTCATTATTCAATATATATATATATATATATCGTATTAAATGTTCAACTTTTTTTGTTAAAGACTACGTATATATTTAAAGAAAGATTTTTTAAATTACTATTTCAGTACTAATAGTGAAATATCGTAAATAAATTATTATAGGTTATTATAAAAACAAAATTAAATGTATAAGAAAGTTATTGAAAAAAATATTAAATACAATTATTGCTCCTACAAGGAAGGGCAATAAATAGTGTTGACAAAAATGAAAGAGTATATAGCTCTTTAATTTAATTTTCATGAAAATTTAAAATCTAAACTCACTTGACTGACGTCCTCGGATGTGGCTACTAAATGCAAGTATTCACACACCGTACACACTAGTACACAACACACAGTCCAATGAATGCTATCACCGCTTCTCTCAAGCAACTGGATCTTCTGCCGATTCACTTCCAGGTTTTATAATTTTTTCCCTACCTTCAGCAGGTCCTCGACGTAGACGCCACTGCCATTGGCTTAAACAGTCAGAAACGCTCTCTGATTGGACGGAAGCAAACTCTGGTCGCAAGACAAGTGCCGCTTGCTCGAGCAGACTCTCGTACTAAAAACACCGCGCTGCAATGTTCAAAGTACAGTTTTCATTGTCACGGCCTCTGCTTGCAGATTGTAGCCAAGGCCAGTTTTATCTTCGTCGAGACTTTCCTCCAGTGCATAGTGGCTCTACTCACAAATATTTTTTAAGAAAAAGTTATCAACTTTTATTCAATGGGTTGAAGATTGAAAATTGAAATTAAATTATAACACAGCTATAATATTTTACAAACAGCTAAACGATATTTTGGAATATCTGAGATTGATTTCGCTAAATAACTTCTCCAAGAGATCAATTTAAAAGAGATATTCCTTCACACTTTGAACAATAAATATAACATTTCAGCATAGAACATGAAAAATGGATTTTAATAAAACAATTATTGTGTTGAAATGTTATAAAGCTTACGCAGGCTGTGCTATCTATAAACGGTTAGTTTTAGATTCCTAGAGAAAACTAGATTTTTTTTGTAATTATAAACCTGAATTATTTGTCTGAGTTTATAACTCTTAATAGTATAAAAAATTTGTTATCTTCAATTAGGCTGGAAGTTATCTGCACCCTATTATCGCTAATAATACTCTTCTGGACATTTTTTAAAAGTATTATCTTAATCATTTTATTATATATATATATATATATATATATATATATATATATATATATATATAATATTATTCTTTTATAAACAGTTACCACAAATTTGGCTACATCTGGAAGTGTACTCTCCTAAATTATAAACTGTATTTATGGTAAAGTTCTCTTGATTTACTTTATCTTTTTCAGCAGGCTTAAGAAAATTTAAATTTGCATATAATTAATTTAATTAATATAATTTGATTTGTATGTAAAAAATAATGAACACTAAACTTTGAAGTTACTAAGTTAGTAAAGTAACTCTAAAATCAATAAAAAAAGCTTTGAATTCCAATATAAATTTAATACTATTTAAGTGTTGATAAATTATTTATTTTCATTTAATAAAAATCAAGGGTTCCCTTATTTTCATCCATTTTTGTACGATAAGACAACACGTCATGTTAGTCTTGATAGATGTGGCACTTGAACACATTTCGTAGGGCTATAATGATTTTCTAACATTTTTTTTTATCTTAAAGAAAAATTCTTTGCATAGTTATTGCTATAGATATTTATTTTTCCTGTAGTAGGCATCATCTGGTATAAGGCCTTGTTTACAGAAAAAGCAGTGTTTTAAAGCTTGTAGTTCTTCGAAGATCCAGAAAATCATAGATAACGTCCTTGAATATCATTGACGTTTCTGGGTAGATTATTGTGCCACTGTGATTTCTTACCTTGAACATTATCTTAACTTCCAAAACCGTGACAATATTTATTCCCACAATTTTAGATGATTTAAAACAATTTAAATAGTTAATAAATTAAAGTTTGAATAACAGGGTTTTATGATTGTTTAAGTTTAAAAAAAAGTTTTAACATTTTAAATACGTTGATACACAGAAATTAAAAAAAAGGAAAACAATTATTTACTCAATGAAAAACCGTTTTCATTGAAGCAAAGTATCAATGCATCTAATTTCATTATCAACATAATAACATCTAAATATCAGGAAGTATAGGCATAATAAAATATTGATTGATTCTTTTTTTAATAATTGTTTTATAGAAAAATGTATTTCGTAAAACCCAGTAATGCCTTAGAGATATCAAAGAAGTTGTCTTTTTAAATTCTTCCTATTAGCTTACACTCCCTTGTTGCAGGCCTATATTTTGCACAAATTTTTAATCGTTAATAAAATACTTTTTTTCATTCAATCAAGTTCAGATACATTTTTTTAAAAACCTATAGTGGATAACGATTGATGTTAGTGCACTTTTTCCAAAAATGTATTCAATAATTAAATTATTAAAATTTGGGAGTTAGTTCGGATTCGAACTGAGTATCTTCGTATTCGAAGACTTTCGCTTTGGCACTGCGTCAACTTTACCATATCTAGGAAGCTGTTTCTCAAAGATGTATATAAATCTTTTTTTGCCCCTATATGGTTGTCATCGAAACTTCTATTGGATAACCTTAAATTGTTACCATGTTTACCATACAATATTATAAATACAAATGCTGTAGGATTAAAAATGAATGAAAAGAATAAGGTAAACAAACAAACTGGATTAACGGTATCAAACCTTTCTTCACAAGCGGACAATGTGAAAGGAAAGCGAAAAGAAACTAACACAATGCAAGCCACGGAAAAAAGGTTGTAAATAGTAACAAACTACAGTAATAGTCCAATACCATACATAGAAAGTGAAATGGAAAATTGCAAGGAAATTCGCTTTCTATTTTGCCACTTATATGACATATGTTTTTATGACATATGTATATACATATTTATTCTAATTGTAATTATAAAATAAAAAAAACTAATTTTAATTTTTCTTATTTAAGTAAGAATTTACTTAAAAAAAAAAAAAAAAAATCATATTACTTGTTTGCATTAAGTTGCAACTTCATATCCTATTAACGCCTTTTTACGCTGGCGTTATGCACAGTTTTGACATGTCTGATAAAAAACCTTTTAAATGTTTATTCACACGATTGTTTTACCCACAATTCGTTTTAAGTTCTCGATTATTGATTAAATATAGAAATACGGAAGGTGTAGGCCTGGTTATTCATTTTTTTTTTAATAATTTGATTCTGGAGTTTATGAATTTGGGACTTCCTTATGCCTAGAGAATAGGGGCTGCTTCTTTTAATTTTCTTTAGACTGTATATATTACCACTTGTTAAAACCTGTTCTATTTGTTTCATACATTTATAATTTACTCTTAGTATTATAGTTGTTGTTACCACCAAAGATTACTTGTTATTTGGACGAAGCAAAGGATTTTTCTATCTTGGTTTATTTTCCAGCTATTAAAAGATATGATGTACAGTTTTCATTACTATACCTCAATTTATAAATGAAGAAACAATAATAGTAATTATACAATTCTGTTTTCCACTTGCTTCCTGGATAAAATAATATAAAATTCTAATATGTAAAACAGCGTTTGCAATATTTTCACACACACACACACACACACACACACACACACACACACACACACACACACACACACACACACACACACACACACACACACACACACACACACACGCGCGCGCGCGCGCGCGCACACACACGCACACACACACACACACACACTCACACACACACACACACACACACACACACACACACACACACACACACACACACACACACACACACACACACACACACATATATATATATATATATATATATATATATATGCTGATACGTATTCCTTCACGGATGGAAAAATATGAAGAATAGTTACTATCATAAATAGTCCATAAATTCGCAGTTCCGACGTTTCGCTAGAATCTCATCCAGTATTGACGAGGTAAACCCAACAACAGTAGAAGAGCGAGTCACATATATATATATATATATTAAACTGTCCTATTTTCTGAGAAGAGAAAACGAAACAGAGTTTCATAAAGAGTTTTATTAAACATAAATAAATATAAAATTATAAATTTTAACGCCTATACTTTTATACTGAAGTTTGGTTGTAAATTTTTCCCAGATAATTCATAAGCACATAAAAGCCCTGTTCTACGAGAGATTGGTACGTGTACATTACCTTCCTTCTCGCAATATAATCGCCTGGGAATTGGATGCGTTTTGACGGCTGACCAGTGGTGTTCACTTCCTTCGCTACGGTGGCTAACAACAGCTGCATAGGTCGGTGCAGTTATTCAGTCTCCGCTAATACGTTGCATTTACCTAGCTCTAAGCAGCTACATAGTATATTCCTCGGACCACATTGGAAAGTATTTGCAAGTGTAAACAAAGACTGTAAAATTATTATCTGACGAAATAGTTCAGAGGCACTTTAGAAATTAATTAATTACTGCTTTGTGACTGGTATAAACTTAATAAATCTGAACGATTTAAAATTTACCATAAATCACACAAAAAAAATAAAAAAATAAAATTAAAAAAACATGATAAGTTACGCGCTCACTATATATAAAAATAATAAAGGAAACACTATTTTATTTATTTCTTTAAAAACAATAAAACTACAATTTTAATTGTTCAGGCTTTAAAATGTTTTAATGGACAAATTAAAACTCGATGAAAAATAAAATTTTGTGCTAACACTTGGAAAAATATTTTCAATGACATTTATAAAGTCAGTGGAACCGGCCGATAAAAGTGAATACTTCATTTGTAGAATTTAGTTGATACTTGTTTTTACATTATTGTTAATGTAGGTAATAATAAAATAATGTAATTAGAATAATGTAACAGAATACCTTTATAATTTTATTTAAATTATACTTTAAAAAGTGTCAGTCAATCAGTCAAGCCTAAGAATGTTTTAATTACAAAAATATATAACTCAATGCCATTATATTGAATTAATTAGGCATATATTGGGATTTATCTAAATACAAATTAATATATTTATTAAGTAGTAAAAATATTTATTAATAACATTGTAACCTAATATTGTATCTTAAATAGATAATAAGGGGATGAGGTTAATAGAAAACACTATTAGATGTTGAAAAATTACAAAATACAAATTTGTAATAAAAAGTAAACAATAGGCTACTTATATAATCTTGTATATGAAAAGTAATAAAAAAATAAAGGTAAAACAAAGATCCCTAAAATTTAAATGTTGAAGGTTTATAATGTTTTAACTGACAAATTAAAATTGTACACATTTCTTATACTTGGGAAAATATTTTCAGTCATTGTTTATAAAACCCGTGACAATCAGTGCGACGTATCAACAGATGTGTAAAATGTAGTTGAAAGAGGTTTTTGTAGAATCTAGTTAATTTAGGTAATAATAATATAATATAGCCTATGAAAATTTTTATTATATGTTTAAAAAGGTTATTAAAATAATTAATTTAAATCGGTTCTTATAAAACGGATGACAAGTTAACGAAAGATTTCCATTAAAAAAAGGAATAAAATATATAACGCATAAACATTACAATATAACATTTATTATAGTAAGATTTATCGAAATATAAATACATATTTTTATTGACTGATAAAAAATATTTAATAATAATTTGATAACCTAATAATTTACAATAAATAAAGTAACGTGTTAAAACAGATGTTCTAAACCATAACCTATAAAATAAAATTTTCTATTATATGAAATTATAACATGTTACTTAATTTACGCTAAAATATAAAAAGCATCCTGTGACGCGTAACGTGATTCATGAGATGATTTCCTTCCTACGCAAAACATGGCCAAACCTAGCGCAAAGAAGTATTCCCTTCAAGATATTGCCATTAGTTTTTGAGATTTTCCATTTACTAATATCCACCTGTGATCGAACCTTAGACCGATAAAGCATCAGTTAAAGTAAAAACTAAAATCTTGGGAACTCCTCCAAAACAGGCTTAACATACTGCCCAGTGTTTCTTCAAACACAAATGTTTTAAAAAGCACAAATGTGTAGTTTTGACAGAAAGAATTCCAATTAGCTGAAACCTTTTCAAATGGAAGCAAAATTACAATAATAGATAATGTGGTTGGGTAGTTGAAGTACATTATTAGCAAGTAAAATAAGAGCTTAGTTTTTTAATCGAAGTCGTAATTTGAAAATAATAAAACGAGCAAAAACCTAAACATATTTATTATATCAACTCGTTTTAAATGATCATCGGTTTGGGTTAACGTAAATTGTATAACTGTTATAGAAGAACAATGCCTTTGCTATAATAGAATTCTGGTATGTATGCTGGTTTGCTATAATAAAATTCTGGTATGTATGCTGGTTTGCTATAATAGAATTCCGGTATGTATGCTGGTTTGCTATAATAGAATTCTGGTATGTATGCTGGTTTGCTATAATTGAATTCTGGTATGTATGCTGGTTTGCTATAATAGAATTCTGGTATGTTTGCTGGTTTGCTATAATAGAATTCTGGTATGTATGCTGGTTTGCTCTAATAGAATTCTGGTACGTATGCTGGTTTGCTCTAATAGAATTCTGGTATGTATGTTGGTTTGCTATAATAGAATTCTGGTATGTATGCTGGTTTGCTATAATAGAATTCTGGTATGTATGCTGGTTTGCTCTAATAGAATTCTGGTATGTATGCTGTTTTGCTATAATAGAATTCTGGTATGTATGCTGTTTTGCTCTAATAGAATTATGGTATGTATGCTGGTTTCCTCTAATAGAATTCTGGTATGTATGCTGGTTTGCTATAATAGAATTCTGGTATGTATGCTGGTTTGCTCTAATAGAATTCTGGTATGTATGCTGGTTTGCTCTAATAGAATTCTGGTATGTATGCTGGTTTGCTCTAATAGAATTCTGGTATGTATGCTGGTTTGATATAATAGAATTCTGGTATGTATGCTGGTTTGCTATGATAGAATTCTGGTATGTATGCTGGTTTGCTCTAATAGAATTCTGGTATGTATGCTGGTTTGCTCTAATAGAATTCTGGCATGTATGCTGGTTTGCTCTAATAGAATTCTGGTATGTATGCTGGTTTGCTCTAATATAATTTTGGTATGTATGCTGGTTTGCTATAATAGAATTCTGGTACGTATGCTGGTTTGCTCTAATAGAATTCTGGTATGTTTGCTGGTTTGCTCTAATAGAATTCTGGTATGTATGCCGGTTTGCTCTAATAGAATTCTGGTATGTATGCTGGTTTGATATAATAGAATTCTGGTATGTATGCTGGTTTGCTATGATAGAATTCTGGTATGTATGCTGGTTTGCTCTAATAGAATTCTGGTATGTATGCTGGTTTGCTCTAATAGAATTCTGGTTTGCTATAATAGAATTCTGGTACGTATGCTGGTTTGCTCTAATAGAATTCTGGAATGTTTGCTGGTTTGCTCTAATAGAATTCTGGTATGTATGCTGGTTTGCTCTAATAGAATTCTGGTATGTATGCGGGTTTGCTATAATAGAATTCTGGTATGTATGCTGGTTTGCTATAATAGAATTCTAGCATGTATGCTGGTTTGCTATAATAGAATTCTGGTATATATGCTGGTTTGCTCTAATAGAATTCTGGTATGTATGCTGGTTTGCTATAATAGAATTCTGGTATGTATGCGGGTTTGCTCTAATAGAATTCTGGTATGTATGCTGGTTTGCTCTAATAGAATTTTGGTATGTATGCTGGTTTGCTATAATAGAATTCTGGTATGTATGCTGGTTTGCTCTAATAGAATTCTGGTATGTTTGCTGATTTGCTCTAATAGAATTCTGGTATGTATGCCGGTTTGCTCTAATAGAATTCTGGTATGTATGCTGGTTTGATATAATAGAATTCTGGTATGTATGCTGGTTTGCTATGATAGAATTCTGGTATGTATGCTGGTTTGCTCTAATAGAATTCTATTATGTATGCTGGTTTGCTCTAATAGAATTCTGGTATGTATGCTGGCTTGCTATAATAGAATTCTGGTACGTATGCTGGTTTGCTCTAATAGAATTCTGGTATGTTTGCTGGTTTGCTCTAATAGAATTCTGGTATGTATGCCGGTTTGCTCTAATAGAATTCTGGTATGTATGCTGGTTTGCTATAATAGAATTCTGGTATGTATGCTGGTTTGCTATAATAGAATTCTAGCATGTATGCTGGTTTGCTATAATAGAATTCTGGTATATATGCTGGTTTGCTCTAATAGAATTCTGGTATGTATGCTGGTTTGCTATAATAGAATTCTGGTATGTATGCTGGTTTGCTCTAACAGAATTCTGGTATGTATGCTGGTTTGCTCTAATAGAATTTTGGTATGTATGCTGGTTTGCTATAATAGAATTCTGGTACGTATGCTGGTTTGCTCTAATAGAATTCTGGTATGTTTGCTGGTTTGATATAATAGAATTCTGGTATGTATGCTGGTTTGCTATGATAGAATTCTGGTATGTATGCTGGTTTGCTCTAATAGAATTCTGGTATGTATGCTGGTTTGATATAATAGAATTCTGGTATGTATGCTGGTTTGCTATGATAGAATTCTGGTATGTATGCTGGTTTGCTCTAATAGAATTCTGGTATGTATGCTGGTTTGCTCTAATAGAATTCTGGTATGTATGCTGGCTTGCTATAATAGAATTCTGGTACGTATGCTGGTTTGCTATAATAGAATTCTGGTACGTATGCTGGTTTGCTCTAATAGAATTCTGGTATGTTTGCCGGTTTGCTCTAATAGAATTATGGTATGTATGCTGGTTTGCTCTAATAGAATTCTGGTATGTATGCGGGTTTGCTATAATAGAATTCTGGTATGTATGCTGGTTTTTATATTATAGAATTCTGGAATAAAAGCTACAGTGGTTTGTCACCATATGTTCTGGTACTCCAGAGCCGAGTTAAGACATCTTTGAATTTTTAAGTTCCCGTCATAAATTAAGAGATAAAGTAAAAAACGTTTTGCACAGTGATGATTAGAACCAACGTTTATGGAGTACAAGAATTTAAAATTTAATTTATAGAATAAAAGTAACTAGACAACAATTTCAAAACTTTATAAAATAAGTTTTTATTAGGTTAATTTCATAATAGAAACTGTTTGGGAGCACAAAAATAATAATTTAAGCAAAGATTAGGCCTGCATTGTCACACGCATTAATTTAAATACAGTTAATGAGTTCACTTTCTTAACATGATAAGGTCATACAAAATAAATTTTGAAAATATAGAAGTAATTAATTGTTCCAGGCGCTATCAAGCGATTTACCTAACAGTAAAGTAAAATTTACGTTGAAATTGCCCATGGCTAAAATTATTTTTTATATCAGTCTCTCCTTTTCATGTTGATAAATCTACGTAGTCAACTTCCTATTATTCTAAAGTAAAAATTTAAAAATAACTGAAATTTAACAAAAAATATCTTTTATATATTTTACAAAAAATAACTGAAACTGAATCATAACACACACACACGTATATACCTATATATATATATATATATATATATATTATATATATATATATATATATATATATATATAAATATCGCAATATGTTTTCTTGTGTATTAATAAAGAACGAAAGACAAAATACAAATACAAGAATTATATTTGAATTTATAATTCAAAGCTTTTTGTTGGCTAACAGTACCAACATCATCAGGAATATTAAACAATTAAAATTGTTTAATATTCCTGATGATGTTGGTACTGTTAGCCAACGAAAAGCTTTGAATTATAAATTCAAATATAATTCTTGTATTTGTATTTTGTCTTTCGTTCTTTATATATATATATATATATATATATATATATATATATATATATATATATATATATATATATATATGTGTGTGTGTGTGTGTATTTATATGTACAGTATATATTTATGTATGTATTAATATAACAGAATAAAAATAACCACATACTAAAATATTGTTATTTTAACATAAATAATTATAACAGCGATAGTAAAGAAATCTTTTGCATCCCGTCATTGCAGTACGTCTGTGCAACCTATAGGAATAATGAATGCACACTACAACTTTGATATGTAATTGTTGTTATTTTTTGACCTGTCAAATCAAAAGACTATAATCTCTCGCTATTTGACAAGGGCTGGAACTGTAATTTGGATAATTGGAACCGACTTCGGTTCCAAGACTGCGCAGGCGTGTGTGCATGACGACATTTAACAGGTGACAATAACCTAACCTAACCCAACCTGACATGACTAATATCATAACTTCCTTCCTCCTTGGGCGTGATTACCTGCCAAGAACTGAGCCGGCCATTAAATTGCTGGCTTTGAAGCTATTGTTTGCTACCAGCGAAACGATACAAGGGTTTTGGACCGGTAAAGAAAATTAGGTTAGGTTAAGCAAACGGATTGAAGACGAGGCGTTGTTTATTTTATCAATATTTATTTATTTCTAAAAATTGTCTTCTTGGATCAAACCCGGTATCGAAGAGTCTGATATCGGAGAGTCTAAAAATAAAGATATACAACCAGAGCTTTATTTAAACATTTTTATGAGCAACTTGTGAAAAATCGGTGATACATGGTTTTAAATCGAAGTGTTAAGGAGCAGTATTAACGACAAACTCTTTATATTAGAACTCAAGTCTTAAAGACGGTATATTAAAGAGTACATGAGCTACACATTAATATGAATGGTTCACTGTAACGACAGTAATAAGAATTTTTGAATAATGTCTTATTGGTGTTAATTTTTTACACAGTGTTAATTATTTGTACAATAGAATGACCATTTGGAATCAATATCAAAGGATTATGTATGTGGGAATATGTCTTAGATCAGTAGTACCCAACGTTTTCACCTGGTGACCAACCTCTTCTTCTCGGAATATTTCCTCGGTCCAACGGTTCATGGTGGAGCAAAAAATGAACCGCGTGTGTGTGTGTATGTGTGTGTGTTTGTGTATGTGTGTGTGTTGTGTGTTTGTGTGTGTGTCTGTCTGTCGGTGTGTGTCTGTTTGTCGGTGTGCGTGTGTGTGTGTTTGTGTCGGTGAGTGTGTGTGTGTGTGTGTGTGTGTGTGTGTGTATTTGTTGTTTTAAATGTTTGTGAGTTTTATCTTCTGTTGCTTCATGCAATTATAAATTCTTGTAAGAATATGCCTAAAAGAATTCAATTAAAAAACCATTAGATTTTTCTGATCTTTATTTTTGGTTTCTGACAGTTTTAGGATCGCGTGGCAACCCATTTGAAGCCCTTTCTCGACCCACCATTTGGGGACCGCTGTGTTAGATGATCATCAATGGAAAGGTATTATAAATATATAATTAATCGTTTAAACCCTAAAAGAAATATTTAGAAGATTTTTTCAGTTTTAAGAAAATAAAATATTGCAAACAATTAAGCGATGAAAATGGTAATATATATAGGTAGTTATATAAATAGTCAATTTATAAATTAAAAATTTCCGACACAAGTAATTTTCTTCATGTGCATTATACGTTTGTCTGAACAATAAGACAGTTCTGACATTCTTTACGGGAGATAATCCGTTGGTTAGATGACAATGCGAAATATCGATGCAAGTTAAGATGGTCTCCTAATAGATTTTCTGCTGCTGTCAGTTCTTCCTTGAATCATCAGCTGAATGTATAACTACTGATGACCTAGGTACTCAAATTGTCTTCTTTTAATCCCTCTCTCTATATCTTTTTATCTAACCGACGCATTGCTCTTCTCATGGTGACCTGGCCGGCACATGATATTCTCATTAGCCTTGTAGGTACAAATTTTGAAAGAGTGAAACCTTTTCATTACATTATCAGTCTTTTCCCATTATTCCATGCCGTATACACATCCAGAAAGAGCTAACATTTGTAAAGTCTAAATTTGAGAAATATGTTAAATATGTCTAAAATACCATAGCTAAGCTGTTTTAACTTCAACTTAAAAAAGACTTTCTGTTTATTCTAGTATTTTCTTTGCTTGCATGCTATTAAAAAAATCAAATAGTCTTATAAACAAGGAAATGAATGTTTACATTGAAATATAATAAGAAATATAACCCTGTAGAAAATACTAACATATTTTGAGTCAGGTTTAAAGAAAGTCAGCTTTTTATGATTTAATCATGATTTTAAATAGTGGCCAAAGATTTATTATTATTTAATAATCTTTATTTTTTATCAAGACTTGGATGTATGTTAAATAAAATGTTACATATATACACGATCTAGTGTGATCATTGTAACCGGCAATTTAAACAATATAACGATTTAAGTATATTAATATTCTAAGGTGATATTTTTTCGTTAGTATTTTTTATTTTTCCATACCAAAAAAAATCACATATGGTTTTATCAAGCCTTTCGCCATCTTACATTGCTGGCATTATAGGAAACGTACGATACATAACATTATAACTCTAGGACATATTGAGTGGAAATGCAGAGTGTAGTTTAGTGAAGAGAGTAAAAGCTTTTTTGACAGAACAACAAATTAGTGTGTGTTATGTCTAAATAGACTATTGTTACTCGGTATTTATTATTAGATCTAATTAAAACAGTGTTTGGGCTCTTTTATAAATGTTGAGTGTGAAAATAATAGCAGCCATGAAAGTATGTGAAATATTAAATAGTTTATTGTTATGTAGGATCGTAGCAGTAATGTATGTGGTAAACATTTTTCAGAGTCTTCCAATATGCAATTTATTATATTGAATGGTAAAGGGCTATAAATTAGGGTTGATTGAAAAACACATTTAAAAAAATTTTCATTTCTAATAGCAGGGAAATTTGCTCTTTGGCTTCCTGATCATGTGGAAAATAGAAAAAAATATTCTTGAGATAGCGCATAGAGTTATCTCCTAGAGAGAAAAATTGGAAGAAAATATCAATTTTCAAAAATTGCAGAAAGTTATCAAAATATTATTTTGCTTTCTAATAGTGTAAAACCTATTCTTTAAAGTTACCTCGTCTATAGTATAGATGAATGTTTTGAAAAGTAAGGAAATATACAACTTGTACTATGAAAAGAAGAACAAATCCGGATTCAATCAAAACATTACACCACACTTTGCGTGTAAGATTAAATTTTTAATTGTGAAATTCATAGATTGTCAACATTAAAGAATATTGTATTATATATTTGAAGTTGAGATATTATAGTAGTATAATGTATCATGTATTTATAGATCAAAAGTTATGTAACGAAAAAAGAACGAAAAAACTCTTTTAAAATTATAACTGGTAGATGAATGTATTATATAAAAGGGCGTAAAGCATTACGGAAACGTTTTTCAAGGAAATGTTATAAAGTATGGATATCTGAGAGTTTAGGTAGAATAGGAGCTTTTTTATAGCGTAACAAAACCTCTTATTAATCACTTAAACAATAGTTTATGACTATCCGAACTTTATACAGTAAATTTGTTAAAACTTACTGAGACAGAACGTTTTCGATCGCTATGTGCCGATCTTCATCAGTGTCTTCTGCTTGGAGATATTGGGTCAAGCGGTGACGGTTTTAAAAGTAGGTTTGTTTAAGTGATTAATAAGATTCACCGAACGTAATGGACTACAAAATTCAAGAAAACTTCCTAATTCATAAAAGTAACTATAAAAATTGATTTAGATTAACAAAATAATTTTAGTATTACTTTAAATAATATAAGATACTATAAAAGTAAAAACAAATAAAAGACATAAAAACACTCAGAAATTATTCATTTATTGACTCATCTGCGTTTCAATGACAAAATCATCATCATCAGTGAGTATTGCTAGTACAAACTCTAACTTACATCTATAAGTTGACTTTGTCATTGAAACGCATATGAGTCGGTAAATGATTAATTTGTGAGTTTTGTGTATGTCTTTATTTGTTTTATCATAACCTCAAAAACTAAGAATAGCTCAAAGAATAGTTGTACTATATAAGTGGTTACTTTACAGTAGAAATGAGCAAAAGAGAGTTAAATTATAGAAAATTTATGTTAGCTATGATAAGTGGAATAAAAAGTATGTAATAATTAAAATTTATTGAAAAAATAATAGATAAAACAATGTAATATAATGCCGTTATGTGGTGGAACGTATATGTTATACATTAAAAATGCTCACAGCATAGCATATGTTAACATTAAATAGAATAAACAATCCTTTAATTTAAATAATAGTAAATTGAAACAAACAAAATAGCATTTTGGTTAAATTAAAAGTTGATGACTAGCGGGTAAAGTCAAAATAGTTTTGTCTCAATTATGTTTAACAAATTTATTTAAATCTATTAACGCAAAAGTAAAAAACAGAAAGTAAAGTGATAAAAACAACTGTTAGTTGAAACCAACGTTATCATAAAATATAATCAAGCATACGACATTTCCGCCTTTATAGAACAATTTCTACTTCTTTCAACATAACCTCCTAACTACCTCTAAGTCAAGTGAAAACAATTGTTACCATTAGTTTTTGCATTTGGAAATCTTCTGAACCGCATTCGTCGATCTGGTGATTGTTACAGACATTCGTGTGAATTGTCACTCCACGTTACGTATTTTTACCAGGCTTTTTCATTTCGGTTCCCGTCATATCTGTTTGTCTGTCCGGGTGGAATTTTGCGATTGAGTTTAAACTAACTTTCCGATAAGCTAGAGATAAACATAGGTCAGAATTAGATGACAATGAAAAATTTACTCGTTTTCTTGTCCCATTTGTTTAAAAAGTAGTGTTTGTAAAAAACATTATTCGTTTAAACAAATTAGATTTGCTTGTGTACACGTGTGCTATATATGTCCTTGTCAGAGTGTAATCAATTTCTACAAAGCCAATTGAAAATTTTCACCTGGACGTAAAACTAAAAAGCAGAAAATAATAAATTAAATACAATTTTTTAAATATATATCACGTTTTTAAAACGAACTAAACAAACAAATAAAATAATATTTAATGACCCTTCTACAATTTAGAAGGAGAGTTGTTGGTGGCTGGGGATATATTTGTAATACTTGGAAACAAAAAAGGTGAGGCAGTAAATAATAAAAGTATACAATCCGGATGAATTCACAACTGATTTCAATGGATTGGAAACGGATTCATTGTAATTTAATTCATTTTCTTTTCCTTAACCACCATGAATTGTCTGCGCTCCACGGTTTTCTCTCTCCAAATACTAAAAATATATCCATAGCCACTAACAATTCTCCCTCAAAATTGTACAATGGCCATGCAAAATTATTTTATACATTTATAGTCTATTTTAAAAACGTGGTATAATAAAAAAAATGATTTTATTTATTATTTTGTTAAGACGCGTTGCAACAAGTAACACTTCAGAAATACATGGAAAGCATACAGTGAATATGGAATACAAATTTTTACTGGTTAAAACGATCACAACCAATAACTTTACAATGTGATCAAAATCTTTTTGAAATTATATTTAGAAATGAAATATAAATTTACAGCTATAATACAATAGCTTACAATTGTTATTCAGGAATATTTTAATTAGCTGAGCGAGTAACATAAATCTACTGAAGTAAGATTTTCTAAAGCAACCAAGGGATCAAGTTTAATTTAACTGATTGTCTCTAAGATGTAACAAAACATTCTGTTTAAACTGTAGGAAATAAATAATTTCCTATATTGGTTATATTTTATACTAAACTGAGAAATTATAAAAAGTTAAATCTAAAGAAACACAATTTTTTGTTTATGATAAAAATAGCAATATTAAAGTAATAATAATAGTAATAATAACAATATTAATAATAATACTAATTATAATATAAATAATAGTAATTTCTTTTTTATTTTTTTTTGGGAGTTGGAATGCATTTATTTAAATCTGCCCTGACAGATCTGGTGTGTGGACTCTTGGCCAATATCTTCTAAACCCTTCCCCCTTTCCGGGCGTTTTGTATATATGACCAGCATATCGCTGGATTAACATTCTTCCTGGCCAGAAGGCCATTTATTAACCTTGTCTATTTCTAAAACTGATGTTTTTTTGGCTTGATAACAAGGTTTGTATTCGACTACAAACCCTTTTCCCGCAGGGGGGTGCGGACTAGCCGCACCTACGAGGGATTTGGCGCCCCTCGCGGTACCCTAGCCTAACACTACACCACTCACAAAGCCCACACACACACACACACGCACGCACATGCACATACACTAACATCTTCACTTAGGGAGTTTGACTGGTCAGAATCGTTGCGCGTCGGGAGTGCTGAAAATTCCAGAGCTTGACAAACTCTGGTCTGGGACGCTGATGTGAGCTTGCTCTGCCGAAGACGTAAGCGCGGTTTCTGGTCTACCAGCCGCTTCGGTCCTTGGTCAGGGAGTGTCCGCGGTGCACAGGTGTCGGAGCTTGTGCACAGTATTACGAGTTCTCGACTGATGCCCATCCAGTCGAGCTAAGGAGAATACTATAGGCTCCAGAATTCTGGAGATTGGAAATGATCGAAAGTGATCCAAGGGTGTACCCGTTCCTATAGTCTCGCCCGTAACGCCAGACACGATGGTTGGCTAAAATCATTCTATGGATCCTAAAACTAAGTCAAATTGTTTGAGCTTAAAGAGGACTCGTCAGGATTCACCTGATGAGCCTAAATGTGACGACTTGAGGAAGAAGTTGATGGTGGCAACGTCACAAGCATTGCCATCGCCTAAATATTTAATAATTTCTAGTGCCGAAGATGGTAAGGATTTGTCTAAAGTTTCACCGTTTCTTATAAATAAAGCAGTTACTGCCTGTGCTGGAAGTCCTGTCGCATCTATCAAGAAATTAAGAAATGGGACACTGCTTGTTGTTACTAGTAGTGAAAGGCAGACCCGATCTCTGTTGAAAACGACTTCCTTCTTCGACCAAGTCAAGGTTTCTGTGGCTCCCCATAGATCGTTGAATTTCTCTAAGGGGGTCATCACATGTAGGGACTTGATGCACGTCCCAATAAATGAAATCAAGGCCGAACTCTCGTCACAGTCTGTTACGGATGTGGCTGTAATTATGAAATCTGAAAAAGGCGAGAAAATTAAAACAGCCTCTTTCATACTTACTTTTGGGAAACCAGAGATTCCTGAATATATTAATGCTGGTTATCAAAGGCTGACAGTGAGGCCTTACGTAGCTAATCCTCGGCGATGCTTCAAGTGTCAGCGTTTTGGGCACATTAGTTCTGCGTGTTCTAAACAGAGTGTATGCGGCAAGTGTAGCATGGAAGGTCATGATGAAAAAGATTGCGGTAACCCCCCGAAGTGCGCTAACTGTGGGGGCGATCATCCAGCGCGATCTTACAACTGTCCTCACTTTAAGGAGGAGAAAGGAATCCTTGGCATTATGGCTAACCAGAAGATATCATTTGCTGAAGCTAAGAGGATCTTTAAAGCTTCCCAACCAAATGTTGTCAATAAAACTTATGCTGCTTCCGCGAGCACTACGAAGTTTTCCTGTGCCAACTGCGCAGACCTGACCGGAAAAATTGAAGCCCTTACTGAGCAGGTTGCACGCCTTCTGTCTTTAGTGACAAATGGACCTTCAGTAAGTATAGTACAACCAGCGCCTACCCCGAGTAATCTGCTAGTACGTAGCAAATCAGACGATACAGGCATTCCTGCACAGGTATCTCTCCACAAAGGAAAGACATTTAGAACAATTAATAAGTCTGAAAGCGTTAAGTCCGTAACATCAGGGAGTAGGAAAAATAAATCAAATTTTGATATTTTAAAAAAGAATGCCCCAATTAAAGTTGGGGAGAAAAAAGAAAAAAAAGCAAAGGCCAAAGGAGGGGCCCATTCCATCTCACCTCTTGAGCATACAAATTCCTCGAGTTCCACCACTGCAATAGCGGTGATGGAATCCGATGATACATTGCCTGAAGCGTCTCCTGAGGTTCCAGGTAAATTAACATTTAATGCCAACAATGAGAGCCAAGTCAATCCTTTTCACTAAGTAGCAATGTCCACACCTAAACAATCCGTGATTCAGTGGAATATTAACGGAGTTAGAAGTCACATTGAGGATCTCAAATTAATTGTAAGGGATGTGTCCCCTATGTACATTTGTATTCAGGAGACACATCTCCATGAATCGCACAATTTCCAACTAAGGGAGTATTCAGTTTACAGATTGGACTTCGTTACAGAAAATCGAGCTAGAGGTGGCGTAGCCATTCTAGCCCGTGACTGTGTCGACGCCGTTTCTCTGAACTTAATAACTCCCTTACAAGCAGTAGCAATTCAAACAGCTGTTCCATACAAACTCACTCTATGTTGTGTCTACCTCCCACCTAGTGACAACCTGCACCAGAGAGATCTTGTAGACCTTATAAATCAGTTACCGACTCCGTTTTTATTAGTGGGCGATTTCAATGCCCACCATGTTTCATGGGGTTCCCCAGAATGCAACCCGCGAGGTAATCTGATCGAAAGCATCAGATCGGAACTGGATTTATACCTGCTAAATGACGGTTCTCCGACACATTTAGCAGCGTCAACAGGTGGATGGACAGCTGTAGACTGTCATTATGCAGTCCTGCCTTGGCAACAAGGCTAAAATGGTCAGCATTGCCTGATCTTTACAGTAGTGACCACATCCCTATTGAGATCTCTTTGTGTGACTCCTCTCCCTGTTGTGTTCGACATCCCCGTTGGATTCTGAAAAAAGCCAACTGGGAACAATTTTCACAAGATCTAGAATCACTGGACGTGGATTACTTGGCTCCCATTGATGACATTGTAAATTCATTTACAAAAACCGTTTTGAATGCCGCCGGAAAGGCAATTCCGAAAACCTCATCCAAACCACGACGACCACCTGTTCCGTGGTGGAATGATGAGTGCACTGTGATCCTTCGTCAACGGAGAAAAGCTTTGAACCAGTTCAAGAGACATCCAACGAGTGAAAACCTGGAAAAATATAAAATCTTCCGTGCGAAAGCACGGAGAATATTTAGGCAAAGTAAACGAGAATCATGGTCGCAGTACATTGGCTCAATTACAAGAACTACAGCTCCATCCACAGTATGGAAGAAATTACGATCAGTCTGTGGCATTTCCGTTCCGATGCCATTAATTTCATTAAGGCATTCGGATGGTGTTTTGACCACGGACTCTGAGGAAATTGCCAATGTGCTAGCGTTATCATTTTCAAAACATTCTTCATCTTCTGCATACAAGGACACTTTCCAGGTGTTCAAACGTAAACAGGAAGCCTTACCTTTCACCGTTGGATTGTCTGGAGATTCTTGTTTGAATATCGATTTCTCTGTCGACGAACTAGAGTCAGCTCTCTCGTCAACGAAGGATTCAGCTCCAGGCCCGGATGATATTGTATACTCCATGATTAAAAACCTACCACCGTCGGCAAAACTAATTCTCCTTGGGATATACAACCGTATATTCGAGGAGCAGGGTTTTCCCGATGCATGGTTAGAAGCGACAATAATTCCTCTTCTAAAACAAGGAAAGGACAAAACTAATCCCAGTAGTTACAGACCCATCTCTCTGACCAGCTGCTTATGCAAACTACTGGAGAAGATGGTCAACCGTCGTCTTGTCTGGTATCTAGAAACAAACAAACTTCTTTCTAACGTTCAGTGTGGTTCCAGACAAGGACGTTCATCAGTTGACCAATTGGTTTTGTTGGAGTCAGCTATACAGAATGCCTTCATCTTACAACAAACACTGGTAGCTGTTTTCTTTGACCTTGAAAAGGCATATGACATGGCATGGAGAAGAGGAATTTTGAACGTATTGAAATCATGGGGTATACAAGGTAACATTCTTGCTTTTATAAAAAATTATTTGAATAACAGGACTTTCCGTGTACGTCTAGGAGGCATATATTCTGATCGTTGCGAACTAGAGAATGGTGTACCACAGGGTGGCGTTTTGAGTGTGACGCTGTTTGCTGTTGCCATTAACAGCGTCACTTCAAACGTACAGTCACCGGTCCACTGTTCCCTGTTTGTAGACGATTTTTGTATATATATGGCTGCTAGAAGTATGGCAACAGCGGAAAGATCCTTACAATTGGTAATTAATAAATTGCAAGAATAGACCAAATCTAGGGGCTTCAAGTTTTCGGCTTTGAAGACCCAGTGTATAGCATTTAATCGTCGCAGGCAACACCAGGAACCTATTCTTTATCTTGATGGTACGCGGCTTCAAACCGCGGATAATGTGAGATTTTTGGGTCTTTTATTGGATAAAAGACTTTCATGGAGTCCACATGTTCGTGATTTGAAGGTGAGATGCAGCAAGATATTGGATATGTTGAGAGTTCTAAGTGGTACAAATTGGGGAGCAGACAGAACCTGTATGCTCCGTTTCTATCGCGCCGTTGTAAGATCGCGCATAGATTACGGCTGTATAGCCTATTCATCTGCTCGACCTACGGTTCTGAAACTCCTGGATTCAATACATCACGCTGGTCTTAGACTTTCTACTGGTGCTTTTAGATCAAGCCCAATCTCCAGCCTTCTAGTTGAAGCTGGAGAACCATCTCTCTCTATGCGACGTCAAATGCTACAAATTTCTTATTACACTGGTCTTCGAAGTAAACCTAAACATCCGGCATTCAAAGCAGTTTTTGATAACCACCTCGAAGATCGTTACAATGTGCGTCATCGTTCAACTGCTCCCTTCGGAATAAGAACGTTGCGCATTTTTAATAATCTAAGTTTAGAACATCCACCTATATTCGAACGAACATCATGCTACATCCCTCCATGGACAATACAAAAGCCAAAATGTGACTTCTCATTGTCCATGTACCTAAAACACAATACTCCTGACGTTATTTATCGTCAGGAGTTTTTGCAGATTCAACAAACTCACCAACATACTGTGACTATATTCACAGACGGTTCAAAACTGGACAATGGGATAGGTTGTGCATTTTATATGGAAGGAAAAACTTTCACTTACGGATTGCCCTCAGCCTGTAGCGTTTTTACTGCAGAACTTTATGCAATTTTCCAAGCTTTAAGATCAATTCCGTCTGCAAAATCTAAATATCTTGTGTGTTGTGATTCCAAAAGTGCTCTCCAGGCTATTCAGGAAATGTACACTAAGAACCCTTTAGTTGGAGACATCTTGTGCTCTATACACAGGCTCCAATTACGAGGTGTCGAGGTGTCATTTCTCTGGGTGCCTGGTCACTGTGGAATATTCGGAAACACTAAAGCAGATGAAGGTGCAAAATTAGCTACAGGTATGTTGCCATCGACACAACGTGTGATGGCATCAGATTTTGTATGCAAAGTTAAAACTACACTATTCTCTGTTTGGAATGAAGAATGGCAAAATGTAAATAGAAACAAGCTGAGGGACATCAAAAATACCGTCCGACCATGGAGGACATCTGTTCGTTTGAATCGTAGGGAGGAAGTGGTGGTAACTCGACTTCGCATCGGCCACTCTTTGTTAACGCATGGATGGTTGATGCGACATGAGGATCCACCACTATGTCCGTTTTGTAGAAATAATATTACAATCAAGCATATCCTGCTTGATTGTGATAAGTTGGAAAATTTGTATATACGTTACGATCTTCGAGGTAGTTTAAAGGTGGTTTTAAGGGACGATGTCACGGCTATCGACCGTGTCATCGCTTTCTTACGCCACCTGAATCTATTTAATAATATTTAAATTTTGTATAATTTTAGGTTCTTTAGTTTTAGACTATTACAATTAGTTTTAAACATTTATTTTATTTTATTTTGTTTATTTTGATTAGTTTTATTTATTTAGTATTATTTTAAAAAACTCAACTTTTAGTTAGGCGATGATAACCTCAATAGGTTTTTCGCCTGGAAAAAAAAAAAAAAAAAAAAAAAAAAAAAAAAAAAAAAATGTATTCGACTATCTCCTTGTTTCATGTTAGTCCATAGTATTTTACTACCTCTATCTAGTTGGATGCACAGTTGTATACAGCGTCGTGCCCACAATGTTGTCCGGATGTATTGGCCCGACGTAGCTTTCCAGCGTTGATCTCTCCACTTGGCACCTTCTGCACATAAAGAAGGTGCGTTCTGGTTTGTTGGGTGATCCTTCGCCTCAATGAGAGCAGTTTAGGTTGTCCATCTTCCCTATTTTATATAAATATAGCCTGACGCAACCGTGGCCTGTTAAGAACTGTGTTGTGTAGAAGTTTATGTGACCTGTCAGTCCAACTGTATAGGTTTTTGATTACTCTGGCTGTCCATCTTCCTATGGGTTCCGGAGACCATCTTTCCTGCCACTTGGCCATCGTCAACCTTCTCGCTTCCCTTTTGTTTTCCCTTTCGTTCATATTGTTTCACCGCTCTGCGATGGTCTTCTCATCTAGTGCCAGGAGGTCAATAGGAATTATTCCTGCCCCCACTAGAACCTCCGATTCAGAGAGTGTTAGGTAGGAGCTACTCTTAGTCACCCTGTTTTCAATAATAATAATAATTAGAATGACTCATTTTTTAAAACAGTTAACATGGTTTCGGAGCGGCTAGGTAGTGCAGCCTGCTCGGGTAGTACGATATTCAATGAGGTAATGTAGACAGCACTGCACTCCATCATTATTACTTGGGATTAACTCTTTTACTTATTTTCACCATCCGAATCTACTTGGGGGTGAAAAACTACAAAAAACTCTTTGGCATTATCGTGGATTGAACCCTGGACGTTTAAGATAGTAATCAAATACTGTACTCATTAAACCACTCAACCGACTTAATTTTGTTTTAAATATTTAATATTTTAAACAATTTACTGATATACTTTGGCGTTTATGTGAAAGTATTTAAAATATAGAAATTGTATTTTTTGTATACTCTAGAACTATATCATTTTATTTTCAAATAAAATATGAATTTAAATACAACAATTTTTGTGCATGGTGGATAAATAAATAAATAAATGATCCTAAATGTTTTTAAAATAGTGAATAATTTTGTTTCTTTTTGTATTGAAATTTTTAATACTTTTCGATTGATTTAAAAAATAATTTGTGTTCTATAGTGATTTTATTAAAATATACTAAATGTTTTAAATATTAAAAATACATTAAACAAAGTTGAAATAAAGTTTCGATAAAAGAGTTATTGGAGATTGTTTGTATATAGTTTCGTTAGCACAAGTATGAGAAGGTAATTGCCAGCTCTGCGGTGAGCTTATAAGAACGTTTGTCAAGTCTGGCCTGCGTTGACGTTAGCACGGTTGACGGTAAGGTACGGTACCGTCATACACATGAAGGATTCATGTAATAGTACACAGGTCACATGTTAGCACGCGAACATTATGTGACGCCAAATAACGGCGGATTGCTTCCTACTTCAGCGCTGTCGGCATGTTTGGGAAGAACTGAAGTCACTCTTCTTATCCCAGCCTTATGCAGTTAAGCGCACGAGATGACGATAAGATAAATTATATGGCGTCAGTTTTATTAAGAAATTCCATATTTAATGTTTCTAGACGACCAAATGTTAGATGAGAAAGTTGTTTTTTTTGCTAAAACAGTTTTAGTTCACAATATTAAATTCACCTATATGAAGATTGAACACTCATAAAACTTGTTAAATTTTACTCAGTAAAATATATAATGGTTAATAATAAACTCACAAAATAATAACAATAAGCTATAGTAAAAACCCATGATAAACATTACATTTATTTGAAAGGGTTTTGATAGTAAGTTTATTATCAACATCAGTGAACATAGTTTGATTTATGAAATATTAGCAATATTGAATAGAGATTTTAGTTTATAAAAATATTTTGCAAATTATAGTTACTTTTAGTAATGAATATGTTAACTTTGTCATAGAAAGTAAAAATAAAAATGGCTAAATGTTTCTTCCACTTGACCAAATAAATGTAGATTTTTCAGGCATTTTGATTTTGTTCTGCAATGAATTTATAATTTTTTAAAAATTTTAATATAATAACAGAGATGTAGTCGAAGCAAAAATAAGATTAGGCTATCTAAGAATATTGAAGTTTTGAAGGTAACACAATACACACACACACACACACACACACACACACACACACACACACACACACACACACACACACACGCACGCACGCACGCGCGCGCACACACATACACACACACTCACACAACAGACACACACCACACCACACACACACACACACACACACACACACACACACACACACACACACACACACACACAACACACACACACACACACACACACACACACACACACACACACACATACACACCCACACCCACACACACACACACACACATATATATATATATATATATATATATATATATATATATATATATATATATATGAAGTTAATATATTACTATTGTAAGTAATGTACTTACAAAAGTGCAACGGAAAAACAATGGTTAACGTAAATTAATATATATATATATATATATATATATATATATATATATGTATATATATATATATATATATATATATATATATATATATATATATGTATATATATATATATATATATATATTCATTTAGATCAAAGGTTTCACACTACATTGTCACTAACGTTTGAAACATTTGGTGACAAACTTTAACTCTGAAATTTTAGTAACTACAAACTTTTTAAGGTCACATGATCTTGTTTGAGTATATACACACAGAAGCAACGATAAATATTCATTAAATAGCATACTGAAAATAATTTTACCAAAATAATAATGTTACCATTCCTTTAAAAATATACACTAATTGACAAAACAATTTAATTGTTTTCCCTTATTAAAATTAATTACAAATATAAGGAATAGGCCTACTCAATAAACTTTAATTACAAGTGTATCTACTGTATTGAGTTTTATTTATTTAAGAAGTCAAGTTAATGACTTGCAGGTAATAACAATCTGTTTCAGAGACTCTCTCATATTGCATAGTTACAAGCCATAACTTGTTCATTTAGGTGCTCTTTTGAAGTTTTATTTCTCAAATATGGGAGCATTGACATATGACGTTACGCCCATTGAAGTCTTTATGGAGATTGCTTATGCATATTTATTAACAGCTCTCAGTTTATTGTCAACTCTTTTTATACAACATCTATCTTGAAATTATATATGAATTTCCTTATTCGAGTTACAAATTGCGAGATATGAAAGCTGTTACAAAACTGGACAATTTAAAATTTTTTTAGGCGATATAATATATAAATAAGTTTTATAATTATTTCTTCAATGATTTTAACATCCAGAAATCAACAAACATGATCTTTTCTTATAATCTTTAAACATAATTGAAATATTTATTACTATTGAAATAATTTTTTTTCATATAACTTCCAACACTAATAATATAAAAATGTGCCAAAATGAATAACAGATGGCGCTATTAGTCCTTTCCTTATAAAAAAGTTTTGCGTTTTTTTTTAATTCAAGGTTGCCCGTGAAAAGATTTTTTTCTTTAGAGTTCATGTGTTTATACAAGTATTTGAGTCTTTTCACTATCTTGACATCCACTCTTATCTCTCTATCGAATGTCGGAGCTGGTATATTAATTTTTAACAGTAGTAGATGTCTTGAATTTTGTAGTCCATTACGTCCGGTGAATCTTAATTAATCACTTAAACAATAGATTATGACTAAGTTTTTTAAAACTTATTGAGACAGAACGTTTTAACAAATTTACAAAATTTACAGTTCGGATAGTCATAAACTATTGTTTAAGTTATTAAGTAGTAAATTATATAAAAAATTTTATTCAAATTAAATAAAACCAAATGTATACTACTTTAAGGGGTAATCTCTTTTAAGAAAACTCTAATAAATTCATGAAAGTAGTTATCTTCGTTATAATAATTTAGAATATACTTTCTAAAACGTTTTCGAGATAAAAAATCGTACATATACGTTTATATTCCATGTATAAATTATTCACGATTGATTGCTTCTACCCAATTGTTTAAGGCAAACGACAGCTCTTGGAACCTCATTTTCTCTTAACAAGAAAATGGCTATTAACAAGCAATTGTAATAGGCTTCAGTGTTACTTACACGTTTGGCATCACTTGGGAAAAACCATTACTTACTGATATTTTTAAGTAGACGCGCTTCGCACTAGTTTAATGAATTGGTTTTCTTTTGGGTTTAGTTTGATTTTTTTGATGTAGTGAAGGATTATGGTTTTTAGAAAATGTTATAGATGGGTTTTGTAGTGTTTGTATATCTCGTAGTTTTATGTTGTGTTTAGTTTGATTTTTTTGATGTAGTGAAGGATTTTGGCTTTTAGAATGTGTTATGGATGGGTTTTGTAGTGTTTGTATATCTCGTAGTTTTCTATTGTGTTTAGTTTGATTTTGTTTTGATTTTGGTTTTAGACGTCGATTAAAGTGTACCTCCTTGATTTTGAGACAAAATTGTTTCTCACCAAAACCTTCTGCTGCCTCAGTATAGACTTCAGACATCGATAAAATTACACCTCATGTAGGCCTCAGTGTGTTTCATTATTTAAGACAAACTCCTTCATCTAAGTTTTTTCCGTTTTAGGTTTCAGGCATTAATAAGATTACATTTGACACAAATTACAAATTGCAAAAATTAATTTTCCATTATTTTGAAGTGGTTTTTGACATACATTAAATTCCTCTTCATTTTGGTTTTTTCATTCTCTAAGACAAAACTTTTTTCATCTAAATTTTCTTCAGCATTAGAATAGGCTTCAGGTGTCAATAAAATTGCATATCATGAACACATTTTTATTCTTTGAGACAATATATCTTCCTCCAAATTTATTTTAGCCTTAGACCTAGAGGTTAATTCCTTTATTAATTCTTAATAGATCATTAGGGTTAATTAATTCTTTGAACCACACATCTCTTCATTCAATCTTACGTTTGCCTTATAATAGGCCTGATGCATTGAATAAATTACACCTTATGTATGGCTTTTCATTCGTTGAGTTTAGAATCTCTTCTTCGAAATATTCTTCTCCCTTAAAACAGGCTTTAAGCTCCGATGAAGGATTTCAGGGTCCCTAATTGCATCTACTATATTTTTTAATTTTTTGAGACAAACATCTCTCCGTCCAAAATTCATTTTTATTTAGAAAGGTTTTTAGAAGTCTATTAAATTGCCCATCATGTTGGTTTTGTCACTATTTGAGGCAAACATATCTCTGTTCAATTTTCTATTGTTTTTGATTTGACTTTAGACGTCGATTAATTTACACCTCATATATGACTTTTGATTCCCTAAGTGATCTCTTTCTTCTCCTTAAAATACCTTCTCCTTGAAATAGGTCACACATGTTGATGAAATTACACCTCATATATGACTTTTGATTCTCTAAGTGATATCTTTCTTCTCCTTAAAATACCTTCTCCTTGAAATAGGTTACATATGTTGATGAAATGAAACTTCATTTACGACTTTTCATTTTGTTGAGAGAAACATCGCTTAGTCCAACTTTTCTTCCACTTTAGAATATACTTCAGGCGTTGATGTAATTGGATTTCCAAAGTCCCTCGTAAATTATTGAAACAGTTTTGTTCCAACTTATAGTGTGCATACTTGTATATTTAAAATTAACTAGTTAATCGTTTCAGAGGCTGATGGCTATTAACTCACTACTCTATTTAATTTCTCTGAAATCCACACAGTTTCTATTAGGTTCCCTTTTAGTAGCCTATCTACTGTTGTGAACATTGTAATTTTATTTGTCATTTGATTCACAAACAACAGTTTCTCTATAGATATTTTAAATTTATGTTCGAACTACTAAGTTACTATACATAGTAAAAGTTTGTCTAAAGTCTTGAGAAACTGGAGTTTAAAAAAGTAAAATGGTTTATAAATCTTTGGTTTATTATTCTCGCTTTAAATGAAAGCTAGAAACAAAGCTATATATATATATATATATATATATATATATATATATATATATATATATATATATATATTGAAACAACATAGGTTATTCAAATACAAGAATATTTAATAATTTATATCCAAAGCTTTTCGTTGGTAAACAGTACCAACATCATCAGGAATGAAAATTACAATAATGTAAGCTATAGGCCTAAAACATATGTTAAATTAGAAATAGAATTGTTGCTAAATTTATTCAAATTGCCAAATTTATTTTGTTGCTGTAACATTATAGACATTGAATATAGTATTAAATTTAGAAAGTATATGTATTTGTTCTTTTTTAATTTGTTATTATTATTGTATTTATATATTTCGAATGCTTCATATATATTCATTCCTAATCCCTTATTAATATCTTTTATAAGTTTCATATTTTCAATATTTAGAAATTGGTGCTTATTTTTAATACAATAATTTGCAAAATTTGATTTATATATTAATTATTTTATTATTGTTATTTATTATATTTATTATTTTGCCATTAGTTTTGTATGCAATTTTGATATTTGTATTTTAAAATAATTTGGTGATATTTTTTATTTCATGGCCTATAAATAAAAATGAAGTCCATATTGTATTATTATTACTATTGCAAATTAAATTATTATTTTGTTTATTAAAAATATTATAATTAAGTTTGTCAACAGTTTTCTTTTTATAACCGTTTTCTAATGCAATTTGATAAATCATGTTTTTTTCTCTTATTTTATTTTCTTCATTCATGGGTATTTTATGCATTCTATATAATGTTATATAAAGCAGCCATTTTTTGATTATATGAATGATTAGAATTATTTGGTATAATTTGGTTTGTTAAAGTTGTTTTAAGGTATATCATATATATATATATATATATATATATATATATATATATATTGAAGACAACTTGTATATAATATAGTTTTGACTATATCTTACATGTTTGAGAGTACAAATTAGTAGTAGCATATCTTGTATTACAATGTATCTCTATAGTAAGAGACTCCCTAGGAAAACAAGAAGCCGTAGACAAGCCCATCACTTCTGCCTAAGCAAGGTTAACAACCGGTAACAAAATGTGACAGCTCGAAAACCGACATGCCGGCTTAGTTCGGCGAGAAATTAGAGTCAATTTGTGCACGTTGGTGTGTGTGCCCGTCAGCACGGCTGGATAAACGTATCCACACGTTCTACCCATGTCGCTCTTGGGTCGCTTTTAGTAATTAATTGTAATTGTATATATTATTGGCCTCAGACACCGTCTTATAATTAAAGCAGTTTACGACTTCAACTTTATTAACAATAGTTTCTTTTTACTGGTTGAGTGCAATAAACTAGAAATTCTAAGTGGTTGCTTACACATTAAAAAACTATATCTCCGGAACAACTAATGTTCTAAAACTTCCAACTGGAGCTTAATTTAAAGATTACTCAATCTTCATTGTAAAGCTATAGTATTGGTTATTTCTCTTACAAGTTTTCATTTAGTTATTCAACTTGATTGAAATTAAGGTATTTCACATTCGTTAACCATAATATAAGGTCTTAAGGCAGGAAATATAAAACAGACATTTAGTGCGAGAGGGATTCGACATATTGTATTCGAAAAAATTTTAAGTAAAATTTTTAAAAGTTTTGTTCATATAGACAAGGATTCACATTTTTCTCTAATAAAAGTAAAAGAACAATTTTGTTAGTAGGAAAATTTGACAAACTGCCACAACCTAAATATTCAATAGTTGAAAGTTTCCTTAACTCCATCTTTCAGTCGTCCAACAATTGTCTAGGCATTTTGGCCAAAACTGTTATTAATTCCCTTCAAGTGTAAGCTGTTTAAAAAACTCTTGGGAAAGCAGAGAGGTATGAAAACCTCTCAAATAAGCAAGGTAGAAATACTCCACGAAATAGCTGATCGCGATAAACTAGAGTTAGCTCGAGTGACCAGATGGAACGAAAAACCGAGGTTTTCATTGTTCTTTCCATGCAACCCATCAGACAATGCACCTGACCCTAGAATACTAGAGAACCGGATACAACCAAAAAGTTTTTTTTTGTAGGGAATTTTAACAGCCCGTCAAAGAGATAGACATATCAAAGAACAACAAATGTAGGAAATGGAAGAATTCCTAGACAACTGCCTTCTAGATGTGATTAATTCGCCACCAATCTTCTTGTCATACTCAGGAAGCCTAGCAAGACCTGATCTAGTCATCACCCACTCTCACGTAACTAGTAAGGCCAACTTCGGACTCTTGGATGATGCTGGAGGATGCGGTCATCTCCAACTTAAAAGTCTGGTCGCAAGTAATAGCAAAAGTGTAATAAGTGAAAAACACACACACACACACACACACACACACACACACACACACACACACACACACACACACACACACACACACACACACACACACACACACACACACACACACACACAACACACATACAACACACACACACACACACACACACACACACACACACACACACACACACACACACACACACACACACACACACACACACACACACACACACACACACACACACACACACACACACACACACACACACACACACACACACACACACACACACACACAACACACACACACAACACACACACACACACACACACACACACCATTAATACATTGGCTTCGCTATCTTAATTCTAAGAGGCCAAAGGCATGCTGCGCCTGGATATCTGATTAGATAAAGTGACATAATGTAAAAAAAATGTCTTTATGAAGCTAAAGTAAACAGTTATTATCTGACGTAATTTTTGGTAAAGTATTACAGGGCTACTGATGTAGGCCGACCGTTCCGAATTGTACGTTTTTTTTTATACAAACCGCAATCATCGATCTAGTAAGATCACCAATTACTGGTCGTAGATCAACCATGTGTGTCATCACCTACTTCTGTTCAAGGTTAAAGGTTCCTTGTAAGTTAGGTGTTCATGTAATTTTATAGTTCTGTATATTCTTAGCTCTGTATAATAAGTAATATTTTCACTTAGTAAAAATATATATATATTCAAAATTACAACTTTTTGGATTATTGAAATGTGAAAACCTAACCTCAGTTATGAGTGGTATTGCCCAACTCTAATGTATGATACGTTTAAGACATCAGCCAGAATAATTAATAACGTTTCTTACTCAAAAATACAGATTAACTCACTTTAGATTTATTCCAATTATCAATTTCTGTTAAATGTATAATTCCTTCAATTAAAGACAATCTCAAACTTGCACCAAGACCTGCGACAAATTTTGTAAAATTTTTGAATAACCTAAAAAGTATTAACTTCTGCTTATTAGGCTTGATATTTGGTGGTAACCGTGAATCAAAGAATCAGAAATAATACTTTTCTCAAGCAAAAGGTGCTTCTGTATTTACAAATTTTCATATTCTTACCGGTCTGTTTAGAAATAAATGTTTTTGGTAAACCTATATTATTTATCATTTGTTTTTACAGAAGCTCCAAGGAAAATGAACACAGCAAATATAACTATGATATTCTCCTATCAGTCTATAGGACTTGGAGAAGTGTTAATATAAACTTATAAGATCTGTTAATATGTGATAATAAGAAATGCTGAAACCAATAATGAACTCAATATGATCATAATTGCCTAGATTTATGAACAAAATTAACGAATGGCATTTCAAAATACCCGCCAGTGAAATATTTTCAAAGTGGTATTACTAAAGGCCGTCTGTTAATAAACCACACCTATTCATATGAGAGTGTCAAAATTAAACAAATTTTTTTCTATGCAATCTTTTATGAATGATGCAATATAATAAAACTTATTTTTTGCTGTTATAAATGTCGATAAATCTATGTAAGTATACTTACATGTATACAATGTAAGAAACGCTTGAATTAAGTTAACAATGTTTTACTATTCACTATATATTTAACTATTATAAATTATGCTATATTTAACTGTTATAATCGATGCTACATTAGATTATTTTAATTTATGCTATATTTGACTATTAGAATTGATGCTATGTTCGACTACAATGGTTTATGCTATATTTGACTAACTATTATAATCTATGATATACTATTTTAGTAGCATCTATTTATTTTAGTATCTATCTATATTATAGTATCTATCTATTTTGAGTAGTTACATGGCTTTAGGTGTTAGATCCCTGTATGTTTGTAAACTTCTGATGGTGCTAATTGTGTTAGCTTAAAGTACATAATTTTTTTTTTATATATTTGTAGCCATGGTTATTGTTTATTAATTATACTAACTTTGAATATGAACCCCTGCTTTGTTTGACTATTATAATCTATGATATATTGAGCTAATATAGTTTATGTTATATTTAACTATTATAAGCTATGCTGTAGCTGACTATTATAATCTATACAGATGGAAATATAGATAATTAAGGTTAATGATATGGCCACAAAAGTCGCTAATCTCGGATGTAGGGAAATAATACGACTAATGCAGACTGACGTAGTCTTTGTTGGGCTTTATGGCTTTCTTAGTCAAATATCCCTTACTGGGTTTTCATTACAAACCTGCTCTCTACAGAGTTCAAAGAGAGTCGACTACCCGCTACCCAACTAAGAATATAATGAATAGGTTGATGTGCGATGTATGAATGTTTGTTGTGATGAAATGTTATCAGAGTTTAGATAGATCGTGTTTTTATCACGAGGGTCGACATACCTCTCTTAGTAAGTGTTTGTACTGAGAAGTATAATTGAGATATTACCACCTGCGTCAAGTTCCCAATACAATGTTTCCAAAATTGCCACCATTGTTTTTCCCTTATGGATTTTCATATTCTTTTATTAAAGTTAGAAACCTACGCGAGAAGAGATACTATCAGTGCGGCTACATAGAGGACATTTTTTGTAATATCGTGTTCAAGAGATAATTGACTCGTGTGCTCTCGGTTTTTGTCGCCGAAATAACAGAACCTGGATGTCACAAAGTAATTAAGTCGATCTGGAAGTGTGGCGACCGATACACCTCCATTCCACCGTTAGTAAACTGTACTCGTTATATCTGACTCATTATCAGGCGCCCATAGCGGCGAAAACTCGAAATTACTCTATTGCGTGCTACACGTCCAAAGCAGAATGCCAAGTCTGGAAATATTTAACGAATATAAAACTGTAAATTAATGTAAAATTTTAAAATAATTGGTATTAGAATAATGGTATTTATAAATACTGAAATTAACAATTTCAATTTTTTCTTAAATTGACATACTAAAGACTTGAAACGAACCCTATTAAAGCCTTAAAAAGGTTTTTTACTGTAACGAAAATGTCAAAACAAAATTTAAAATTTACTCTTGCTGTTTAGACGTTACTTAATGCCTAAGATGAAATTACTTATAGGAATCTTATCTTCATATCTCCTAGGAATATTAGGCCTACTATATATTTGAGTACATTTTTCTGCTTTTCCTAACAATACAATATTTTCCAAACATTATAAATGACTCCGTTTTCAAAACCTAAACCGTACTCTAAGTAGGATTTTAGTTTTGAAAGTGAAGTCATTTTGAAACAGAGGAAAATATTCTAATGTTATAAAAGGCAGAAACATATACTCAAATATATATATATATATATATATATATATATATATATATATATATATATATATATATAAGACAACATTTTAATAATTCATATTGGATGAACATAGCTACTGAGTTTTGAAACGTTTTGTGTTATTTAACAGGAAGAATCTGTCACCCTTAAGTCTCACCTGTAATCCCAATATTCCATAGGTCAGATTACTCTGCCTGAATATTGTAGTTAGAACACATTTATTGCGATAATTATATAAATTAGTTTCCAAACAATGTGTACTAACATTTCTGTATAATACAGGAAGGTCTTTAATATTTATAAAATAAATATTGTAAAATAATATACATTTACTAATATATATTAAATATTATTATTATTCATGGCAACAAAATTCTCCATTGAAATACAACAGTTCCTAGAACAGATACATTATTTAATTAATTTACAAGCGTGGTGAATAATACACCAAGCTTATGGTAGCTACGTAAAATACAAAGACATGAACTTGGCCTAAAAATTTATGTAAATTGTTTTATGGAAAACAATATGTTTTAGGAAAAAAAACATTGAAAATATTTTTAAAAATGAAAATTTTTAAAAATATAACGTTTACTACAATTATTTACGAGCACAAACAAGTCGATATGTTAGAAACACGTGAAACCTTGCAGAAGATCAACTTGGGGTAGTTATTCTTTCATACATGCAAATGTACTAGTGTAATAACTGGTAAACAAATTAATCTGAAAAAGAGAAAAAGTTACAAGAAAAATTTATAGTTTGTGAAAACCCGAATAAGAAAGAATTTTGTTTTTACCTAATACTCGGCTGCAGAGTGGACAGCCTTGAAAATACACATGTTAGGAATATTACCAAATGGTATAAAAAAATAATAATAAAATAAATGAAAGGAATCTAAATTTAGAATATTCCACAAGAACAAAAAAAAAACAAAACCAGAAAAGTGCTAGTAAGTTGGAAATTATAAAACCATATACAGAAAAGTTGGGTGTGCAACTTCATTCGTTAACTCATAAAGGACAGACGACGAAAAAAAATGAGATTGTAGGAAATTAACTACAGCAAAATAGTTGGCAAGTGTAGACCGAAAGCTCGAGATTAATGACCAATATAACGAGTAAGAAATCATGAAAATGTCTTTTTAAATAAAACTTCATGGCTGACAAATAGAGAACTAAAACAAAAAACGTAAAAACAGTCAACAAACAATTAGAATAAAACCAGAAGTAGTTAAAGTATGCATCACACCTAAAACGGCAAGTAACATGTAACAAATACAAACTTGTACCGACAGTACAGCTTTTCAACCTAAACAATATTTGCAATGAAACAAGTTATAAAAAAAAATCAAGTAAATTCCTACTGAGTTTAACAAAAAATATTATATTTTAGTTACCCTGCACTATTCACGATATTGTGTGGTAACCGTGGAAACAGTTTGAGGTTGTAAAAATGGAGGTTTCAAAGACAACCAGATGTGGAAAAAATTCATACACATCTTTGAGAAACATATTTTTAGGTATTGGAAAGTTGGCGCAGTGGCAAGGCGTGCTATCTGGCTGGGCTCCAGAAATTTTATAATTTAACTATTGAATAAATATTTCAAAAACTGTATTCCCATCAATTGTCATCCACTATAGGTTTAAAAAAAATGTATTTGACCTGATTGGATGAATAAAAACATTTTATTAACGATTGAAAATTTGTACTACTATAATATATATATTAAATATGGTGATATGTTTTCTTGTATATATAGTTAATAAATTTAAAATATTTCAAACACAAGAATACTTTTAATGAATATATTTATTCATTTTTCTCCTTTATTTGATCATTTAAACTCATTGGTATTTTGTGCATTCTATGTAGTAAATTATAAAGCGCTGCCATTTTTTGGTTGTATGGATGGTTTGAATAATTGGGTATTATTTGATTTGTTTGCGTTGGTTTTCTATATATATTATATTCAAATGATTCTTTATTTCTAGTAATTGTAATATCTAAATAATTTATTTTATTTTTTATTTCAAATTCATGAGTAAATTTTATATTTTCGTGTATATTATTTATACATTTTAATATTTTGTCAATGTTTGAACCACTATTATTTGATATGTATAATCCATCATCTACATATCTAAACCAGTGTCCATTTTGATCATATGTTTTAATAATCTTATCTATATCAATGTCTATATTTTGTAAAAATATTTCCGATAATATGCTGGACATTGGAGAGCCCATTGTTAATCCATCCTTTTGTTTATAAATTTTATTATTATATAAAAAATAATTTTGATTTAATATGATTTTTAATGTATTTATTATTTCTTGTGTTAGTGTGTTATCTTTTTCAAATGTGTCTATATTATTTTCTATTATTTCAAGCGTTTTCATTATAGGTATGTTATTATACATGTTAGTAACATCAAATGATATTAATTTTGTATTATTATCAATTTTAATATCTTTTAATTTTTCAATAAGTTCAATCGAGTTTTTTATATTATGAGTATTATTTAATTTTACCTTATCTTTAAGTAATAAAGCCAAATATTTTGAAATTTTATAAGAAGGAGCTGTTGTAAATTTAACTAATGGCCTAATTATTTTATCTTCTTTATGCAATTTAATTAGTCCATTTAATCTTGGAATTTTAGGATTCTCATTTATGTAATTATTAGTATATTTTTGATTAAATAATTTAGATGATGTTTTTATTATATGTTTTATTTCATTTTGATATTTGTCTGTGGGATCTTTATTTATTTCTGTATATTGGTTTTTAGATATATAATTTTCAGTTTTATTTATATGTTCTTGTTTATCAATAATAACTACAGCATTACCTTTATCAGCTTTTGTCAAAATAAGATCATTAGTTTGTAATTTTTGTTTAATTTGATGAATTTGCGAGTATTGTTTTATGTGTGTATGATTAGTTTTCTTATTTTTAATTAACTTTATTATTTCATGTGATGTTTTTATTCGCATATTTTCTTGTTCCTCTACTTTTAGTTTATTGATCGCCAATTCAGTATCTATTATTATTGTATCAATATTTCTTTTTATATCTTTTTTAAGGTTGACTTTATTATTATTTTCTAAAATTTTTATTTCATTTTGACTGAATTTAGTATTTGTTAAATTAACGAAATTGGGGTGAAACTTATGATGTTGTATGATTACTTCATTATTTTTATCTTTGTTCATTTTTAATATATATAGTTTTTTGGTTAGAGTGTTCATTTTTCTTTATCTATATTTAAACAAAAAGATATTAATTTTATTAAATTTTTCTTCCCATTTTGTTTTATCCATAAAAAATGCTAGTTTTAAATGTAATTTATAAATTTCAAAAGTTATTTCATTTTGTTTCTTATATAAAAATTTGATTTGATTTCTAACCCACAGAATTTCTGCTTGTTTACATGTTTTTTGTGCTACATTACTTTTATTTTTAATATTAATTCGTGCATATTTAGAAACAATATTATTATTAATACATTGTTTGTTAAAAAATATATTACAATTAGTTTCCATTAATTGAATTTTACGTTCCTGATATAAATTTAAATCTTTTGTTAAAGATGGATAACTAATAGAACTAACCTCTGTAGAGCACATATTCACAACACCAGTAGCCTAGTAAGGCAATATAATATATTAAATATGGTGATATGTTTTCTTGTATATATAGTTAATAAATTTAAAATATTTCAAACACAAGAATACTTTTAATGAATATATTTATAAATATATGAATAAATATATTCATTAAAAGTATTCTTGTGTTTGAAATATTTTAAATTTATTAAATATATATATATATATATATATATATATATATATCAGGAGAGTGTGAGATAATAGAAGGAATTAAAAAACAAAAATAGAATAGAGGGGACAAAGGAACTAGAACTGAATAACAAATTCTTGTCGCAACTGTTCAGTCATCGCCTTACTCACGGTAACCCTCAAGGAATTATTATTACAACAGAAGAAGGGAGATAAGATGATTGAAACTACTATTAAACTGTAATAGCTTCTGATTACCTTAAGATGAAGTAAAAGATATGCGCGCGCGCATACACACACACCTAAACATCCACACCCACATACATTTACAAAGTATCAGAATTAACAAAAACAAACTTTTAAATCTATCCCCGAAAATATCGTAATGTGTGTTTTAATTGATTAATAGCCTTCTATCAGTTGCACACTATTTTTGTTTCAATCACTGGGTGCTTGAGAGTGAGTTTTATTAATCTCTGTCTCTTGGCATTGTCACTCAACCTATTTACCAGTTCCTATATCTGTATAATTATCATTATTCTTCTATTTTCTAAATTAAAATGTAACCTTTTCTTAGCTAAGAACAGTTTTCTGCTTAACCCAAAAGACCATCTGCCAAATGGTGAAGACATTCTGAAAAGCAGCGGTTTCGGGCAAAATATGAGAGCTGATAGTTAGATAAAATGTCATCCCTATTGGCTTGCTAAGGGAGGTCGCGATTAGGGGGCGACTGGCCATGGCATATATTTAGAGCTACTTTCATAGGGCCTCCACGACGTGTCCATCTGTTCTTTCTACCTAGAAGATGAAGGTGGGTCTAATAATCTGACCAACTTCAGCGCTGTAGATTTCTTCCTAATGATGAAACCTTGCAGGGATGGGTGATGCACTATAGGGCTGGGTGGTGTTCAGTGACGGAGTTGTTACGGATGAGCGATGGTTGAGTGAGAGTAGGCCTGATCCAGTTGAGTATAAGTTGAACTTGTTAAACGTTTAGTTCCTAAATCCTTATAATTTATACTTTTTTGATAATTTAATATTAATAAAAAGAAAGAACAGCAGTAGTATATATTATAGGAGCTTCATATATTTTATAAATAATGAAAGTTGTTTTAGAGATTCAAAGATCTGTGTAATCAACCATTTAATTACCTGTATTTCTCTGACTTTTTAGATATATACAGTTTTGTATGTAATAAGAGTGAATTACTCATAGTTTATTGATACAATATGGAAATAACATATAACACACACACAACACACACACACACACACACACACACACATACACACACACACACACACACACACAATATATATATATATATATATATATATATATACGATTTAAAATAATTAAATCAGTACACTAAATAGAAATGTCCAAACTAAATTTGTTATTAAGGAAATGTAAGTAGAAGCATTTAATTTAGGAGAAACCTTTATTTATTTCCTTATGTTAGTGGCAGAATGTAATAAGAAGCAACTCCCACAGGTAGGTAGTACTGTTAGCTACGGCACCGTCACCGAGTCACGTCCAGTTTCAAATTGATTTTCTGATGTAGTGTATAATCATCGGTTTGTCAACACTGTGACTGAGTCACGATTCATGACTGGAGATTATACAGTTTTAGATCTCGAAGATAATTATAAAAATATTATAGTAAACAAGACAGTAGAATATAATTCATTTGTTTATTTACTTGTGTGCTGGAACGTTTTCTTAAACAGCCATAAAATGAAGCTCTTCCGGAAGTTATACGTTATCTGGGGCAAAATGGCCCTTCTTCAGACCTTGTATTGGGCAACCGATACTGCTTACTTTATCCAATAACAAATAATGAAAAATTGGTTTATAATAAATTATTTTTTAGAATTTTTAGAAATCCTATTTTCGCACAACTTTAGTATTATAAAATATTTTACATATGTGGTAGAGTAGAGTGTTGTAGTTTCCTTGGGTATGCTTTCCATTACAGATTACGTTAATCTAGTAAAGATAATTGAATCCAACGAAATAACCTATAGGTCGCAAAGTTTATATAAAAACCGCCCATCGATTATAATTTTATTGTTTTCGACGACCAAATATATTGTACATTTTCGCCTTTGTAGGCGAAATATTGTTGAAAATATTGTATATTTTCGCCTTTGTAAAGACGAATCTTTATTTTACAAAAATATTCTTGTATTTGAATAACCTGTGATGTTTTAATATATATATATATATATATATATATAAAATTATATACTGATTTGTAGATGGCGTTTTTCTTGTTGTATATATTTATTTAATAAAGTAAACACCTGTTAACAACAAGAAACTTTACTCAATAACGTGCCAGAAATTTCCATTAATTTAATATGCTGATTACGTTAGAAGATTTGCAGACTGCCAACAGCTAAGACAATCTGAATGTTACTGATCTACTACGATGTATTAAGATATATAAACATAAAATCCAAGACAAACTATGGAAACATAATATTATATTTCTAGTATTCGATGAAGTAACGGAGAGAAAATATCTACAACGTAAAGGCAATTATAGTAGCATTGACGAATGAGTGTGATTGGAATAGCTCAGTAATTTCCACACTGTCTTAGCTATTGGCAATGTGCAAAGCTGTTGGTTATATCTGTATATTAAATTCGTTAAAAGTTTCGAGAACATTGTTGTATAAACCAGGGAAGGATAATTCTTTAAGCGTGTCTGGTTGCTTCTCTGAGATTGACTGGCGTTGGATTCGTAGAGAAATGTTTACAAGTTTCTACCCCGGTGAAGTAAAGGAATCAGGGGGAACAAGTGGAACAATGATAGTATTGAAAGACAGCCTTTACTATTTCCTTAACTAATTGTGAGTGAAAAATAGGTGTAAAGGGGGATCCCGTTTACTTGAACTATCACGTGCTCTCTATCGGGGCCAAGCAGCATGTCTTTTATTCCAAGAAACCGAAAATTCCAGAAAGGAAAACTAACTAAAAAAATATTTTTTACCTTAATCTTTAATTTAAAGCAAAAGATAAGAGATTCTATTTATAACGGATTCTAGCTTTAGAAAACTATAGCTCGTCACTCTATGCCATGGTAATCTGTTTATAGAAGTCGTCAGTGATGAACAATTATACTGGTTATTTATATAAATTCACAGAGCATTAAAACCTGCGTGTATAATATTTTAATAATAAATTGTATGTTATGAGATTGTTATTAGTTTTACAGTAGAACAAAAAATTGTTTAGACTTTTTTATTTCACATTCTACAAAAACAATGTCGAAACTAATTTTACTTAGTAGAATGCCTTTCAACTGCAAAGGAGATTTATTTATAGATAAAGTGCATTATCAACAACTGATAATTTTTTTGCAATTAAAAGGCAACCCGCAATTATAGTGTAAATAAAACCCTACGCAATTATAAGCTAATACACTGTGTGCATAATTAAAGCAGAATTCTCACAGTCAAGAATTTATGAGCAGGAAATGAGATCGAGTTCTTCCACTTGTCTAAAGACCAAGGAACAACTTCTCACTCTCAGGAATGAGTTGGTATGTTTAATGAACAGGAGCAGGCCTAACTGCTTCACGTAGAGGAAGATTCTACTCGATGCATTTTAAATATAATTTGATTGATTGATCGTGTTTATGCGCATGACCGTTAACGTTGTGAATGCGAAATCATTTACGTAAGGATAAGTATTGGTTTGATTTATAAGTACTGTGTAGCAATATTCTTATTGACTAAGAACTTTTAATTCTATGACAGGTGTTTTAAGCGTTCATTTGAGTGATAAAGTGCGAAAAGAGGGGGGCTTGGTAGTAAAATCCCTCTCAAATGAAAGATATATGGTTTTTTAATGTTTTATATATTTAAAAAACTGTTTTAAATTTGACATTTTTAAAACTTATTTTATGTAATTTTAAAATCTTATGAGGAAACTGAAATATTATAACTTAAATCTTAAAACAGGTTGATAGTAAACTTGAAACTACTGATAAACGTTCAATGTCCGTAAAAGTCATTTTGAAACTTCGTCTAGGATTAGTTGTATATTTGACAAATAAAATTTAAGGAGACGCTCAAATAGTCTAGCATTTTTTAAATTCATGAGAAAGTATCTGAAACAGATAATGATGTCGCTACATCAAAAAGTGTCGAAGGCTTTATATTTCTCTATAGAATTGTGGTTTTTTGAAATAAAAATATAAAGTTTGGTTCCAAGTTTTTTTTCAATTTTTTCTATTAGCAAACAATCTTCTGATATAGGGTACTAGGGGAAGGTGAAACGTTCTCGGCCTGACAATGAAAGAACTTCATTCAGTCGTGATTTTCAGTTTAAAAAAAGATTTTATTTTTCTACATAATCTCTCTTGACTTCAATACACTTGGTCCAGCGTTCTCCAACATCATTATTCCTTCCCGGAAATGATAGTTTGGAAGGGTGTTAAAATATTCATTGACAGCCCTCCATAACTTGTTTATTGGACGCTTAGCACTTTCCAGAAACAAATTACCTTAAGTTTGGGAAGACATAGAAGTCCGAAGGTGCCAAATCAGGAGAGTAAGGGGGATGGCCGAGTAAATCGTACCCAAAATCTCGCAATATTTTCATTGCCAACACACTTTTGTTAGCAGGTGCGTTTTCTTGATGAAAGATGATATTTTTCTTCTTCAAGCCAGGCCTCTTATCGCGAATTTTGACATCCAGCTGGTCAAGAAGATTGGAGAAGTATTCACCCGTAATAGTTCTGCCATTTTCAAGGTAATCAATTAACAAGATCCCTTTGGCATCATAAAACACACTGGCCATTACCTTTCCATCAGATCCGATCGACTTTCCTTTCTTTGGCATTCAACAAATGCGGTACCCACCTTGTGCATCGCTAATCCTTTGTGTAAGATGTTTCGCACCTTTTCTTTTGATATCCCCACATCCTCAGCTATCTCACGCATCTTTACCCTCCTATTGTGTAACACGATATCATGGACCTTTTTGATAGTTTTCGGTGTGGTTGCAGCTTTTGGCCGTCCTTAACGTGAGCCATCTTCCAGCGAGGTGAGACCTCGTTTAAATTCAACTGCTCACTTTAACCGTTGACATTGAGGGAGTAGCGGTCCCATATACTTTTGTCAACTTAGGACGAATTTTATTACGGGTTAATCAATCCAAATCGAAAAATTTTATCACCGCACGATATTCAAGTTTTTCCATTTTAACGAAAAATACGCAAGACTTCTACTAATAAAATTCCTGTACGCAAACTGCTTAAGCGAACACGTTAAAGCTTATCATACGAACGAATGACATATGCACAGAGGAAGGAAAGATAAATTTTCACTTATTGGAATGCCATCCTTTTCACCCTACCCTCGTATAACTTCTTGTAAAATAAATTAATAAAATAGTTTTTTCACTTATCCAATCGAGTTTAAATTGACTATATTTTCTCAATCTATAGTGAAGGACAATTGATGTTAATACACTTAATTCATGATATATTTGCTTGATTACCAGAAATAAGGTTGTAGGCAGTACAAAATTTGACCTTTACTAAGTTAGGTTGTAAGTAATACAACCTTTTTTTAGGGTTAAAACACCCCTAATTGGAATCATCTTCAGCATTGAATATCAACAGTGGGGGGGAGGATAGTGCTCTCCTGAAGGGACTTAGAAAGATTAAAAGGTAGCCTTAAGTGTATTACTAAAACACAAGAAAGTAAAACATTTTTATAATATGCTAAATATAAAATTAAAAGAAACAGATATAACTGCCAGTTCTATCTAAGAAAATCGGTTGTTTTTCTAATACAGGGGTAAAAATATTTTAAAAATCTTGAGAGAAAGAAAATGTATGTCTTTCTTATAATGAATAAAAAAAAAGAGCGAGAGAGGTAGGGAGAAAAATACATAGTTAGATAGACAGCTAGTTTCCAAGATAGCTAGAGAGAGAAGAGAGAGAAGAGAGAAAGAGAGAGAGAGAGGAGAGAGGAGAGAGAGAGAGGGAGAGAGAGGGAGAGAGAGAGAAGGAGAGAGAGAGAGAGAGAGAGAGAGAGAGAGATTACTTGCTTACAGGTAGTGACGTCCTTACATAATCACTGTATTATCACCTGATGGTGAGTTTTTGGCGGGTTGGAACGAATAGCATCTAGGAACTGAGGCAAAGATATCATTAGTCCATCATACGGTACTGGAAGATGAGAGTCACGTCAGCTCATGAGAGAGATGTGAGCATTGACACTTTCAGATACGTGATCTCCACAGATGTACAGACGTGACTAACGTCTGGTTAACCTATAAGTAACTAAAGCAATTTGAAACCTAAAACACTTAATTCTTAAATAAAAAAAAACAAAAACACATTTTTATGATTTAGAATTTTTATCTTTGGCAAACACTAAACGAATTTGTTTGATGTTTGTAAGCCAAATATAAGACGATCCAGTATATGTTCCAATATGAATGACCTTCAAGTATGACCTTGCCAAGGACGCTGCTAGAACGGTTGGATGAAACACACTTGTTGCACTGTTCTTATGTTTTCTTTACAATTATCGTCAATAACTCTAGTAGTGAAGCTCTTCTATGTAACTGTAGTTTAATGACTACCACTGGATACTGGCAGTTTCAGAACGGTATTTCTAAACATTCACTGGGATGTTCTATGAAGTATTTGTGTTTCTTATACATGAACTTACTTGACCTTCCATTCAGTTAGCGGAATCTTAAATTAATGGACGTTGTACACAGAAATTAATACATTCCTTTAAAGATTTATTGCAATCATGAGGATTAAAAAATAGAAAGATCTTGTCCAAGAATGTAAAGTTTTAATATAACTTATAGGTAACAAATAGTCAAATTATTATTGGTTATTATTTATCTGGTGACAATTTCTTTTTCAAAGTTTGGAATTATATTCGTTTAAAGAAGCAACTTTCAATAAATGACAAGTTTTATACGAAACTTGTTAAAATAGAGTTTTACTGATTCTTAAGTAGAATCCAAGGTGTAGAGCAGTAGGAAATGTTTCAATCAAGCTGAATTGTAAGATATCAAGTATTACTTAGAAAGGGTGATAACTTCCTCTATTTTTCCTTAACTGCTTCAGTTATGGTGGATAAAAGAGGGAGAATTTTAAAGACGGAGAAGAGGGATAAAAGATAGGGACTCGATTTCACCTAGATGGAAAATTGTATGAACCTAAGATAGATGTGTTTTGTTATACAAAGACAACACTCATACATTAAACAATTAGCTCAAAAATAATATTTTTCAATATGTAAATAGGAACTTGGGTATATTAGATTAGAGGTGAAGTAAAGAGCAACAAAAAATGTCTGCACTTTATATATGAAACTCAAGTTTCCTCTGCAAATTTATCTCTTTAACTTTAACGTATGATTTATCAAATGTTACTTTTTTCAATATATATATTTCAGATATAAGGTTTGACTTTAGTGTCAAACAGAAAACCTGGAACAGACAAAAAATAGATTTCTTAGTAAAATAAGATTTGATTTTTACTTTTAAGCAGTTGAAGCAGAAAATAGATTTTATGATTTGCACAGCAAAAAAGTACAAGGTATTATCAGCAAAAGCGGAAAATTGACTAATATACAATATCATAGAAGAATACTATGGAATAGGAATGCTTTCAACACACACACGCGCACACACACAAACCCACAAAACACACATACACACACACACACACACACGCACAAACACACAAACACATAAAACATGCACACACACACACACATCAATGAGTTATATATATTCCTGCTTAATTATATATATATATATATATATATATATATATATATATATATATATATATATTTATATATTCAATTAACTTAAAGCTTTTACTCACTACATTTACAAAAAGCTTTTCAAATATTAGGCACCGTATTTCAATTATGAAGTTTTAGTCATTAGAAACTATTTAAGGTCACATGACTTTCTTTGAAAAGACGGTATTACCCAGTTTCCCTTTTAACCCCGTCCATGACGTAGAACAGACATATTATTTATATATAAATACCTGTAACTAAAAATGTCTATTTTTCACTCTACATGGACAATATTTTGGTTAAGCTGGAACTATGTTCACATGTATCAATCGAGAACATTTTAACATTGAAACCGAAATGTTCACAATGAAAATAAACATTTATTGGTAGCTAGATGATTTTTAATCATTATAAAGTCATTACAGTTTCGCTCCAATAAGAAATCTAATACCTAATTCTGTTTTCTGTTAGTTGCTGTGAACCACTTTTTCTCCGTCTACAGTTTTTCTTTACCGAGCGTTAGGAAAACCTCTATCAGGTATGATTTTCGTAAATCGATCTTTGAATCTGCTTGACATTATTTTATAACAGACAAATTTTGGTATGTACTGCCCTTAACAGATCCTTTACTCAAATTTGGGTTCATCGCCATCTCTGGGTTCCTAATATATTATGAAGAGCAACACCTATTTTTGTATCTCGCTCGTGCCTTAATGCGTAGATTTCCATTCTTAGCTGTGTATAGTCCATAGTTATGCTTCTTTTAGTCCCTGTTTTCTTTAGCAGGATCCAAACATTTCTTTGAGGCGTTTATAAACCGTTAAAGGATTCGCTACAACAGCGTTTAATGTGTGTCTAGTTGCTCAAGGTTGTGACTCCTAGAGAAAGCCTAAGTCTAATGCTAGACTTAGGTTGGAATTTCCTTCTTACCTCATGCTTAGATTTTCTCATGTACGCCCTGATTACAGTGGCTTCCTGCTGGGCGATGGATGGAGCACGTTCATACGTAAAAACATACGTTACTAAAGATTTTCCTACAATGTTTTAGCGTGGACACGGAAGCTACATCTTATTTTTTAAATTTATTTGACCTCATTAAATTATAAACATCTTGCAAAAAAACTAGGAAATTATATAAACGTACAACATTTTTTATATGAGTTTATAAGTTTTACGTTTTTTAATAAAGTACTAACATATAATATTAAAAAAAACATTGAAGTAAGAAAAAAATTATTTAGTTTCATATTATTAAATAATTACAATTTCTATAAATATCAATTAATATGACATAATCACAATATCAAGTGGAAAATTCAAAGCGAAATTATTTATTAAAATTTAATATATTAAATTTAGTTTTATGGGTTTGATCCTAATATTGTAAGAAAATGTAAATTTCAAAAATTAAGGAGAGATTCCACCACCTTCCAACCGGAAGTTAATCCTAAAAAATTGATAACCTTACCATTTGACAATATTATTACCAATGGTTTAGACAAAATTTTCAAAAATTTTTATTTAAGAATTGCATATAAAAATCCTAATAGGTTAACCGATTTATTAGGAAATCCCTAGGATAAACTTCCAATGTTGGATAGGTCTGGAATCTACACCATTATTTGTAAAACTTGTGACAAAATGTATATTGGTCAGACAAGGAGAAAGACTATAACTAGATTTAAAGAGCATCTAGCCCATATTAAATATGGGACACAGGATAAGTCCAGCGTGGCTGAACATATCCTTAATAATAGCCATGAATTAGATATAAATAATGTTAAAGTGGGTAAAACGGTGTTCTCCAACAGGTTGCTGAATAGTTATGAAAGTATATTCATTGCTAAAACTAGAGACGATTTGTTGATGAACATTGATAAAGGCCCAATACTTGGTTCTAGTTTATTCTCTTTGTTACGACCAAATACAAGATTTTCAACTGTATTTATAGTTTAGTTCAAGTTGACATGATAATTTATTATTGTTTATGTTCCTTTACAATTTTAGTTTATATTAGTTTGTCATTAGTTTTAATTTAGAATTGTCACAAGTCAGTGGTGGGTGTGGTCTTGTTCCACGTGCAGCGCTGGTACAGGTTATCAAACTGGTCGCTGGGTGGAGGAGTGGGAGTAGCCCACTGAGTAGCCCATCAGTAACCTTCTGATGATTCTAACTGTGTTGGCGAAATGTGCATCAAGAGTGTTTAAATATTTGTAGCAAGGGTTATTGTTATTTATTTATATTAAATTTAATTAATTTTAGAAAAAACTGTATTAAAATCAAGTGGCATATACTACAAGTTTTAAAAAATGTATCTGAACTTGAATGAATGGATAAAAAGCAGTTTATTAACTATTGAAAATATAAACCAGATATATAAATACTAGATACCAGATACTATATAATATACTAGATAAATACTAATACAGATATATTTTATGTATATAAATTAATAAATACTCTTGTATTTGAATAATCTATGTCGTTATATATATATATATATATATATATATATATATATATATATATATATATATATAAATATAAATATAAAATACGATTTCTTGTTTAATAATTTAAAACAACATACGTTATTCAAATACAAGAATATTTATTAATTTATATCCAAAATATAAATTAATAAATATTCTTCTATTTGAATAACCTATGTTGTTTATATATATATATATATATATATATATATATATATATATATATATATATCGAAATTGTGAAATTATAGTATGAATTGAAAAAGAATAAGAATGAAATAAGATTTCAAAAACGGAAAGGTAATAATATACCTTGAGCAGATTTTTTCATTTGTGTAAGGCGCTTTGTAATTTACGCTGTATGCAAACAATACAATTACCAGCGGAATAGCATGCGAAATTCTTTTAGCTGCTGTTAGCTGTAAAATTTTTACAGAGTTTTTATTGCATAAAAATGTTTATAACTTAAAACTAATTGAGTGGAACCTGCATAACGACTGCTTTCCCACAATCCCGTTAACGCGTATCTTGTACAGACCGAGTTTGTAAAGTTTTTATTAGTTAGTACACATTCATAAAGCAAGTGTAGCAACTTGGGGTTATTGGCCCTTTGAATCTGGCTAAATGTGTTATAAAAAACCAGCCTCCTTTACAATATATGCACTGTGTATCCAGGCATTTGTTTAATTTGTTTCGGTTTTATTAAATGAATTTAATATCAACAAAACTAAATTTTACCTGTCAAATCCTGTCCTGTGGTATTTGTTAAACACTGCTAAGTAAAACATTAAAGGAAATACGTTACGTGTATATAAAACATACAATATTACATTAAATTTATATTCTACTTTAATTTATAAAATTATAAAATAGTATTACAAATATCCTATTATTTTCGCTTTGAAATAATCGGTGTCGCGTCAAATATGACCAGCGACACTTGTGCCCAGCGACATTTGTGACCACATTGGTTCAAGGGGTGGGGAGAAGATACACTGGAAATCCTAACCCTCACCCTGACACGCTGCTAAGCCGAATGCCCCAGTCACTTGACACTTTCTCCTGGCTGTTTTGGTGTTAATTAGTATTCCTGGTTGTCTTGGTGTTAGTATTCGGACTGTTCGTATAGTGTATTTAGTGACGTTTATACTACCATGGAGCTCTCTACGACAACGAAGGGTAAAGAGGGCGCGCTATACGAAGGCTACTGCTATTACATCAAGCGGAAAAATGAGGATGGTATGATTTCTTGGCGATGTTTAAAGGTAAACTCAAAAAAGTATTTTGGCACTATCAAGAGCCGAGACGGTGAGGTATTGAGTGAAACCGATCATCAATGTGAAGCTCCAGATGTTGCAAGGCTGGAGGTGAAGAAAACTGTTCAAAAAGCGAAGAAGAGGGCTTGAGATGAAGATACATCTATTTCGAAAATATATAATGAAGAATTAGACGAACTTCACAACAAAGGATATGAATTTGTTACGGAGATACCATCTCAACGTGCGGCGAAGAGAGATCTCCATCGTCAACAGTACAAATCTCAAGGAAACCAAACAGAGCCCGAAACACGCGAAGACATCATCCTTGATAAAGAGATATTGAAAATGAAAGATGGCAGCAGTTTTCTTCTCGCTGACGACAACGCTGGTGAAAGAATTTTAGTGTTCTGTGGAAACAGAGGAGGAGGGACTGAAATTCCAAAAAAGAGTTTTTTATGGATGGAACTTTCAAGAGCTCAAGCAAGCAGTTTTCGCAGATATATTCAATCCACGCCGATTTTGTAAGTTCGCCAGAAGAAACAAATGTATACCCTGTGGCGTTTGCACTGTTGCCGAATAAAAAGAAAGAGACATACATTAGGCTGTTTCAAATTATACGTGAAGTTATACCTAGCTGGTCGCCAAGAACTGTCAACGTTGACTTCGAAATAGCAGCGATATCAGCGTTAAAAGAGGTGTTCCCTTTGGTTGTGGTAAAGGGGTGTTATTTCCACATGAAGAAGTGTCTGTGGAGAAGAGTGCAGGAGGTAGGTCTCACGCGCGACTACAAAGACAATGACCAAGTACTCCTTCACATTCAAATGTGTGCAGCTCTTGCATTCCTTAAACCTGAGGATGTTAGTGACGGTTGCTGGGAGATCTACTCTCAGGCTCCAGAAAATGCAAAACTAACTGAGTTTTTTGATTATTTCATAGAAACATGGCTGGAAAATGATGACTACCCAATTGAACTATGGAACTGCCACAACAGACGTCATAGAACAACTAATGCTGTTGAAGCATGGAACAACAGACTAAAAAATACCCTTCGGAAAACAAATCCTAGAATAAAAGAATTGATTAGCTGTTTGAAATCTGAAGCGGAAAATGCAGCCCGCGCATACATGACGCTACAGTTGAACCTTGGAGGGAAGAGGAGAAAATCTACTTATATAAGACTGGACGAGGGCAGGACAAAACATTCAAGACTTATGAACAAAATGGTGATATAAGAACATTTCTTTTAACTATGTCCTACTTACAAAAATTAGACTGAGCTCAAACTGGATAATGATAAAAGTAATGACCATATTTGTTAATAGTACGAAATTCATTAAAAAAACAACAACAAAAAAAATACAAAAATTAAAATACAAAAAAAAGAAATTGACATGTTAAACTATGATATAAAAAAACAAATATAAAAATAACGAAGCTTATAGCTGATTTTAAACACGCCTAAATGATAGAAAACTGACTTGTGTTTCTAAGTAATGGTGAATCTTGTTTTCTTTCACTTAGCCAGTCCAAAGCCTGGGCAAAGTGTGATGGGAATCAGAGAGGCTATAATCATACCTAATGCAGGAAATAATGTGGGTCTCCCAATCCATGGTATATTTGGGGTAGCTTGGTCACAACTGTCGCATATTTCATCATTGCCACAAGTGTCGCTGGGCACATCTGTCGTATATTCGAAATAATCTATAGCCAATATCCATCTTTGGATTAAACTGATTACACAAAACGTATTCATGAACTCGTCCTCTTTATCAACCAAACTTTAAGTTGTTTATGTTGAATGGTACTTTAATTTCTGTAGACAGTTACTGACCTCGATTTTACTGAGTTTGAAACAGCTGATCTCTTACGTGATTCAAAGAATACAGTTATTTAATCTAATGACTATTTGTTAAATTTTAAATAGCTGATCGGTTACATCAAGGGTTTCCAAACATGTTGGTACCATGCCCCCTCTTCTTAAAAAGAAAGCTTTTTACGCTCCCTCTACTCTACACTATTCAGTAGTGGTATGGGCATATGAAAAAGAAACAAATATTATATATATATATATATATATATATATATATATAATACGTTTTCTTGTTTAATAATTTAAAACAACATAGTTTATTCAGATACAAGAATATTTATTAATTTATATTCAAAGCTTTTCGTTGGTAAACAGTACCAACATCATCAGGAATGAAAATTACAATAATGTAAGCTATAGGCCCAAAACATATCAATTCTAAGCAAACAATTCTAAAACAAACATTCAAAAGCTTTGAATATAAATTAATAAATATTCTTGTATTTGAATAACATATGTTGTTTTAATATATATATATATATATATTTAAAACAACTTATTTATCTATGCATACCTTCCCAAGAAACATGATGTAACATTTCTAGTTTTAATTCACAAAGTAAATTTTAACTGATAAGAAGAAAATCTGACAGTAAGATGGATGAGCTCGAATGTTTTTCAAGAATACCTGTTTGAGGTTGTATTTTAGTAAAGGCACAACGCAAGTCATTAGCAACATCAAGTTTGTTCTTATGTTTTGGGTTTTATTGGAACAAGTGCTGGAAATACTTTTTCGCAAAAGCAGTTGCTTGAAAAATGGAAGTATAATCGAAGCTGCCTGTGATACACTTTTAAGTGTAGTGTCTTAAGAATAGTGTTATTGTTTTCAAGCTGCCATGTTGATTTAATTTCAAGTTTACAAAATTTACACGCCCTTTACTTATATTTATTTTATAAATAAATACGTTCCATTTAAATTCTCTGAGAATCATGGTCAATAAGATTACACTTGTGTTTTAAATTTTGAAAAATTGTGTACCTAAATTTTAAATAAATGAGAATTTATCTTACCATTTTCCAACTTATCTCCCGCCCCTCTGACTTACCTTCACGCTCCCCAAGGGGCTACCCAGTTTGGGAACCTATGCCCTACATGATCTAATATCTACAGCCGCTCTATGACAAAAATTAAAACAAAATTACTTCAAAATTAAAAGTTGCAAAGTCTCTTGTTAGTAATGCTATTAGTTGTGGAAGAAATACACATTCAAAAATTTAGAGTATAAAATTCCAGCCTTAAATTTCAAAGGTTATTTTATAATTTTTGACAAGAATATACGTAGCAGAATGTTATATTTTTTTCTTAATTTTGTGTTTTACAGACCTCTAAAAATTTAAAATCAGTTAAAAGCACATTAGATTCTTCTCAGTTTTTTAAAATAGTAAATTGCAATATAGATTGACATTCACATGCATAATTTCTGCATTAGTTATTACATCTGATTCTCTATGTAGTTTCGGACTCCTCTTCAACAAATTACACAAGCATGTCATTTCATATCGTTGAATTGCTTTTGTGGGCTCCCTCTCGGCCATTGTTCCATAAATGGTCACCAATTGACTATTTCTTTATTTCAGCTTTGATCTTGTGTAGACCTACGTTTATTATGGCCGCTCATTTCCATTTAAGTGAGGCAACATGTTCGGAATGGTTGCCTGCTGCACAGGTTCTGACCCAGGTGGATGGCAGGGCTATAAAACCGATCTAGCCAGCGCAGCGTGAGGTTCCAGCCACAGGTCATTCAGGTCTATGTCTAGCCTAAATAATGATCCGAGTACGCCAAATAGTTGTACAACTTTGCAGTAACACTAATGCTGGATTTGATGCCTTATTCGAGAGATGTACGGAAGTGATTAATTTCAGTAGCACAACCAGAAATTCTTTCTGGGGAGGGGTTGGTTTTTTATATTCTAGTAGGAATGATTTGAAGCTATTTCCCTCCAGGCAAATTTTAAAAAATTAAATAACATTTTTCGCCCTTATAAAGCTTAAAATTTAAACAAAGTAAGTGTATCATAATATTTCCTTAACTTAGATACATTAGAAATATAAAGAGAACTCATTGAATAATACTTTTAAAGAAACTTAACTATGTACTGGTTAGTATTAAATGTAATCAAGATAGAGACTTACTGAAATAACTACTCGTTAAACGAAAACTTTATATTTTAATTTCTATAAATTATAACTATACAAAGAAATAATGAGTCTAAAAGATGTCTTTGAAAATTCGTTAAAACGTTCAACCTTTGTTACATTCGGGAATGTGTTATGCGAAAAATGTAAGAAGAAGAAAAAGATTGTGAAATAAGATGAATATTAACAAGGAGTCTCTGTTTCAAGACTCAACCTCCTTGTCAAGGAACACAAAGATAGATCTTCGATGTGGAGCATCTCCAGGGACTAGCAGACTGTCATGCGATCCGTGGTACCAGTATGCAAAAGTCTTTTGAGCTTACTCTAAGGGCTGGACTAGTGACCAGCCAGACCCTGGGACGATATGAGCACCAACAAGACACTACGGTTTCGACAGCTTTTCCAGCTACTGGAAGAGTAGAACCTTCTGAACACCCAGGTCTCCTTATTTAAATACCCCGTCTGATTAGTTTAGTCCAAATAGAGGTCGGACCTTTATCCACTCTCGGAGCCTCAGACTCGGGACTTGGTCCTAGGTGGAGATATACCCTTCCCGTGAGAGCATCCTCTATTACAGGGAATATCTCATGGACAGAAATCAGCCATAGTCCATTTAGATACTCTTCGTTTTTTCTCAAATATGTGATCATCGCCAAACGAAGCTACTCACATTGAAAGCTTTTGCGAACATTGCAGTCGTATATAAACAGCACTGCGATGCAGTCGATGTTTTTTGGAGTCGTGTCCGTTTTCAGCAGACGACGATACTTATGTGTTTGTTATTTATCAGTGGCTTGATGTCTTGATGAGCTTAGGTTTGAAAACACACGCCTCATATATACCTGTTTAGGATTTATTCACCTCGTCCAGTAATAAAAATGGTTCTGAACATGTTTTGAAAATGTATAATGGTTACCATTCAAATCAGACTTTATAATGGTGTAATGTAACGCTCAGATGTCATGATGTAGAGCACTGAGAATAGTTCGGTGATACACAAGCATTTGTGAGGCTATGTGTTACTTCTTTTACAATACTTATTTTAAGATCAAGATATTTCCGGTCTACAACGACAATTTAGCGTTACATATACGTTATATATTTCTAACAAAACAAAATACAAAGTAAGTCAGTGATTCAAAACTTAATGAAAAGCAAGTCGATCAACCTTCCGCTCTAACATTGGTAAATACGTTCGCACTTATATAAGATGCAACATGTCATCCTTCAATTTGATTATGTGAGTCTGTTTGTGCTCATAATTTGTTTGTCGAATTTAAAGTCGTCTCAGAATATATTTTGTTAATTATTTAATCTCCCTGAGTAAAACCAGGGATTGGTCAATTCTGATTCTTGGTTTCAGGAATCGTCGATACTCGATTCTCCACTGATTAAAGTGGCGAAACCGATTCTTGTTTTTCTAGTTTTTAAAATACGTTTGCGGTGTAATTTATAGGGAAAATAATTAATAATCGAGTATGCCTTATTTATCTATTAGTTTCTTTGAATCAATTAAATGATCAAAAGAAATCCCGATTTGATATAACGAAAATATTATTATTAATAAGATGCAACAATAAATACGATCGGAAGCATCTTTGGCCTGTTGTTCTTAATCGCTCGTCTCGTTCTGCTGTCTCACTCTCACTCGGAGAGGCTCGACTCTCTCTCTGTCTCTCCACGCTTCATACATGTTAAAACAAAACAAAGGAAAGGTAGTTCCGATTCGTATACCTTCGCTAGTTGAAACCTTGATCTTTTCAAAGCTTTCCAATTTCTTCATAAATAGAAACTGAAATGGCGATTACTGAAGTTATATTGTAATTGTGAACTAAAGTTCACATTTGTAGTCTTAAATTAATCATTACTTTTGTCCGATACGTTTGTCATCCTTTCAGAAATTCCTAATCATAAAACAAATTTGAATGAATTGTGTAGACTGTTATATTAGAACGGAACTTTTAAAATGCTCCACCATATATGACCAAGATGCTAACTAAATTCATTTTTAGAGAGTATCATATAGGTCTAAGTAACTTAAAAGAATCGTGAATCAACTTGAGAATCGAGAATCAGAAGAAAAAGTTTAGAATCGAAATCGAAAAGTGTAGTTATCGGCTCAAGTTTAGGTAAAACCATTAGTTACAAAAAAAATTAAGATCTTTGGTGATAAAATGTAACCATTAAGTCAGCGAAGAAGGAAATCTATGACTAGGGTTAAAGAACATCTAGACCATAAACCATAGTAGGCGGATGTCTAGAGCGCTATGAAGTAGATATTAATTGCGTTAAGATGGCCAAAACAGTGTTCTCCCACAGCTTTCTTAATAGCTATGAGTTTTTAAACAGCCATAGCCGGAAGTAATTATAATAAAAGATGATAAATTGTTATTTTTAAAAGGCTAATAAAAGCCCGATCCTTAGATTCTGTTTCTTCTGCATGAGACTAAGTGGATAGTTTTTATTAGAGTTGATTTAAATATTCTTGATGGTATTTTATAATTGTTAGTAGCTATAAGTAGATAGGATTTAATAATGTAAATTTACATGTTATGCGGTTATGCTGTTACAGTTTTTTTTTTGCCAAGTACGGATAACTGCCTTCGTTTAGTTGAAACTAGTGCTTGTCTGTCCATATCAGATTTGTGTGCTTGGAAGAGGGGCGTCACTAAATGTTAATGCATTTTTTTAGTTCGCTTGTAACGTTCTGACGACGCTATCTGTATTATCGAAATGCGATGCATTTACGGTAACTACTGTGTCTATTTTGATTGTATCTATAGGTATTCTTGTTAATACTGTTAAAAACTATTAGTATGGATGTTAATGCTAGTGCGAATCAGTATCACTGGTGGCGTTAATGTTTATAATTACGTTACTATAGTTTTGTAGTGTATTACTGTTGTAATAGTGCTGATGATATTTTTATAGTTATTATTGAATTAATTTAAAATGTACACACACATACATAAGCAAATTTCAGAAGGGTAATTTTATTATTGTGCAAAAATATAAGTTAAAGCAAATTACAATGGGAGAAAATAACTTGCCCCGACTTTTATAAAAAAAGTAGTAATATAAAAGTAATAATATTCATAATGTCAATCATGAATAATCTGAAGTAGAAAAAGTAAATAAGTCAACGTAAGTATATAGGTAGTATTCTAAAAGAAATTACAAAACAGGGAGAAAGAAACAAAGGTAAGATAATAGTGGAGCGAGATTTACATTTAAGGGGTAAAGTGATAGTTATGGGACAGTAGAAAAAACACTTTTATAACAATAATACAGCTATACTCCATCCAAACTTGTAAGCGGCTTAGAGGTTTAGGCGACCTTAACACACATACTGAAACTGCTCGGCGACCTACCTGCTAACTGGTGTCACTGAGCCTTGGTCTCTAAAACTAAAATTTTGTAAACTTTTAGGTTTTTGTAAAATTGTGTAACATTTAGGTTATTTTACTGACAGTTTTTCATTCTTTATATTATTTCTAGGAAATAGAGGACCAATACGATGTAATTTTGACACTCCAGACAATAAATAATATACAGTATTTAATATCGATTTCCGGTATTTAATATAATTAAATTAAATACTCATATCGACATAATTAAATATCGACATAATTACGTCGTGTTTGGCTTCATTTGCCAAGAAATAATAGAATCCAAAAATGTCAGTGAAAATTACATAAATGTTACAGTTTTAGTTTTGTTGACCAGGGCCTAGTATGTGACTCATGAAAAACCATTGGTGACAGGAAGGCAGATGCGTGAGAGTGTGTGAGCGCATGGAAGGTTCGACTGTCGATTAATCCTCAATATATATGTGGAAATAAAGAAATTGTGCAGGGGCATTCCAGATTTAACAATCCATGACAAATAAATGAAAATTCGACAAATGAAATTTTTTTTTTTTTTTTTTTTTGAGAAGGGGGTAAACAAACAACGGTTAGATATAATTACATTTATCTTAATTAAAAAAAAAAATGATTAACCAACGAAAGCTAGAAGTAATACAAATGGCGATAAAGCTGGAAAAGCCATTCAGTTATTTTAAAAATCTATATTGTAACAAAAGGTTGTGCTAAGGGATAGGTCTAAAGACTTGTTGATAGAAAGAATCTGTGTTAGTAACTTTAGCTGAGCATGGGAGGTTCAAGGCTTTATTTGCTCTTTAGGGAGGTTGCTGCATACTAACACAAGAGAGAAATTTTCGAAAGAACTCTTAAAGTAAGTTTATAAAAATCGTCAATAAACATTGAAATGAAGGCATAAATTTAAAAAGTGTGAGCGACAAACCACTACCATTCTCTTAACTTCAGTTAAAAAGTATCCAATCTGTTTAAGAAGAAAACAATCTCAACATCATTGTCTAATCTTAAGAGCTACAAGTAAGTTAAAAAAAAAACGTAACAAATGAAAAATGTTATGAACTATTCAAAAGGAACATGTTCAATGTCTGACAGATCTGTGAATAAAGTAGAAAATGAACAAAATTAACCCATCCAACTTGTTAAACAGTTTCAGGGAAAACAATTTCTCAAAACTGTATAAATATTAACAATATTTCACACAATTGAAAAAAACAATTTTAATTGCTGGAGTAAATAAGAGTATAATTAAATGTTACAATAGCATAAAGCATATTAGATAAGATATGTTACATTGTGAGAAGAAATAACTAAACATAAAAATATAATTTAAACGAATTGGTAAAATGTAATAAAATATAAAATTTATGAAATGTTTACTGGATTTAATAAGTTACTGCACAAATACGTCATTAGATTATTCCTAAATGGTTAACAATTTAGGCTTATATTTATGATATGTGTAAATAAACATTTTTTTACCTTGTCTGGTATATACATTTTTAGTGAAATATCTAAGAATGATCAAGCGTTTCATACTATCTGCCTATACAGTTGATCATATAAAGCAATGACGTAATAAGACGGTTTTTCGTATTTCTCACCTATAAGGTTTTAGAGGAAAGAGCCAGCCACAAAGTTACGCAATGGTTACATTAGCCGGTGCTAATTGCTTGGTTTTAGAACAGAAAAAACGTTCATTCCAGTATAATATCTCATTTATACAGGACAGACTAAACCTTGTTCTTAAGTGGACATCATTTTTCTTCAAGAAACAAATAAATTTAAAGATAATTTAACACTGAGTAGAGTAAGAAAGAAAACAATTAGTGGCATCTGAAACTACAAAAGTGATATGATTGATAGATTAAAACAAAAAAGGTTAAAAAGTCCTGATGAGCGTTAGGGGAACAACCAAAAGGTAGTACAACATCCTTCTAGTAATAAGACATGGGATAGATAAGCCCATAACACCATGACGTCATCAAAATGAATGCAGAGGGCGAAAGAAATGAAATCGAGTAAATTAATAAAGGGAAAGAATAATTTAATTGCCAATTTGACACTACTTATAAATTTTTCCCTCAAATTATAGATTTTATATAGATTATAGATCTTATAGATTTTTCCGGTCAATGCTGGTAGTCACGACAAAACTTTCTGCTCAGGAGTGTTATGTTGAAATGTGTAGTGTTTTGGTGCTCCATGGTGTTGCTACTATGTATCTGTAAAGACTACAACAAAATACAACAGATTTACTATAACATAAAAACCCTGAGCGTTGGAAAACTTTTATTAAATTAATTTTTAATTTTATATTTTTAAATCTTATTTTATTTCCACAAAATTCTAATAACAAGTAAAACAATGCACTAGGTTAATATTTTAAAATTAATAATCACAAAACCAAACTGTGAAACAGTTAATTATTGAGGCTTTTGTCTTATTCATTCCTAGCCTCAGACACTAACTTGGTCTGATAAACTAAGATGAATGGACTCCGAAATCTAATTAAAAAAAAATGTCTTCAGTCACCATTACTCAGGATTAAGCTTGACCTAATAACATACTTCAATTCTTGACGCATCATTACCAACTAGAGTGTTTTTCTTGCAGGCTTACACCTGAAATATAAAATGTGTTGGAATCTAATTGTCGCTCGAGTTCGAGACAAGTTGCATCTGTGATGCAAAATATTTGTCTTCCGTGTTATGAAAATATTTTCTATATGAGTGTTACTACAAACACGTTTTTCTGACCACGATGCTGAATAGATCTAATTCAGATACACGATCTTGCAAAGGTTAATATTACTTGTGAAATTTGGGTGTTCTCTACACGGGGATTTTTTGTACCTATTTAATCCTAAGTATATTTACACGGTTTTTCCATCCTTATAGCCATACTAGCAAATCGTTTTAAAACTAAAACAAATTTTTTTAATTTTAAATGTAAAAAATTACATGATAATAATCACTATGGAATTATGCTGAATACATTTACATATTAAGCCTTTATATTGAATATATGTATTATGTTTAAGTACAACAATATGTCAAAAGTGTTTCTAAAAATGACAGTTCTGTTCATTACTTGACTGCTCTCTATTCTTCATGTTGTAAATATAACCTCATCTCGTTCATTGTTTCTAGAGTTATATTTGGACCAACACAGTTACGCACGTTTTTGTATATTAAAGTTTCATAACTTCATGTGACTACGATTATTACTTAATCTTATATATATATATATATATATATATATATATATATATGATTAAAAAAAAATATATATATATATATAATCCTAGGATATATAAAATCCTAGCATTTTGGCCTCGGAAAGTAATTGGAGGAGACAGATTTTGTCTGAAATGCTCCATATAAAGATGCAAAAAATTCGAATAATGTTAAGGACGATACTAATAAATTGACCAGAATATATAATCGTTTAGTCATAAAGCGTAAAAACTCTTGAGGGTTCTAGTTGTTGATGCACCTGATGTGTAGTACTGATTTATTTTTACAGGTTGTATTACTGTTATATGTTTGGAAATTTTTCTGAGAAATTTCAGTTAATTTGTTATAGTTTTTTTATCATGAAATATTACGTTTTATGTCGTGTTATTTTAATTTTTTAATTTATTTTTGTTGTTTTGTAAATTTATTAGTATTAATAACTTACTATAACGTTTTTGAATTTATGTTAATTTTGTTGTGAATTTTTATGACGTAAATGTTAATTCTGTCATACAGAATTATAATCACAAGTATTATACTTGTAGGCCTGAATGAGAACGACAATGTGGTCGTCGAAACGTTGCCAAATTCTTAATAAATCAGGTTTCTTTGACCCACGCATCAACCGTGTTTTTATTTAACAAAATGTTGTGTGCACCTCATCATAACCTGATTAGGATCATTGGTTCTAGAGTTCTATTCGGATCAACACAGTTACGCACGTTGTTATATATTAAAGTTTCATAACTTCATTTGATTACTATAATTTCGTAATCCTATATATATATATATATATATATATATATATATATATATATATATATATATATATAATTTGCCAATTTCATATTTTTATTACTGTTGTAAAATTGGAAACAGGTAATGAAAACCTTTTCCATAGAAATAATGATAAGAGATCACTTTCTTCCATAAATTATAATTTTATAATTAATTCCAATCAGGAAACCAGCATAAACGGCTTCAGCAACAACATATAACTCTTATGACTCTATTGTCCCATAAATTACAATTTACAGATACCGGTTTGATTAGTTATCTTCCAAACAGCTGCATTATTGTTAATGCTTTGTTGCAATTACCGCTACAAATTCTGTGAACCGCTTTGATACAGTAGCGCACTCATGCGGCTGCTTCGTGGTACTTTCATTATTCACAAAGTTACTGCTTACACTATTATCTTTTTTTTTACTGAAAATAATTCAGTTGAAACAATCTATAACGTACATTAAATTCTAAACATCATAGAAAAAATTTAGATTAAAAACAGAATAGTAACTGAATACGTAGTGCAATGCAAAATATTATAAATTTTAGAACTGAGTGCTTATTTATTTGATTCAATAATTTTATAAATTAGGCTTTATCTACAATTTTATAGCCTACTTATTCAATATAAATTTAAAATTAAGTGATATGGCATAAGTAGCACGAATTAAGAGGAACATTAAAATTCATAAACATGATCTGAAATAATTAAACTAAAATTAATAACTTAATTAAAATTTAATTGATACAACTTGCAATAACGTGTTTTTATTCACATTGATATTTAATGTTCTATTAATGTGTAATGTTATAACATCTCTTGAATATACGTTTAACAAATGATAGATTTACTCATTAATTTTTATGCATAAGCTA
>JBAIZL010000001.1:352427782-352432782 GCA_036971475.1 Prosapia bicincta | reverse complement strand
TTTATATTTTGTATATAAAGTAACAAATATATATAGAATTGTTTAAAAAGTTCATTCCTTTCAGAAGGGGAATCTAATGTTTAAAAATACTCCAGAAAACTCTACAACTGGTTGACGACACCAAATCCCAACCAAGGAGAAAGTACTTTAACTATGATGTGTACGGGATACAAATTGTAACTGATAGCAACACTGTTATTATTTCCGGTTTATAACATAATTACAAATAACACATACATTAATGTCGTACGCTTACTAGTTTGTTATTTCATTTTATAATGTAGAGCTTACGTTGGATGAATAACAAGGGTTCCAATGCTGGCTTGCCACAAAACAAGATCGTTGGTAGTAGCATCTTTAGTGTTTGTTACTGGTAATTGTTAATACTAAGAAGTGTTAAATATTCAGAGTATCAATTATTTAAAGGATGCCATTTTCCTAACACGTATTTCCTTTTTGTTGCTTTTACTTTCATGTTTTAATCTATTTTTTATAACCGGAATCAGTTTTATCTTCATTACTCTTTAAGGCTTCTTTATTTAATTAGCATGGATGTAAGAATTTCTTTTTCACTGATGGACAAAGCTCACACGTTTGCCGCTCACAAATTTAGTGTATGCAGCTATAAATAAGGTTGTGAGAGCAAAGCTTTGAAAAAATTTAATTTTTAGGAAAAAGAAGTCTTAGAGTTCTGGATGCAAAACTTTAAAAAAAATACTCTTTAGGAATTTGTAGCTACAACTGGTGCAAGAAGTAATTTATTTTTAGATTGAAATATTGAAATTGTCTGTTGCTGATAAATCTGCATTTGATAATATCAGTAAAAGAAAATACGTTAAATACAATAAGGCCATAAATATTAGGCTATCATTATTTCGCTTAACATTTTTTTAAAATATAACAAAATTTAGGTTTTAGGACTTTTATAAACGAGAAAGTTATGCTGGTGTTTTTTTAAAAGATGAGTTAAACAGGTTATTTTAACTACCCAATTTAAACAACATTATGTTGTATTACCACTAAATCTAACAACTTCTGATGGAAGTGAAGTAATAAAATAATTACCTTTTGTAATAAAGGCAAAAGAAATTACCTACTAGTTTAGATAAGTTAAGTTTAGTTGCTCAATAAAATAATTTTTTAATTTTATTAGCAATTGCATAAATAGTGTACAATATATAAAATTTATTTCGCTAATAGTTTGACGCAAGGACAATCAATTCTGAATCTGTCAATCGCGGATTTGCGACCAACCATGTGAGTGCGCGAGATGGAGGTTGCTCGCGAAAGGTTACCAACACCATTAAGAGTTTTCTGAATGTTGAAAAAAAATACATTTTTCAATAGAAAAGTGAAAAAAAACACTGTGATGTATTGTGCGAGAGCATTTGGGCAGGGTCTACAGATTTCTATTCATGTTTTATACGTGTTTCTTTTGCAAAATTATTATTTATATTATTAAATCCCATAAAAAAGTTGTTTTTCATATCATCATAATCTTGTAGTTATGTTTATTTTATCTGTCACAATTTTTCTTCCTTACTTAATCCTTTTCCAGATTGCAAAACGTATCAGAATATTTTATAATATTAATATAGTTATATAAACTAATTATTTACTAATAATATTAATAATTCGTCCCTAATTATCTTGTAGGCAATTATAGGTTTTCATGACCCTGAAAAAGCTTCACATTTATTAATAATTAAGTGTACGAGAGGAACCCAGTTATTTTTCTTTTCATCAGAATACATTAATTATGTTTTTCTTTTTTTCCCCTTCTCAATTTGTTCCTCCTTACTTAATCGTTTTTAGATTGTAACTTAGAATATTTTAATTTATTGAATTTTATATAGTATAATATATTTATTGTGATATTTTTTATTTTTCGAAATTAAAAACAAAATTTTACATGATCCATTACACATATCCATTAAACATTATACATTCCTTCAATAAGCTAAAAATTCGAAATATTTAAATTGCTTTTATACTACTGCTGTAAAATAATATTATTACTGTTTTTTTTTACATTTTGTCAATTACAATAAAAAGCTAATGAGTGACGCTTTTATAAGTTTTTCAAATTTAATTTTTTATTTTAAGAAAACAAATAGTTTAACAGAAGTTTAAAAAATTGGTAATAGGATCAGTATAAAAATAAACAGGAGTTACCAACATATACATTACCATGAGTAATAGAAAGTATTTGAAAGATAGTGACCAAATTTAACCGTAGCAGATATTCTTTTATCAAAAGCAATGGGAGCGTCAATGTGTCAATAATCTACGCGCTTATCAGCAAAGATACCTGTTATCTGAGTATTAGTTATTGTCAAAAGGTATTGAAGCTCCGGCCATTGCAAGATGACAGACATGGAGGATGTTTTATGTGGTCCGGAAAAACGAGAACCATTAGACGATATTGTTGATCTGTTGTACAAAGAATGTTGGAACAATGGATTGCACACGTTTATGGTGAGTCTTATCATGTTTAATTTGATACATCTATGAACCACGAGTATTACATGTTGGTTATTTGTGAGGTTTAGGAACATTAGTTTTTTGCTAGGCTATTTGGAAGATGGACGAGTAGTTTATTTTTACTTTGACATATATTATGTGATATGTTTAGGTTTTGAGTTATTATAAATTTTAAAATTGTTGAAACTTCTGTATTTGATGAAAATTTAGATTAAGTCGGAGATGTGTGTTTTAATCTAGGAGCTATAGTTAAAATTACAATAATCGAATCTAAAGTCTTATATGCAGTAAATATTGTAGCAGTATTTTAATTTTTAACACAAAAAAGCTGTCAGTACGTGATCACCTAAAGCACGTTTCTCTAACACCTGATTTCTTAACGTAAATACGAGAAAATTACGTTAATCTTACTTGGTGTAAAACTTACTGTATTACATAGTTTGATAATGGGTTCAAATTATTCTAGTTTCATTCTAACAATTTTCTTCTTAAGCTAAGCTAAATGAGTGGCTAATATAATTTTGTTTTAAAGTCAATTCCTACCTAAGTCAACAAAACATTCTTTTATTTGAGTTTCTTTTTATTTTTGAATATTAAGTGGCGAAATAGCGTATTTTTCTTGTAATTTTCCATTTTCTATCTATGTATGGTGTTGGTCTATTATTTTTGTTTGTTACTATTTATCCAATTTCATTTTTTTCGTCGCTTGCATTGGGTTGTAGTTTCTTTTCACTTTCCTTTCGCATTCTCCGTTTGTGAAGCAAGGTTTATAACGTTAATCCAGTTTGTTTGTTTATTTTTTCTTTTCATTCATTTTTAATCCTTGACCATTATTTATGATGTGTGGTAACCAAGGCAACAAGTTAAGTTTGTACAACAGGTTTCGACGACAACCAGATATGGCAAAAGAAAAAAATCATACACATCTTCGAGAATTACATTTCTAGCTATGGGAAAGTTGGCTCAGTGTCAAAGCGCTAGACTCAAACATGAAGATACTCAGTTCGAATCCGACCTAGAATCCAAATTTTCATAATTAGTTATTGAATAAATATTTGTTTTAAAAACTGTATTAACATCAATTGTCTACTATTGGTTAAAAAAAATTTGAACTTGATTGGATGAATAAAAACTTATTTTATTAACCTTTGGATATTGGTCAATATATATTTCACAAATTCTGTGTTAAACTTGCTGGAGCTTGTTATTTTTTGTTCAATCACATTTTACTTTTAAAATATCTAGTAACAGGCTATAACACTAGAGTTTATTTTAAAATGGCATACAAGATTATTTTTAAAACAAAATCAGAAATATCTAATTATTCTGACTTAATTTTACTTTAAATTTATCGACGATTTTGCAATTAGTTCTTAGTATAAGCAATAAAATAATTGAATGTATTCTATTGGGATGGGTTTCTTTTGAATAATAATTACACATAAAACTCCTTTTTATAAATCTAAAATTAATACAATATCATACAGTTGTTAGGTACTGTTTATGGCTTTAACGTTTATGCTCTATAAAACAAATTCATTCACGTACCAAGGTCGATGTCGAACCTTAATTGACATGTGATGTCATCATTAGATTGGTTAGTTTCCCTAATAGAATTCAATAGTTTCTTTTCCTCTTATTTAACCTACCTACGATCTTAAATGAACAGTAAATGATTCTTTAATTATTTACTTTACATAAATTGTTTATTAACCTAACCTAACCTAACCTAACCTAATCTAACCTAGCCTAACCTAACCTAACCTAACCTAAACTACGTAACCTAACCTAACCATAACATAGCCTAACCTAACCTAACCTAACCTAATCTAACCTAACCTAACCTAACCTAAGACCAATCCATTATTTACCATAAGATATTTAATCATAGGATTTACGAACATTTATTACATTTAAACTCTCTTTTAGAGTTTTAATTTTTGCTAATAAAAAAAATATTTAAATGAACACAAGCCTAATTAAAATTAACATTGACATTTTGCCAAAGTGGTAAAATTTGTTCGTCATTATTAAATGAAAAAAAAACATTTATGAGGTCGATTTGTCAACAGACCAGTTTTAGGGAGATTTTTCTGGCAACGTTTTGTCGAAGAATAGACTTGATCTATTTAGAAATATTTAATTTATCATAGCTAGAATACAAACATGCATTGATGCATATAGGTCTCCTATAAAATTGTCTACGTTAGGCATCGTTTACATATTGTCACCAATAGTGAAATTTATAGCGCCAATGTTCGATGGGCACATTCTTCTTAGAAGAATTGTCAAGCAAAACTAGAGGTTGGAACTCGGATGGAACTATTCCAGAATAAGGGGAATAATGCAGCTAGTATTTTTGGAATGCTCTTGGCTAGGGTCTGTTTTGCTCTGTGATAACTCCAATTCCAGTCTGTTGATATTCTTTTTTTGCTAGAATGTTTATGTACATTTCTTAACCAAAAGTGAACTTAATGTTAGTAGATATATTGCTACACCACCAATATATACATCTT
>JBAIZL010000001.1:352377782-352425282 GCA_036971475.1 Prosapia bicincta | reverse complement strand
GTATTTACCACGTGATTAGCAACCCTTGCTTACGTTCATTATAAAGCATATTTAGGTCTGTTGTAGCACTCTACAACAGAGTCAAATGTTTCAGCATCCCGTTACAAAGTAGCTGAATATCTCTTCTTTTTATATTGACGAATAATCGATTTTTTTAAATGTACAGTACATTATAATTTCTATAATTATTTATCAAACACTATTCAAAATATCCATTTTGCAAATATTAAAAAAAGTGTTATTTATAACTCTATACTCATTTGCACATGTTATGTGCCTATATATATTCACTCTTTGTTTAATGAGGATGGACGTTTCGGAAGATGTGATCCTCATACAGTAAAAGGAAGTAAGTGATACAAATTAGTTTATGTCAAAGTGTAAACTAGTACTTTTAATTGAAAGTGGATTCAAATAATAATACTTTTAATTCAATTCGAATTTATTTAGGAACTCGAATTACAGTTTTTTGTTAAAGGTAGTAAAAGCTTTGTTAAGGAAGTCAAATACACTTATTTATTATAAAGACAACTTTTCGACAATGTATTTGTTGCCTAATCAAGTCTGAAAATGATTTTAAAAATATCTATATTTATAACCTTGACCACATATTTATATTTGTATATGAACAAATTAATACACAAAAACTGCGAATAATTAAAACAGTTTATTGAAAGTTCTAGTTTAGAAAAATCTAATATAATGAAAAGCAACAATATAGTAAGAGTCATAATAATAAACTTACTATAAACAAAAACAAAAAAATAGTTTACAAATTAAAAACAGTAACAATAAATAAAGACATCAACAAGAAAAATAAAAATATAAATATTTGACATACGAAACAGAGTCAAAAGTAATAACTAAAAATTATAAACTAAAGTAAAAACCTGTTGTCAAAGATTCAAAAATGTAAAAAATAAGTTATGAAACTAATTAGAAATATGAATAACTATTGTTTGAATGTTTTAATTTTATAATTATAAATAGAAATAAAATCATTTTAAGAAAGTGATTTTTCAGTGCCACATAACTCATTGAAATACATTTTGATGTAAATGCCAAATTTTTTGTATCAATATCTTTGGTTTCAAAATAATTTCCTTTTCTCCAGTTTTACTCATTATCAAACTTTACAAAGTTGTTAAAATTAAAATATCATATTCGTTATTGACTTCTTTTGATCCGGTTATTGTTTTTATTTTGTTTTTACTGTTTTAAATTTTTATATTATTTTTTTGTGTGGTTGTTTATAATTAGTTTAGAATGATTCTCACTATAGTGTATTTTATTTGTTTAAAGATATTTCTTGGGTAAGTCTTAAGGATAAAAGTTTTTAATTATTTTAGTTTTTGTGTATCAGTTTACATAGGTATACTTTTACAAATATTTTGAAAATAAATTTCAGAGGGAATAAAGGCAACAAATATTTCTCGAAACGTAGTCGTTAACTAAATTAATTGATTTGACTCGCTTAGCAACCGTTATTATTCACCAAAATCAATTTTATTTGTTTTGGTATCGCGTTAAATGTATGGAATGGAAGATTTAAAATATACCCTTGAATGTATTATACAATTTTTAAACACCCCAAGACAAAAATAGTAGAACCCCCTTTATAAACTAGTAGAAACTTATAGTGCACTAATTTTTTTTTAGTAGGAGTATATTCTTATTAAAAAACTAACAACATTGGATAATTTCAAAATTGTATTTTACAGATTAGCGCAGACAGTGATTCGCGAGTGTCGTATAAGGATTTGTTCCAAAAGAGTGTATCCTTAGCGCATTACTTCCATGCGTTCGGAGCGCGCCCTGGACAAGTGGTCGCCGTCTTTACTACCGGGAGTATTGCTGCAGGAGCCTGTATCTTGGCAACGTTCTTTGTCGGGGCTACAGCCGCTATTGTACCTACAGACTTCAAGTTAGGTTAGTACAAGGAAGTGTATCTTGTAATCATTCTAGCTGAGTAGTCTGGCAATATTTTAACTAGATATTCCAGGATGGAGTATAAACTAGTATGCGTTAAGAGAGACCACTTCGTCCCTACCCTTGTCTACAGTTCATAGTTACACTTTATTCATGTAAATGTTTGGACAATGCTCTCCATTCTTCATTTTAATTAGAGCGACTATTAGACTTTATAAATATCAGACATTTAAACCATTTTATTAACTCATTTTCTTGTCTGTCATTTTGCGATATGAAGGAATTGTTATGCGTTAATAGATAAAGATGTTAACCAGAATCGAACGCAAAAATACTAACAAAAGAATAGTTGAATTGATAGCGAGTAGAGACAAGTCAGCACCCTGAAGCAAGACTATTACGTCAACGAGAGACCTATTAATTAATATATTATTTGTAAAGGTGCACAACGTTTTTTTATTATAATAATTATGCCTGATTAAAAGCACAAAATGATTATCGAAATAAAATAAGATTTACTTTGCCTTTAATATTCAAGGTTGGCCTTAGTCTTTGAATGTATTTTCATAACTATTAGGATGAAAAAATATTAGAATAATCTTTATGGGCTTATGCATCTGTACGGATATTGAAAAATTAATTTTTAGGATACTACCTCGAATTATTTTTAAAACATGTTAAAGGAAAATAGGTTTAATAATTTTGTTGAGTCAGATGAATTTGTTTTGATTTGCTGATGCCTCATGATTTAATGATTTGTTTAGTGAATTATTATTTCACTACTTCAATGTGTTTTCTTCACAGGGTCATAAGAGAAGACAGAAATGTCTGACAGTAGATGACATTCGAAATGAATCATGGACACAGATAACTTCGCTAGAAATAGCAGAATATTTCTCTACTCAGCTTCTTTAGCAGAAACGTAGGGAACTTTAACAACTGTGAAATACTCCGATTTCGTTGTTTTTGTTAATCAAAAACACATTCTAAACGAAAGATAATTAAAATACTTGGATGGATACATTCAAAATACTTTGAACAAATAAAAACATTTAGTTAATTAGAGCGTAGTAGCCAGTGAGAACTATTCACAAAAGTAAAAAAGCAAAATAGTTAACTCAAAATCTCACAAAAAATGAGTTTTTAACAAGCAAACACACTACTGAGTAGTAGCCAAGCACTGAGGAAGGCGACATCGTCGCCGAAACTAGTCTGTTATATACTGGTGTGTTTGTTTATTAAAAACTAATTTTTGGTGAGATTAACTATTTTGTTTTTTACAGTTGTAAATAAAAACATTATTTTATTCTATGCAAACCATTAACAATGGTTAAATCTTACATTAGTTATTGCAATAGAATCATAACTCCCTATTAAATACACTCTCTAATAGTTTTTCACGAATTATATTCTACTAGAGTAATATGAATCTGTATTAAGCATTGCTAGATAGTGTCAGGTTACAATGAATTCCTTTATAAAAACATTGAAGTTTATAGCAGAAATTGAACTTTCCTATGTAACGAAACCGATATAGTGTACGTGTCTCGGTCTTACAGTAGTATATATGTTGCAACCTCGTGTCTAGCTTTTATAAAGGTAAAAATCAAAATAGTAAACTCAAAATCTCACCAAGAATTAGTTTTTAATAAACAAACACACAACAAACTAGTTTCGGCGACGATTTCGCTTTCCCCAGTACTTGACTACTACTAACATATTGTCAAGCTATCGTGTAAGTAAAATAAAACAAAGAAGATAAAACATACAAAGTCAAGCAATAAAATTAATCTATAACATAGCACAACACTTCTTACTCAGGAGAGGTATACATCTTACATAACTGTTATTATTATTAATATTTTGTACTTGATATCCTTCCCCCCTTATCTCGCACTATCATCAACAAACAAATCCTAAACAAAACTTACACAGTTAAAAAAACACAACAATCATATATTATATAAAAATACACGTTATAAACAATTCACTAGAAAAATCAGTTTATACAAAATTAAAACTAAAAACAGAGTCAAGATTAATAAACAAACATCAACACTTACAGATTTTTTAACATTTTTAACTAGGTAGCAGTAGCAACTAATTTAACACTCATTAGATCTGAAACAAAAAACAGTTGTGAATCACATGCTTAGCGGAACATCACAGATTTTGGATACAGAAGGGAGGAACCCTGGACTGGTCCCAACTCATTGTTTACTGAGACATCTTGAAATTTGTTGATAGACCATGCATCCTTAGTATTGTACTTCGTGACTTGCTTCAACAACTTGGGATGGACAGACGTAAAGTAATGCTGGTTGTCCAGGCATCACTGAGTATTTCGGCATGTTGTTTTTAAAATGAGCAAAGTGCTCCCTGCTTCTTGTCTTAATACTCCTACTGGTTTGGCCAATATACAATGCATCGCCCATCTTACATTCAATGCTGTAAATCCCCGATTTCTCATAGTTATTTGTGAAGTCCTTCGGAGATTCAAGCATTCTACCCAAACTCCATCCTGAAGCCGCCGATACTCGAAGTCTTCCATACTTCATGAGGCACTTCTTAGCAACGCTACATAGAGGAGGGTTGTAAGCTAACCTAACCCAGTTGTATTCTGGTTTGTCCCTGGGTAAGGTTGTTCTAGCCAATCCGTTTTTCTGTAATTCTTTTTTTTATGATACTCCGTACCATATCAAACCCGAATCCGTTAAATTCAGCTATTCCATATATCATGTTTAGTTCTTTCCAACAGTTTTCTCTTGATAATGGGAAATGAACTAAACGGAGAGCCATACTACGAAATGCCGCTAATTTTTGCTCTTTAGGGTAGTGTGAGTCATATGGGATGCACTTGAATCTTTGCGTAGGCTTCTTATAAACATCAAAATAAAGCCTAACGTTTGCTCTAGTCCCTATTACATCGAGAAAGGTAATGCTTTCCTTCGCTTCTACCTCAGTGGTGAACTCTAACGAAGGAAAAAATCCATTAAGTTCTTGACAAAACATCATCCACATACCGGATCTAGATAAGTGGAAAAAATTTCATCGTTGCCGAAACTAATCTGTTGTGTGTTTCTTTATTAAAAACTAATTTTTGGTGAGATTTTGAGTTCACTATTTTGACTTTTACCTTTGTGAATAGTTCTCACTAGCTAAGCTCTAATTAACTAAATATTCTAGCTTTTATGTTAAATTAACGGTGAAATTAACGAGGTGTGTGTTTATTTGTAACGAAAAGAAGATGCTTTGTAGCTATGGCGTATTATAGCGAATAGTCTAGTAATGTTCTTTGGTTTATTAAAAATTCACTAGTTTAGGTTATGTTTGTTTTAACTAAAGTACTAATTATAAATTGCAAAATTTAAAATAACTTTTTCCTTATTTAGAATATACTTTTAAGTGAGAAAAATTCTATTTTGAATTAACAACTTTCTATACAAATACAAATTTCCTTGTATAATTCACTAAGTCCCAGTATCTCGGTCTTCTGTGACGTGAACTCTGCAAATAATCGATTCCAGGTGTTGACAACCCGCTTCGATGACGTCACTAGGCAGGAAGTACTGTTATTTCTCTGAACTTAAATATTAGCATATTCAAACATTAGTTATGGAGTGCCGTTTAATTTCAATTTGTTTTGCCATACTTTTTAAATATTAATGGCTGATTTAAACAAAATAAAATATGTGCATCTAGTGTACTCTATCACGCTAATCATTGTGGACATCTTGCTGTCAGCTTGCAGCGATGTAAAAGGCAGTGGCATTCACATCATGCGACTGTAAAATGTAAATTATTATAAATAAATTAATTTACTTCGGTTGGTTTACTGCATGAACCAATTTCTAAGGCCTAAGTCTAGGTTAACATAACTTACTAACCATTTTGGGTCTCCACTATTGACAAAAACATTATCGACGTCGTTTCTTTAGGCTCAAGTTTATTGAACTTAAATTAATTAAACATTGTTTGCATAAACGTCTTTCAAATAAATAATTGTTATTAACCGGTTAAAACTAATGTATTTTTATTAAATACTAGTTTGTATTCTAGCATGTATGCATGTATGCATTGCTTTTACTCGTAGATAACACTTCTTTAACTAAAGTATCTAACTTATTTTTTTACACGTGTTGTGCAGAAGAAGTAATTAAAATCTTGCTGACATGCAACCCGTGTTTAATCTTCTGTGATTACGAATGCCTGGATAAAGTAAAAGAGGCGGCTGGAGCTTTGAGCCATGGCGTACGAATCATCACTCCTAGAGGTTTGGAACCCTGCGTAGACTTCAACAGCCTCCTGGAAGTTGATTCTACAGGTTTCAAAACCTACAGTCCTTTGCAGCAAGATAAGAATCCGCTAGTTATCCTCTTTGTGAGAGATTCTTCTGGAGTGAGGAGAAGTGTTTTATTGAGTAACTCTACACTCAAGAAGTGGGTGTACGGGATAAAGGACGGTTGGTAAGTTCAATTTACTTTGGATTGTCTTTGCTCCTTAGAATAATTGAGGCATTGAGAAATCAAGAGAAGTAAATGGCATTCTTACTATTTTGAGAAAATTTAGTTTATAGCTTAAGCTTACTATAAATCTCAGGTCAATTGTAAGTACATTTACTGCCAGTTAAATATCCAGTTATTTACTCTTGGCACAACATTTTCCTATACTTTAACTGTTTGAAACTGCACTAGACTCAAAAAGTTCAAAAAATGTCACTTATATCACTAGGCTTCTCGACGCCTCAATGACTAAAATAATATGTTTTCCATGAAAAAAAATGTTATATTTTTTAAATTAATTATAGCTTTCAAACGTGTATGAACCATTCTTTGGGTAATGAAAAGATTTATTTTAACCATTATTTTCGAAAGACTAATAATTAAAGTTTTAACAACATTGTCATATTTTCTTTACAACATAATCATAATCATAATATAATCATATTACATATATACTGATACAATTCCTTCACGGATGGAAAAATATGACGAATAGTTATTATCTGGAGTACATCCGTTCATTCTGCAGTTTATAAAATCGCAGTTCCGACGTTTCGCTAGAATCTCATCTAGCATTGACGAGGTGAACACAACAACAGTAGAAGAGCGATAACTGCGATTTTATGCAGTGCAGAATGAACGGATGTACTCCAGATAATAACTAACTATTCATCATATATAGGGTATATATATATATATATAGGCCTACATAATATTAATAATATAATATATAATTGTATAATAATATATAATATGTAATCATAAATCATAATTTTTAGTACAAATGTTCTGATTATTACCCGACCGAGTAAACATTGCGGCCAAAGTGGGACATACCAACAGCACATCAGCAGTATTTCATATGTTTTCCGTGCTCAATATTTACTCGGTCCGAAGTAGTGCTGCTAATACTCCTATCTTCGGCTGCAATGCTTACTCGGTCTTGTAGTTGTTCTGATATCTTCTGAAAGGAATGTTTACTGGGTTTGGTAATAGAAAATTTCGTGTAGACTTAAAAACATTTGGTTGTCAAATATTTATAAGTAATGTTTTTCCATTCTATTTTCTAACTGGTTTTTTTGTTTCTATTGTCGATACCTTTCTGAAAAGAAATGCAAACTTTAAAAATGTTTTAAAAGAACTTGTTTTCATTACATTGTGCTTACTGATATACATGTTTATTTGTGGTTTTAAAGCAGAAGAGCTGATGTGATCTTTTTGGGAAATTGTTTATAGTTTTCATCAAGTTAAAAATGGATTGACACTGATCAGCCGATTCGGCATTTCTTGAGTTTGAGTTTGGATTCGAAGAAAGATTGTTTCACATGTTGAATAGTAGACACTCCTTCAATACACCTTTGTGCACTCGTTTTACAGTTTATATTTCACCATCTTCCTCCTCTTTGGTGATGTCAATTTTAAAACCTCATAATGCCGACCTAAATCGCAATATACATGTATCAATACTCAGACTCAATTTTTTTAGTATAAAAGTAATAATATACGGGATATACGTGTACAAATGTTTTAGTAACTTATCAGAAACCATGGTATTATTATTATTATTAATTGATGTGTGTGTGTGTATATGTGTATGTATATTGTGTGTGTGTGTGTGTGTGTGTCTGTCTATGTGTGTGTGTGTTTGTGTGTGTGTGTGTGTATGTGAAGGAGAGAGAGAGAGAGAGAGAGAGAGAGAGAGAAAGGAGAGAGAGAGAGAGAGAGAGAGAGAGAGAATCAGGAGAAAATGTAAAAATCTATGGATTCCAAGGTTTTAAAAATGTCTTTCTAAAATTATTTTTCTTTTACCAATACACAAAAGATAAAAGCAAGAGGTTTTACATTTACAGGGAAATAGCTGGTTCAACTCTGCTAATAAAATGTGATATGAACACTGTAACCGGATTATGCTTCTTCTTGGCCACAATCTTGGGCGGCAGCACACTGGTCAACGCAAGGGACGAGTCAAGTGAGAGCCTCATTCGCGCTTTGTGTGACTTTGAGGTAATGTCAGATTCAGACGTAAATGTTTGATAGGTATTAATTTAAGTTTAACAACCAAAATGACCGAGCTGTTGATGGGTTTGAAACAGAAATCTATTGAATTAGCTTGTATGCAGAACTGTTATTTATCTGAAATCCAAAGTTGCCCAGCTTTAATGATGAACTGTTAATGAATTTGAAACTTAAAATTAACCAATTATCTTTAATGAAGAACTGTTAAATTATTTAAAAATTAAAGTTATTCATTTAGCCTTAACGATACACTAATGGAGTTGAAACTTGAAACCCCACAATTAGCTTTAATGATGAACTGTTAATTGATTTGAAACTTAAAGTCACCCATTTAGCTTTAATGATAACCTCTTGATGTATTTGAAACTTAAAGTTACCCAGTTAGCTTTAAACGTGAAATCTTAATGGATTTGAATCTTAAGGTTAACCAATTAGCTTTAATTATGAACTGTTTATGGGTTTGAAATTAGAAGTTACCCAATTAACTTTAATAATGAACTGGTAATGGATTTGAAACTTAAAGGTACTCATTTAGTTTAATTGATGAATTGGTAATGGGTTGAAGCTTGATGTTACCCAATTAGGTTTATTGATGAACTCTTAATGATTTAAACTTATTACATTTTTGTTATTACATGCGACCAGACTTTTTGTTAACTAAAGGTTGTTAAATTGTTAACTTACACTTGGAGGAAATGTTTCGTCTTACGACTTCCTCCTTACGAAGTAATTAACAACCAGCTCGTCATGAACAGCAACAAGCTTTCGATATTTAATGATTTAAAGTTTATAGCTATTCAAGTTACCGAATTTTTCTACAGACGGCGCAAAAAAAATAATACTTGTAATCATAATAGCTTATTTTATATTCCAGAAGGGAAAACTAGAATAATACTATTTCATTGGTCCAAATAATGAAATGTGCTTTTACTTTTGCATACATTTTTATTACATAAATTGTATTCAAGTTAAAACAGCTAAAAACGCAATGATTGTAAAAGACATCTTAAAATGATAAGTACAGTACTAAACTAGCTTCTAGAACGTTTCTAGTATAAAATGGTCAACACTTAGGAGGTAATAAAATATACTGTGAACGTATGCTCCCCACACATAATATTCCTGATGCATGTCCACAAAATATAATCTCCTCTACATCGGGCGATATCAACAATTTACCTTGTCGAATCAGATAGGCCAGTAACAGTAAAGAAGGCTGCTTAAGTCATAAATTATTTCTAAGCGATTTATAAATTAATTACTAAACACTATAAAACGCTACTAGAGTTTCTAGTGTATAGTATTCAATTAAATTGTAGAATGTTCATCTCCTGTGTAATAAACCGTTGATAAATCTACTTTTATTATAGTTAAGTGTTGTTACCGTACTTATGTTGGAGGGCTTGTTGCAGAACAAAATTGAGTGAAACGAATGATCTTCATCTAGGAGCGAATAATTCATTCAGTAAATTAAATTCAGAAGTAATTCAGAAGTTTACGGTGCAAATGCATTGCACTTGCTGTGACCATAATAAAAACACAATTAAAGGGATTGATAATAAATATTAGGCACCAATATATTTTATCGCAAGGTTTCCTGGTAGATTTGTTTTGTATATGTATAGCAAATATATTTTGTTAGTTACTCGTTTAACCCACTGAATAAAAAAAAGGGAAAAGTCAGGTAATTTTGTAGACAACAGAGTTAAGTAAAACTTACTGCCTAAAATTAGTTGGAGCATAATTTACTTAAGTATAGGCTTAGAATTTAAATATACACTATTTAAAGTAAGCATACAATGGTATGCATGCATTTAATTGAGAATCGTAAGCAGTGTATACGCTATCACATACAAAATTACTCTTTTATAACTTTTGGAAATGGTCATATTAACCCTAATCATAAAAGGAAGGAGTGGATGTCCACATTCCTAACGCATTTGTAGCAAAACTATAAATGTGTTATCAACAGCTTCAAAATAAAAGTAAAGTCAACATATGAGAGCATTTAATGATTGGTAATTACCTCAGTCCTTAGGTTAGTAAGACCCTTAAACGTATTGATAACACGGGGATCATGACAATGTTGGAACTTCCGGTTGTGACGGTTCCGGAAGTCACTAGTTTGATATTGGTTTCGTAGGGGTAGAGTATCCATACGGTTTCGTTGGGGTAGAGAAAGAAAAGGGACTATCAGGTGGAACAATCTATTTAGGTTTGTGAGAGTTAACTAGAATGTCGGTTATCCCATCTAACTCATCGGGTTTCACAGATTGGGTTTTCTAACTGTCTTATAACTGACACGCTAAATGAGTTAGTGGTCAGATTGGGCTGGCCCTATTCCAGGAGGTAGATAAAACCACCCTGTAGTAGATTTATCAAGTTCTAGATAGGTTTAAACATAGGAGGTATCCAGCGGTACGGAAAACAAGGCGTTTGGTAAGTTCTATTTTTCCTTGTAGGTTTTTAAAGTGGATATAATCGAAGGCTTTGGTTGGAGCACTAGTCTTTTCTGAGTGTCAGCCCTTACAGTTCATCGATTCCTCAACGAAGCCCTACGTGACCGAGGTAACCTACACGAAACTCTACGAACGCAAAAGTTACGGATTTGAGGTTTATCAGGCAGATGCTATTTATAAACCGACACATCAAGAGCTGTATCAAAAAACATTGTGAGGTATATTAAAACCCTTGAAAATTATTCTTACAGGAAAAACGTATAACGTATACGAAACAAATAAACGTAAGTTGGGAATTATTCTTAACTAAGGCTATTTTCCTACTAACTGTAACACGCAAAGTAAATAGGAGTATTATCTTTACAAATATTCCCGAGTGAGTCTACTGAAAGATTACATGCAATGTGTTCTGTTGCCTCCAGAAGACTAACTGTAAGGCGACATTGACGTGTTACACGCAACTATCCTCGGCAATTCATATTAAACCGAGATAAGAAGTAGGTTAAGGAGGCTGTGGGAATGTGCGGTATTTTCCTGCGGGATTAGCAGGAGCACGCGACAAGGCAGGTTTTACGGTAGTTTTTATGCAGTTTTATACTTGAGTATTTTAGCACGCGTGTACAATTTCCACACACACACACACACACACACACACACACACACACACACACACACACACACACACACACACACACACACACTTAAATACACAAAATTCGTTATTTGTTGTTACTGTTTTACCCTGTTTGTTTTTTTGTCAAAATTAATAGCGTTTCACACTCTGATATCATTCTATAACTTAATAACGAAAGACGATTTAAAAAAGAACATAAGCCATAGATGGTTGAACATTAGAAACACGCATGTTTCATTTATTAAATTAATTCGGAAGCAAGAAAATGCTCAACAACAATGCTTATATAAAGAGATAATACAAGTAAATGAAAGGGTACTAACCTAACCCAAAAACAAATAAAGAAGGTTTGTTTTAAATATAAATATGTTTAGCTTGCTTACCCAGTGCTTTAATGGACGAATACTTTGAGCAGTAAGACCTTCAAAATTTTGTCTATAAACCTACCATTATCTTCTCCTCCAGTTATCTAAATCTTACTGTAGTTTGTTTCCTATTGCAATCATTATAAACATGTTGAAAGCATTTTGTATTTTTTTAAATTTTGTGTTTCTGTATTCCACTTTAAAATAATTTTGTTTTTTGGGTCAGATATTTACCAATTTTTTGTTTATTTTGAAGTTTTCTCCTCTTCCAATTGTTATTTTTACGCACGAACTTGCGTAAAAATAGTTTTTTTTGGCCCCCGGATCTGCTTCCCTAAACTTTACGCCAGACATCCTCTAGCAGTCTCCCATGAGCATGCGGTTAGTATCCTTACCGTACATGAAAAAATCGGGATGGATTGCTCACGTACCAAGCTGATAAACTCTTCCCATCGAAAATCAGAAGATAGTGAAATGAAGCAGTACTGTAAGTGTTGCGCTAAGAGTGGGATGACAACACCTGGCAAGTAAGAAACCCTGCCAAGAAAACCCCGTGATAAAATTCATTTGCGTTTAAGACTTATTATCAATAAAACCTATTGTGTTTTCTATATGGTTACAGCAAGCTCAGTCAAAGGTGAGTATCCAGGGCAATAGGCTGAGTAACCGAATGTTACAATGTAATTAATTCTGGATTAATGCTAGATTTTGTATTACCCAAAATAAATGTTCTCGATTTGTTTTTTCAAACCCACTCCTAATATTTAGCTGCGATGAATACTAAATTAACGAAATTTAAGGATTCATGTTTATAGTAATTATTTATAATTTATGAAATATATATATATATATATATATATATATATATATATAAATATATATATATATATATAAATATATATATATATATATATATATAAAGAACTAAGTCAAAATACAAATACAAGAATTATAGTTGAATTTACAATTCAAAGCTTTTCGTTGGCTAACAGTACCAACATCCTAACAGTACATACATCAAAAGCTTTGAATTGTAAATTCAATTATAACTCTTGTATTTGTATTTTGACTTAGTTCTTTATTAATACACAAGAATACATATTGTGATATATATATATATATATATATATATATATATATATATATATATTATGGATAAATATACCATACAATACATTTATACAATATTGCATTATAATACAGGGTAAAAAGTATTTAATCTATTCATATTAATCTATAAATAAAACACTCGGACACTTTAAAAGTACAGAGTATCAAATGTAATGTTTTAATGACCCTTTATATTAGATTAAGACCGCCTAAAATCGACCGCCTAAAATGATCATGCATCAGAATAAACTTATGGCCCAATATACTCGTGTTTCTATAAACATTACCGATCAAGTTAAAATTGAAATCTAAATTGAATACATGAAACAATAATCTACATTAAAACTCAAACAGGCAAATTCACTTTTTAACTTAGATTAGATATAATTAGTTATCAATACAAGCCTAAGCGATCAACGAAACAATAGTATCTGACAATATGCTGAATAATGGTCGTTGATTGCATGTGAACCACAGTCAGTTATTTTATACAATCCAACCAAAATTATTGAGCTCAGTAAACCAGTGGATGTTTAGTTCATTGTGAACACAATAAATAGCCTACTGAATTAGTTATTAGTAGGGATGGGCCGATTCCGATTCTCGATTCCAGGAATCGTCGATTCTAGGTGGTATCGAGGAATCGTCGATACTCGATTCTTCATTCATAAAAGTGTCGATTCCGATTCCTATTTTGTTAACTACTAAAATATGCGTGTGGAGTAATTTATTACCAAACAAAATTTATTATATTTGTGTGGATAATTGCCAACTATGTCTTATTTATGTATTAGTTGATTTGAATGAATTAAATGCTTAAAGTAAACAAAAATATTATTATTTATGAAGCAACAGCAATCAAGATCGTAACCATTTCTGGTCGTTTGACATCGCTCGTCTCTCTCTCTCTCTCTCTCTTTCTCTCTCTCACTAAATGTCAGAACAAAACACAAAAAAGTACAGTAAAAACTCGAATAACCGTCACCGTCGGAACCGTGGCCATGACGGTTGAGTGAATAGACGGATAACAGAAACACTGTATTATTCCTCCGAAACTTAACCTTAATAAATTATATTATAGACAGATATCACTCTCACGGTTGAAGGTTTTGTGTAGCCTATTACATTAAAACAGAACTTTTAAAGGTTTTGCCATATGACCAAGATGTTAACTAAATTAATTATTAGAGAACTAGCATGTAAGGTAACATAACTTGAAAGAATCGAGAATCGACTAAAGAATCGAGAATCGAAAGGAAAATTTTAGAATCGGAATCGGAATCGAAAATTTTAGGAATCGGCCCATCCCTAGTTATTAGTAATTATAAATATAATTATTTATATATTTATAAGTAAAATACAACGCTTAGTTTCGGATATTTTTAATGCAAATGTATTAGAAATTATATTTATTATAATTGGTAATTTTTAACGTTTGAAAGAAATTTTTTTTGTAATGAACAAATTCAGCTTGCCAAGAAAACTTTAAACTCATATATAAATTTGTAAAATGTTTTAAATAATCTGAAAACTTTATTGTTACATTTCCTTTAGTGAATAATAATAATTCGATATATTTAAAGCAGTTTTATTTTATAGCACATTTTTTTAAAATCAAGGACTCTAAAGTAATCTAATATAGAATAATGTAAAAAATAAAAAATGTCGTGAGATTAATATTAGAATGTATAAATAATTTTATTTATAAAATAAAATAAGATAGTAATTAAAAGTTGATAGTTTCATAACATACCATGATAATCTCTAATATTAAAATCTCTAATATTTCAATTTCCATTTTGAAAATTGTGTCCTAATTGTTTTATATAAAATCAAAGTATTGGTAAAGTATAAAATTCATACACGAAAGCGGAACATAACTTGATTCGTTTTTATAGCTTGACACTTTAAAAAAATTTAAATTTTATTTGAAAATTTTATTACGTAGGGTTTAGTAAATGAAATCAATGAATATTGCTTGAATCTTTAGCAATTTAGATGATCAGGGGATATTAACCCTTAGGCATGGCCTACTGCTAATAAACAATTCAGAAAGCAACAGTTGTACGGAATCATACATTAACAAATAAGACTAATTTAATCAGTTATTTACTCCAAACAATCTTTAAGTGAAATCGAAAACAATTGTCATCTTGAAAAGAGTTTTATTTTACTTTCGGAAACCTTCAGAACAATTCGTAGAACTCCTTATTGTTACACATTTTCGTAGAAATGTTTGATTAGTAATGTGTAAAATTGAACCTATTAAATGTCTTGATATTTTCATATTCAGGAACATAAAATGTTACACCTGTATAATAAACTCTAAAATTTTAATTTTTAGCATAATAATTATTAAAAATCTTTATTTAAATTTCATTAAAAACCAACCGTTTTCAGGAAAACACAAACATTTTTGATATAATTTCAAGTTTATAAAAAATTCTTGAATAAATGAAGTAATGTGTTTTTATTTTGTTGTAACAACCAATAATGGCTAAGTACTAATGACGTTGTGCGTAATAAGTGTATTTGTTACAAAAATACCTTAGTTTTATTAATAAATAACAGTCATATTTACAAAATAAGTGTGTTTATACAATCAATAAGGGATTGTAATTACTATAATGTATGATTGTATTATTATTTATTGTAGTAATTCTTATAAAAACAGCATATTTCACTATGTATTAGAAAAAAACGTAAATTATGTTGAGATAGTTTAAATTATCGTTCTAAATATTTTTGTTAAAATGGTTTCCGTTTGTTTTACATACATTTTTTATAAATAAACTTTTCTAATCGGCCTCATTGAAGTGAATAATGGTTTTGTTTATGTTTTTCTCTGTTAGAGAAACTGTTTGAAAGTTTTAAATTTTCCTTTGGTTATTGAAAAATATTTCATTAATTTTGAAGTTTATATTTCGTCATTTGTATTTTTAACGACTCTAACATTTGTTTGTAACTGTGTTGAACAATTGTAGTGCATCATTGTATTACAATGAGATTGCCTTGCTCCAATGAAAACCCAGTATATAGTCAGACGTGCTTCAAGAATTTATGACATCAAGTGTTTCCGGGAGCCAGAGCTTGGTTGGGAGAGAAAATCATTGTCATGTTAAGTTACAGACAGAAATGTAATGACTGAAACATTAACCATAACTTAAGACTATATCTTAAACTGTTATTTTTTTGAATAAAGTATAGACTTTTATTTTTATTGTGAAAATAAAAATTATAAATAAAAGAACAATTTGTATAATTTTTAATGGAAATAAAATTTTGTTTACAAGTTATTACTTTCGTAGAATGTAGTATTGTTTATTTTAAACGGCAAAACCTAGTAGATTAATTTCAAAAATATATTTGTGTCTAAAAAAATTGGTTATCGCTTACAGGTGAGTTTTGCTTATATGCCGCCAGAAACGCTGTTGGCGCTAGCAGATTTTCCTATTCTCGCTCACTATGACCTGCACAAACTGAAAAAAATTGCAACCAGCGGATCTTATCTTACTCCTAACTTACAAATTTATCTCATCGACAAATTATGTCAGAGTAGAATCCCTCTGGTGCGATCCTTTGGCTTCTCAGAGACGGGACTCTTCCTCATAGACCCTGTTGGGCAAACTAAATTTGGAACACCCAATAAACAAAATGGAACAAAATTCATCAAGGTAAGATCTACGTTTCCACATAATCGTATTGTGTTAGCTAATTATACATGATTTTAATAAAGCACAGTATTTACTAAACTATGCTTGTTGAGGTAGACTCTTACATTTACGATAGCTCCATTTAAATATAAGTAGTTCGGTTAAAATATATAGGCCTTAGGGCCTATTTGAATACATCTTAAAACGTAATCCAATTTAATATTCATTAAGTAGCATCTACGACATTTCCATTTAATTAGTGTAATGATAGTTGTGTAAACATATATTAGTTTTGAATGCAATTAATAAACATTAAAATATTTTAATATTCGTTATGGTTACATCTTCAACATTTTCAATTAATTATAATTACGTTTGTTAAATATTTATCTTTGTAATGCTTATGTTTAAATGTGGTATTAGGAAGTTATAAAGGAACTGTTAAATTAATTATAAAAACTACTTTGTAAAGGAAAAAACAAAGCAGTAAATGTATATCTCTATTTTTAATAAAATATCATAAATGAAAGCCAATCTTTTGACCAACAGCCGTCTTTTTGTAATACTGTTAGAAATGTTTGTAACAGATAGTAAATGGAGCATTGAACCTTCATTTAACCTTGAAATATATATTTTAATTACGGAAACATATTTTCAAGACAATGACCATAATATAATAAATAGCCTTATTTAAAGGAGATACAAATGGAAGAAATTAATTGCCAATGCTGTGTTATGGACAACAGTATATTATAAGACATTATTTTACAGCTAAAACAAATTAAATTTAAAGTATACAGTTAGGACAGACCAATTTATAAAAAAAATTACAACCAATCGATTACAACAATTAGAATCATACAGCAGTTTGGTGAAGTCAAACAATAGGTGCCCACTTGTGTAATTAACACCCAGTAGCAATACACAATGCGAGATTTCTCAACCTACAGAGTCGCTTGTTGTATTAGACTTTAGGCTTTAAACAATTATATTTCATTTCATAACCAAACCTATCGTAACTTGATACTTTGTCGATAGCTTGTAAAATAGGTTTATAATAAATGAACCCAAAACGCATAGTACTTTGCTTAGTAAAGAAACATTTAGTTTAACCTGAAAGAATATTGTAGCATAAAGTCAGGGTTAAACTAAACGTCAGTTCAGGCTAGTTTCAGTATAAACATAAATATTTGCTACAAAGCTATTTTTTAATATTTTTACAGTGTTTTCCTTTGCCGTTGACCAATAAAATTCATCAAAAAACCATTAAGAAACATTTCTCCCTTTTTACATTCTTAAAAAGTGTAGAATAATACATTTGCAACAAAATTTAACATAGAATAGAATCATTTATATATAAATTGAAGGGCTCTAAACGATCTAAAATAAGATATTGTAAACATAATTATTGTAAAATAAGAAATATTAGAACACTATTATTAGGAAACTTTAAAAATAACTTGAGAAAATATTATGCGAAAACATCTTTATTTTTTAATGGTATTTCAAATTGAAAACAAAACTAATAGTGTAAAATGTGTTTTCATAACGATACAAACGAAAGTAAAATTATTAAAAGTTTGTAAAATATATTTCTATTGAATTAAAATATGACTTTACAATTTAAATAAAGAATTTGTGGCCTTTAAGGGATGGTTTCTTAACCAATAATGAGAATAAAACAAACTAAAAATCTTTTAGCGGCAAGAAATATTTGTATTTAAACCTAAGACTAACTAAAATAAAATTAAGCAATTTATACGTCTTAAAAATGAAACAAAATAAGAAACTAAAAGGTTTTTATCTTTTAAAATATAAATAAATAAAACAATCATTAGATAAATTGACAGATGTGCTTCAATAGCACTCTTTAATTTGTATTCCGTAACTACCGTTTTGTAGCTTTTAACTCGAAAATATCATTATAGAAGAGATGAAATTTGCTGGAAATCCTACGCCTTACTTTGGCCTGAAAATATAGCAGGTAACGGAACTTGTACGGCCCCTGGGGCCAGCACGAGCACAGCAAATGACGTTTTAACTTGTCAGAAACTTCATAACTTCCTGTTGCTGTTTTGCATGAACACTGTCTAGATAAGTACAGTTTATTAAACTAGAGATATTAGAACGCACAGGTTTTCAGCAGTCAATGCATTCAACTAATGTATAACGTATATTGTTTTGTAACAAACAATTTATTTGCTGAACCAAAATGTTCGGATTACAGAGATGGATTAGTTTCTAACATTCATCTTCGCTTTGTTTAAAATGGTGATGAAAACGTAATGTTATATTCATATTATATACAAGATTGGAATGTGAGAAATATTTTCAAGAGATTCCAAAGTTACTGTTTTTAGGTTGCATAACTTAACCTTAAATGTTTGTTTGCAGAAATCGAAAAAACATTTTTTTAAAATATAATTTCAATGAAAAATCACAAAACCTCTAGAACCGCCTTGTATAGTAGCCTACAAAGATTTTGTACGGGGGGGGGGGATCCAGTTTGAAAAATTGGAATGTGAGAAATATTCTTAAGAGGTCCCAAAGCTACTATTTTCACCTTCTTGTTCAACTTACCCCTTCAATATTTGTTTGCAGAAATCGAACAAAAGATTAAATTAAAATTAATTTCTTTGAAAAATACATCAATAAATTTTCTCTGGACTACTTTCGTTATCCATGTTTACTAATTCTTGAATATTAGTTATATTTAAAGTATTAAATATACTTTATATATGATTCATAATTCTGACGTTGTTGAGTTAAATATTAATGTCCCCAGATCGTAATCCTCTTCAATTGTTGTTTTTGTCAAAAGATTTTTAGTAATGATATTTCGTTCACATTCTTCAATGTTTAGTATTTTTCTTGGTCAGAAATACCAGCTCACCACAATTATATATATATATATATATATATATATATATATATATATATATATATATATATATATGTATATATATATATATATATATATATATATATATATATATATATATAGAGAGAGAGAGAGAGAGAGAGAGAGAGATTTATATATGGATTATAAGGAGTTATACTCGTATATAGATGAAAAAAATCCATTCACATCTAACTATATTCAAAGAAGGATGTTTGTTGATTAATAAGTTGAGTTGCATAAATGAGTTCAATTCAGTGAAAAGTAACTATATTTTACTTACTTCTCTTGTAATAACATAGTTAAAAATATTCGAAATAAAAACACATATAAATCGTGTAAATAAATAAATCTGAAATACAAATAGTAATAAAGTGTTTGATTGTAATAATGTAAACATTTATTATTAAAAAGAGGCGAAACATTTTATAAAACAAATAAACAAATAGGTAATATCAAATATATATTAAAAGGATAATATATAGATACATAGTAAATATAACAAAATTTTAAAGGATTTGTGAAGGATTTTTTCTGTAATTAGGATACAAAACATAAAATAAAATAGGTTCATTAAATCCCAAATCTTTAAAATTTATTGAAAAATTGTTTCTAAAAATAGTATCTAAACCTTTAAAATGCTGTAGTTTAAAAATTGAGAAAATTTAAATATTCTAGCATTCAACTTAAATTCTTATCCCTTTATACAATTAAAACATGAGATATGAATTTGATTATATAAACAATAAGTTTGGTAAACTAGATAGAAAAGCAAATACACTATAGTCCACGTTGAAATATGAAAAACCAATCCAATACAAGAAAGTGGTGGCAGTTTTTTTTTAATTGATCTGCATTTGAGGATAAATATTTTAAATCTCAATTAACTTTCAAATTCCTATTAGAAAATAAGACCAGGTGATTTGTATTTGGCAGAGATTTATTACAAGCAATTCCAAGATTGTATAGGTTTAAAAGAATAACGTTATTTCATTATAAACACAAAATGTATAATTCCTAATGTAATCACTTTTGTTACCGTTAATGAAATGGTTAGCCATTTGAGTACCCTCCTTTGCCATTATTACAGCATTGTTCTTTGTTGACACGTTTCAGAATGACTCCATTTTCAAAACTTTATTCGAGCTCTTTCACTATAAAACAATTTACATTGTCTTACAGAATTATACGGACAGTATAGATTTATGATAGTGAAAGACTACAATGAAAGTTTTGAAAATGGACACATTCCGAAACGAGTCAACAAAGAACATTGTTTTAAGTTGTCTAGAAATATCAAACAAATATCAGTGTAGATTTTTGATAGTGAAAGAGTGCAGTTGAAGTTTTTAAAATGGAGACAGCTAAAGTGCGTCAACAAAGAACAATGTTTTCTGTTGTGTAGAAGTAACAACAAAACTCACTGAAAATTTTTGATTGTAAAAGTGTGCAGTTGAAGTTTTTAAAATGGAGAAATTCTAAAATGCGTTAACAAAGAACAATGTTTTTTGTTGTGAAGAAGTATCAAACAAATATCACTATAGATTTTTGATAGTGAAAGAGTGCAGTTGAAGTTTTGAAAATGGAGACATTCTAAAATGCGTCAGCAAAGAACAATGTTTTTTGTTGTGTAGAAGAATCAAAGGAATATCAGTGTAGATTTTTGATAGTAAAAGAGTCTAGTTTACATTTTTAAAATGAAGATATTCTGAAACGAGACAACAAAGAATTTATTTGGTTCTGTTTTCCTATAAATCTGTACATTATTTTAAGAATGCTGCTACGATTAGCAGCGATAATTTACAAGCTTCGTGCATTCACCATTAATGGGTGTACAAGATCGAATATCTTTAGTAGATATACTATCGGCACTTATGTGATAAAATCATTAAAGTATTACAAATACTCGCGTGTAAGGAAAATGCAAAGTATTAGATTTGTTACTTAGTCCATCATGCTGCCTGAAAAATAAACCCGATATCGTAATAAATGTGATATATTAACTTATCTTAAATAAAAAAGTGCGCAACGCTTTCGTGGACGTGTTTGGGGTCTTACGATGCACTTAAGGTTATTAAACGTTGATGCATATGTATTCTTGTGTATTAATAAAGAACTAAGTCAAAATACAAATACAAGAATTATAATTGACTTTACAATTCAAAGCTGAATATTCATTAGGAATATTCCTAATGATGTTGGTACTGTTAGCCAACGAAAAGCTTTGAATTGTAAATTCAATTATAATTCTTGTATTTGTATTTTGACTTAGTTTTATATATACGATGATGACGATGATGATGAATAGTTACTATCTGGAGTACATCCGTTCATTCTGAAGTCCATAAATTCGCCGTTCCGACGTTTCGCTAGAATCTCATCCAGCATTGACGAGGTGAACCCAACAACAGTAGAAGAGCGACTGCTGTTGTTGGGTTCACCTCGTCAATGCTGGATGAGATTCTAGCGAAACGTCGGAACGGCGAATTTATGGACTTCAGAATGAACGGATGTACTCCAGATAGTAACTATTCATCATATTTTTCCATCCGTGAAGGAATACGTATCAGCATATATATATATATATATATATATATATATATATATATATATATTTATTTATTTAAAACAACACAGGTTATTCAAATACAAGAATATTTATTATTTTATATCCAAAGCTTTTCTTTGGCAAACAGTACCAACATCATCAGGAATAAAACTTACAATAATGTAATATGACATTATTGTAATTTTCATTCCTACGTATTTTATATATATATATATATATATATATATATATATATATATATATGATGATGATGATGATGATGAATAGTTATTATCTGGAGTACATCCGTTCATTCTGCAGTGCATAAAATCGCAGTTCCGATGTTTCGCTTCAATCCCATCTAGCATTGACGAGTTGAACCCAAGAACAGTTGAAGATCGATATATATATATATATATATATATATATATATATATATATATATATATATATATATATATATATATATATTGTATGCTAGAATGGTAATAGTATTTCTTGGTAAACAATGTTATTTGTGTAACTATTCTCATCATTGTTTATTTTCCCTTGTGTGCTTCGGTTTTCTATTTGAATCTTAATATCTGAAAGCGATCTTTCTCTACATATAACTGTCCATGACTGAATACCGTGTTTCCCAAAATGATACCAATTTTTTTAAAGGTTTACCTTTGAACTTTGATTATTGTCATTGCTAAGGTTAGCCTTAATGGAAACTCACTCATAACGAACGAAACAGGCATATTTTTATGTGTTATTTGTTCTTTGAAGACTTACTTCTTGGCCTTTGTTTTGCCAGTAACTATTTCCAAGTATTATGATTTTCACAACAAAGCTTTTACAATTAGTCTTATTCCATATACCAGTTCAGAAGGCATATTCATATTTCTGATTAACATAATTATAGCTTCAATCCTTATTTTTAAATTGTGTAGAGACACTCCAGGTGGTGTTATTGAATTTAAGCCAACACTATTCTCAATTTTCATTATTTAGAGGGGGCCTAAAATTGTGTATATGTTCAACAGCCCCTCCTTCTGCATTGTAAATGATCCTTAACCTTCCTTTCTACCACCATTCCTAAATAATGGTTTAAGAACTCGCGATCTTCCTCCATTACTCTTCATTTCAGTTTTTACTTAAACGTTTTACTTAAACATAGTACTAAAATTAATAAACATTAACAATAAATAACGCAAAGTTCTTGTAAATTATCCTTAACCATTTTCCCTAATAACTGTATACAATATCACACTTTCTCTATTATAAACATTTCAACATCTCAATTAAATAAGCAGAGCATTAAAAATAAAATAAATAAACAATCGAATTCACGTCAACTTTTTACATTAGCTCATTAACCACCATCTGGCATATAAGGCCTAATAACAAACCCAATTTATTGATATTTCCAAAAAAAATCATTGGATCTATCAAGACAAATGGGATGACGCCCAGGTAAATTTTGATACATTCAACACCGCATTTAGCCCTCAACCTTTAAAATGAATCTAAGCTATCTTATTTTGTTTTTTGCTCGAAAAATTTCATGAGGACTGATTTGCTTACGGAATTAAATATGTAGATTAAGAAATTGAATATAAATTAGAACTAAAATCCAACAATAACAAACATATATTGTCAATTAACTGAAAATTATCGATTTAAATTTACAAACTATCAATATGTATAAATTTTACTGTAAGAATGATTAAATTAAATGTGTAAAAATTAAAAACAAAATTTATACCAAAATATTTAAACATAATATATATATATGTATATATATGTAGATACTGGTGAGATACAAGAACTAAATATTCTCCATTTACATTTAATATATACTTTATTATGTTTATATGACTTTGGAAAAATGAATGGAAATTATCATAATATTGATATTCTTATGACATCACACACAAGCAATGTCATACTTGCCTTATGACATCAGTATGTCTTTATCTTTAATAGAAATACTGGTTGATAAATTACCTATATATTTGTAAAACTGGCGTTTTACTTATGTAAAACAAACTCGTGTGGATCACGTAGATATTTATTTAGTAATTTATTTGAAAAGTGAGTTAAAAATAATACCAACAACCAAATCAGAACACATAAAGATAAATGCAAATAAATCGAATGAAGATGAAAGTATATATTCTGAGTAATAAAGTAAAGCATATAGCTACAATGTATCAAAAAAATATGATGGTATTGATGAAATTAAAACAATAGGGCGAAAGTAAAGGAATGAGGAGAAGAATAAGTCATTCCACCTACAACAATTACAGGAGATAAGAAAAGGCACCATTTACTTGGTTCAAAAGAGGAAGCTGGAACAGTGAAATCACAAGCAAACACATTAAATCTTTTATTTGATGACCAGTCATAATGGAAACCAATAAAAAATCACTAGACCAAAAGTGGCTACGGAATTTAATTTTGATCAAATGTTAATTTATAATCCTATATATATGAAAAATTAAATACAAATCTTTTAAGTTCAATTTTTACTTTCAATGTAAAATAGGAATTTCTTATACATTTCCCTTGAACTATTTTTCACATTTAGATAAACCTTACCTCCATTGTTATAGCCAATATGTCTTTTTTTACATATTATTTTATAGTTTATTTCTTCATCTTTAAAAATTTTGACAATGTTTTTCTAAATTATGAGTAACAAAATTTGTTTAAAAAAACATTAAAAACGTGCTGTTTTTACCAATGTAAAAATATGTTTATTATTTTCTTCAAAAAGGCTTAATTTCAAGCAAAACGAGATTTTAAACAATCCAGAGGCACAAAGATAAAAATTCAAGAAAACATATTATCATTTTCTTTAACAATAATATATTATAAAATATATATACTTTTTCTATAAATTAGTATAGGCTTACTACAGACCTTAATGTGTGATTTTTCTTTACTTTAAATAAGTTTGAATACTGAACGTTGAGTGTAGGGGAAGGATTATTTTGAAATATATTAATATCACATACAAAATTTCAATTGATTTTTATAAAATTCGTTTTTAAAATTTCGTATCTCAAGAGGGTTTTAGCAACAATATTGCTTATTTTTTAAATTTTACTCAGTAGTTACAAAATGTTTATTAGGGCCAGCTTCCAGGGCTCTTCAACTATGTCATTCTTTAGCCTCCAATTCTTCGCGCAAATATCTTTCCTCGTAGTACGGTGAGCAGTTGTTTATATTTGCTTGGCGTTGCCGATTAAATTCTGCGGTAAAGACATACTGAAAAGACCCCAACCCTGTTCATATCCCCCGACAGCGAAAAGACACATAAAGCACGATGGAAAACATAAGAGTATGGTACTATCGGAACCATGAATTAACTGCTAACTTCTAAGAAGTCCATTCGTTCGGTTCAACGCAGCTCTATCTTCCCTGAGACTTATTCCATTGCTTATAATGCTTAGATATGTATTACGTCTTTAAAAAAACTATTGAGAACTACCTTAAGGTGACAATAAGGCACACAATATTAATTTATGATCATAATTTTACTCCATTCCCCCTCCCCCAACTTTACAGTTGACAGCTCAACTGTATCAACTTTTATCTAATAAAAACTGAAAGTATGATTGATTAATTGGTATAATGTATTCGCTCTGCACTCAAAACAATTCCGAGAACAGTTAATATTTGTAAAAAATAGATAAACCAGTATACTGAAGACCCTTAAAGGGCATTGAAATTAGATTAAATCTAATATAAAAGTAAATTATTTATCGTACCTAGATTTTATCAAAGTAATACATTATTCCAAAAGTTTCCTATGTTCTGGTTTTCAAAAATTTTGTTTTTGTTTTAGAATTCTATTTAAGAAATTTAAAAAAGTCGTGATGAACATTACCCCAGGGTACTCAACAGTCTAGTTACGTCAATGTTCAGTTTGAATATTGTTGAGTTACTGTCTTCAATTCTTTAAACTTTTTACAATTAGTTTTTATATTTTTTGTTTACAATTTATTTGATAAATTTTACGTACTTAATATATTTTTTTACTTAATTATTTATCAGCTTCCTTCGTTTTTTGAAAACTGTGAAATATGTTTATTATATTTTATTTTTAAATATATTTTACCAAATTCTTAATAAAAACAATAATTTGCCCCATATAGTTGTTGTTTATGGGAAAATATTATTAAAATACTTACCAAATGTAGAATTAAATGAAAAGCAGTTATTTTTAATAATTTGAACCAAAAATTATTCAAACTGTAATTAATACAGTAAAACGTGAGTTTCAAGTGGTCATGATCCTCATGATAAAACATCTCTTGCATCATGGGCATACGTATACAAGCACCGCCTGTCTGTAGTAACTAGTCAGCTGTGTAGACTCATTCATAGTTATCCACGAGCAGTTGCAAAGAGAACACGTAATGCGGTCGTTATCTTTGTCACCTTTACTCGCAGACTGTTTAGGCTTAGTGTTCACTGGCTTTATCTAAGTCAGGCACTTCAGTTTAACGAAATATTTTTCTCATTGCAGAGAAATAAGTGTTATACGAATGCATATATTATATAATAGTTAGGCCTAAAACTAGGTTTCGTACTACATAAAATCTGTATTGTTAGGCCTAATTCAAATACTGATGGCCAGGATGAAAAGAAATAAATGGTACTCTCTCAGAAGCCGATTCTATAACAAACATTGTTTGACATGCTCTTAGAAATCTACTCTATGACAAGAATTAAGCGGTGATCTCTCAGAAGCGTTTTCTGTAGCAAAAAATAAGCAGGAATATCTCTCTGAAGCAAATTCTATAAAAAAAAAAACAAACAAAAAAGCGACAATCTCTAGGAAGCCTGTTTTACGGCAAAAAATAAGCGGGAATCTCTCGGAATCCGATTTTGTAGCAAGAATTATTTGGCAATATCTCAGAAATTTATTATATTAAAAAAACTAAACGGTAATCTCTCAGAAGCCTGTTCTACAGCAAACAATATGCTGCAATATCTCGGACACCTAATCTATAACAAAAAATAAGTTGCAATCTCTCGGAAGCCGATTCTATTGCAAAAAAAATAAGCAGCCATCTCTTGGAAGAAATTCTATAACAAAAAAATAAGCAGCAATTTCTCGGAATCCGATTCCACTGCAAAAAAAAATAAGCAGCCATCTCTTGGAAGAAATTCTATAACAAAAAAATAAGCAGCAATTTCTCGGAATCCGATTCCACTGCAAAAAAAATAAGCAGCCATCTCTTGGAAGAAATTCTATAACAAAAAAATAAGCAGCAATTTCTCGGAATCCGATTCCACTGCAAAAAACATTCCTAAAAACATGGATTAGAAAACTAATATTTGGCGATATTCATATTGTAAAGGAACATGATTTACACATCTTTCCTGAGAAAAGTCGTCCTGAAATTGTGGTAAGACAAATTATATGAAAAACGTAAACTTTTATGTAGTGTCTTGTGACAAAAACTAACCAAGAACTGAATCTCATCAATTTTGCTGAGATTGGAATTAATATAAAAAATCAGGAGTCAATTATTACCACCTTTAGGTTTACGTGAAATGGTTTTGTTAAAGGCTTCATGAATTGCATTTTCATATATCATACAAACCTATAAATTACTACTTATGTAATCACTTCTCCGTCAATATAACATATAGAACTTAATTAGTAATTTAATTTTGTATTTCTAATTTTCATAATTTCTCAGTAATCTTATACGCAGAAGAAGCGACCCAGAAATTAGATTTTGTAAGATTGGTTTTTGATATTTTTTATACAGTTTTTTTCAAATATTTTGAATTCTAAAATAATATCTAACAAAACGTCTTATAAAAGATTTTTAGTAAAGATAAATTTATTCCCCCCCGGTTAAGAAAAATAAAATCATAAAAAGTTCAACACCCGACAACCATAAAGTAATAAATTATTTCATAGTTTCTAGTTTTTGAAGCGAGTTTTAAAAAGTGTTTAAATAAATGTTGTATATATAATGAACAAAATTGTATCTCTTTATTTAGTTTCTCAAAGTTTGAGAAATGTTAGTAAATTTTGTAATATCTTGATTAACGGATGTAATTCACAGACGTTCATGCTAACATTGGCTACGAGACTTCTTATTTAAGATTAATTCTTGAGAATAATAGGTGACAAGAACTTTTTAAAAGTATATTTATACCTTGTATAAAGACGAAATATTTTGAAACAAATTAGAAACTTATATTTAAAAACAACTTATACGCATATATTTAGGGTAGATATCTTTTGGTTTAACATCATTTACACGAGGTGACTTCTCGGAGAAGTAATGCTCTTCACTTTATGGTTATTTCTATAGATACAGGTACCCCAGAATTTAGTGGTATCTATGTTTCAGATAATAGATAAGGACAGCGAATACTTCGCGTCCATGGTAACTAGCGGGTGCATGTACAACGAAGAATGGTCGAGTCCTGCAGGCCTTTTGTTAGACTCTAACGGGTGGATGTACTTGGGATATATAACGATGCTCAACGATCTTGGTTGGATTTTTGTTGTTCAGAGGATAGTCCAAGCCATTAATAAGAACAAAGATAAACAGGTAAGACTAAGAGAAAGGTTTCTTTCGCCGTCAGTATTCACATAGTTAAGTTTCTCTTAATCTGAGTTTGTTCCAAAATATGTCATTTTATGGGAGGAAGAGCAGTTCCCTCTCCTAGCTCTGTTCTCTACTTTAATCTTTCAATATATATACTGTTCTTATATATATATATATATATATATATATATATATATATAAGTGCCTCAGCCTAATATAATATAGCTGACTAAAGATTAGTCAAATTGTTTGATAACTCAAGTATTAAGGATACATGATATTCATAAATTATAAAATTAATATTACAAGAACGCCCAAAATTATAGCAATTTTTTAAGCTAGTGTCTGAATATTTTTTTTAAAGTGCTCTTTCTTAAATTTTAGCATTCTTTGTTTATTATTTTTGCAAAATTTTATCTTTAAGCACTATAAAAGAGATGTATTCTAAAATATAACGTTTCTAGGTTTAATAATTTTTTTCCAATATTTTGATCAGTCAGTTGGGACATTGTATTTTACTCCGAGTTTAATTAGTTTCATGAGAAGATTTTCGGTCGTAGAGATACGAATTGAATAAACTCCTTGAAGAAGGTGTTACTATACGTGAATGTACGTTTACGTTCTTGCATGTGACGAATTAATTAGTTAATCACAAAACACAGTAATAAACTTGTACAGGAATGGCGTCAGTAATTATAATTTAGTAATGACTACGAATTAGAGATAAATTCCCAGACGTTTGATTACGGAATTTAAATTTGTCTTATACCACATGGATATTTGATTACGTCGGCTTTAAGTGAATATGCAAGTTGCTACGATAAGATAATTTGGACCAACTGATAAACAAAAAACAAGTGAGGTGTTTGAATTTAGCCTCGGCCAAAACTCCATTAGCCGTAGCCTGATTAAACGAAAATGGAAAAAGTTAAATAATTTTTTGTGTTAACATTATGTTACAGTCATCGATTAATATATATTTTAATTTATTACCGGAATGTTTTCATGAATCAAGAAATTTACCAAATTTCATTAAAATCAATTTTGGCCTTTGGAAAATAATTAAGTGTGTGCAGGTTTCATCTGTTCATGTTTTGAACTACAGATTTGGAGTCGGTGGTCCCATGAATAATTTAAGTCGAGCCTGTGGAAGGCAGACGATGTTAATAAACAAAATAAAGCAATGAATCAAGAGAGTTAATGCATCAGATGAACTTTTGTGTTTTCATAAAGATAGGAAGAAGAGACTCATAAGACACCTAGATGAGAGATTTTTATCCATTCAATCAAAATAACAAATTCGCGGAGAACTTAAACATCAATATCTATAACTACTAATCCAACAAATTCGACCCCAAATTTGAACGTTTCACATTCTGCTTACGAGCTTGATATAACGATTCCGTGGTACTAGCATGTAAGAGTCAAAGATCTTACTGTAAGGTCTAGACTGTTCACCGGGCCTCCACGAATAAAAAAGTGCTTCAGTCTGAGCATACGGAATTGACAGCTATTAAGAACTACCTAGAACTGATAAAACCTAAAAATCCACTTCAGAGACGTGCGGAGCTGATCTTCATCCACACTACTGATTAAGTAATCACATCCTCTTTTACTTGAGTTAGTCTTCAGCGAAAGGCTGCAGTCCAAATCTTTGAAACACTGATGGTCAACAATTTATCTATAATACTAAGAGCTTTATTTCATTTGTGTTTATGATACCGTAATGTTTAGTTGTATCATAAAGCTGTTCCCACTAGTTGTATCATAAAGCTGTTCCCACTAGTTGTATCATAAAGCTGTTCCCACTAGTTGTATCATAAAGCTGTTCCCACTAGTTGTATCATAAAGCTGTTCCCACTAGTTGTATCATAAAGCTGTCCCCACTTAGTTGTATCATAAAGCTGCTCCCACGATTTGTATCATACAGCTGTTCCCACTAGTTGTATCATAAAGCTGTTCCCACTAGTTGTATCACAAAGCTGTTCCCACTAGTTGTATCACAAAGCTGTTCCCACTAGTTGTATCATAAAGCTGTTCCCACTAGTTGTATCACAAAGCTGTTCCCACTAGTTGTATCATAAAGCTGTTCCCACTAGTTGTATCACAAAGCTGTTCCCACTAGTTGTATCATAAAGCTGTTCCCACTAGTTGTATCACAAAGCTGTTCCCACTAGTTGTATCATAAAGCTGTTCCCACTAGTTGTATCATAAAGCTGTTCCCACTAGTTGTATCACAAAGCTGTTCCCACTAGTTGTATCACAAAGCTGTTCCCACTAGTTGTATCATAAAGCTGTTCCCACTAGTTGTATCATAAAGCTGTTCCCACTAGTTGTATCACAAAGCTGTTCCCACTAGTTGTATCACAAAGCTGTTCCCACTAGTTGTATCACAAAGCTGTTCCCACTAGTTGTATCACAAAGCTGTTCCCACTAGTTGTATCACAAAGCTGTTCCCACTAGTTGTATCACAAAGCTGTTCCCACTAGTTGTATCATAAAGCTGTTCCCACTAGTTGTATCATAAAGCTGTCCCCACTTAGTTGTATCATAAAGCTGCTCCCACGATTTGTATCATACAGCTGTTCCCACTAGTTGTATCATAAAGCTGTTCCCACTAGTTGTATCACAAAGCTGTTCCCACTAGTTGTATCATAAAGCTGTTCCCACTAGTTGTATCATAAAGCTGTTCCCACTAGTTGTATCACAAAGCTGTTCCCACTAGTTGTATCATAAAGCTGTTCCCACTAGTTGTATCACAAAGCTGTTCCCACTAGTTGTATCATAAAGCTGTTCCCACTAGTTGTATCACAAAGCTGTTCCCACTAGTTGTATCATAAAGCTGTTCCCACTAGTTGTATCATAAAGCTGTTCCCACTAGTTGTATCACAAAGCTGTTCCCACTAGTTGTATCATAAAGCTGTTCCCACTAGTTGTATCACAAAGCTGTTCCCACTAGTTGTATCATAAAGCTGTTCCCACTAGTTGTATTAGGAATTTAGAATTTTCTAATGTTTAAGTAGTTTAACAGTTTTTATTAATTTCACTTAACATCTTCAAATATGTCAAAGTTTGGACGATGATCCTTTTTAGGTTTTTCAAAGATAAATGCGAGTTTTTAGTTATTTTGAAATGGCAAACATTTTTAAAATTATTAATTATGTCTACACTCGCAGAGATTATTGTGAAACTGTTGAACGGTTGACTTGTGAGTCAGGTACAACTATTTATTTATACAGGCAACATTTCAAAGACGGGTGCGTTATCGTTTCCAGGCCTTATTTCTCCTGTACTTAATTAAAAAATAACGCCTTGACATAACCTTAGAATATTTATGAAAACTGAAAGTATAAGTAGAAGTAAATGACATTCAAAAACTTCCCAGGACGCAAATTCAAGGTTTCTTGAGTTTATCACTAGTACACATTGACAATGGTGGTGTGAGTTAATGAAAGCGTATATACGTTGTTTTCATAAATTAGGTTATGTCAAAGCGTTTTTTTTTTTTTTTTTTTAATAGAGTGCAGGAGAAATATGCCCTGAAGACGATAGCGTATCCGTTATTGAAATATTCCCTGTATAAATAAATAGTTGTACCTGACTCGCAAGTCAACCGCATTTATTCAAAACTTTTTAAATTAATTTCTAGGGCTAAAATAACATATAAATACTATAAAGTTATTGTGTTTAGTTTAGGCGGAAATGGAGCACTTAGAAGACATCTTTCCAATAAAACACCCGGCTTTGTTTGAAGCGGCAGCAGTCAGGAGACCGGGAAGCGTGGGAGGAGAAAAGCTACTCGCGGTGGTCACTCTACCTGAAGGCGCGCATTCAACAGGACAAGACTTGATGAAATACCTGTTAGGTAAGAGACTCGGAACAAATAGAACATACATTATGCTAACAAAAATTGGTGTACCTTGTTCTATTAAAGATTTTCTTTGAACCCAGTAGTAGGGAAGGACCCTAAAACCGTGTGTTACCAGCCATCCTTTCACATCATTAACCATGTGTGGGTAGTAGTAGGTATATAACACCTATAAACGTGTCAGATATATTGTGTACTGTTAATCCTCCTTCTTACTCCCACCCTTACTCTAATCTTCCTATACTTCCATAACCTTCCTTCATATCGGAAACCGGTTGTTACTTTATTGTGTACTGTTAATCCTCCTTCTTACTCCCACCCTTACTCTAATCTTCCTATACTTCCATAACCTTCCTTCATATCAGAAACCGGTTGTTACTTTATTGTGTACTGTTAATCCTCCTTCTTACTCCCACCCTTACTCTAATCTTCCTATACTTCCATAACCTTCCTTCATGTCAGAAACCGGTTGCTACTTTATTGTGTATATTAAAAGAAATTATTTGTCCGATTATTCATTGTAGGTCTTTACGTTTTTCATAAACTTGTTACATTTCAGGAAATCTATTAGGAGTCCTGATGTATAAATATTTTTAGGTTCGCATTTTTAAGATTTATTAAAGTAGGCCTACAATATTTTGTGACTGGGATACCTACGTATAATATCACATACATGGATAGGTATGTTAAAGCATATTACGATTCTTCTTTTGCAGAATAATTAAACAATTCTCACTGTCATAATTTCGCTGAATGGTCTAAATTGATGGTTATGGGAAACCTTCCCTGTAATCTTATTTATTTTTGCACCTTGCATACTAGGAACTTTTAATTTCGATTATTCCAAAGTTAAAACCTTATTTGAATAATGAAAAATATCCAGTTCTTGCTTGTTAGGTGTGAATCTTAACGTTTGAAAAAATTGTAGATAAAAAATATAGGCAATCATTGAACTGGCGGAAAAAGTGACTATTTCTTACGCTTCGTACGTTTTTGACCGTACTTAGCAATCACGGTTTCGAATAGTACTGCTGGTAACGGAATGTTTCGATAAGTTAAAAAAAAAGTAAAGAACAACGAAAGAAGTAACAGAACCTACATGTTAAAACAGTATACAATATAACCTATACATTAAAATCAGCAGATGTATAAAATATTATGTTGTCAATTAATTTATACTGTGTAAAATTGATTTAATTAATTAATTTAATTTGAATGCTGTGTAAAAATCGTCGTATTAGAGCGTCTTGTGAGTGCAGAAGATAATATGTCCGTGGAAGACATAAAAAAACATACAAAAACGACATTTCAAAAATGTCGCAAACTACTCAAACTGATATATTATTTATAAAGTTATTGTATATGATTTTAATCTTTTTTAAACAATTGTTAAAATTTCATTTCCTAGGGTAAATATTTTTAAAACCATTAATTTAATTTGCTTCTTGTTTAGGACGCACGACAAAACACTCACAGTCGGGTTACGGCCTTCATCAGATAAACTCAGTGCCAAAGCTACCGACAGATGTTGTCAACCGACGCCTGTCAAGTCTACAAGTATAAAGTCTATAATTCACACTTTATTATGATTGCTGAACTTGTATGTTTTAGACAGGATTGATGTTTATAAATAATTAACCCAAGCTAAACCTTTGCTAATACGAGTTGATAATTGGGTTAGTTTTTTGTTTCGAACGAGTAACTTCATCTAAATAACAAACCATAAAAGGAGTGCAAATGTTATTAGATTTTTTTTAGCTATTTTGTATCCCTTTCTTATTTGATAATCTGTGATTTAGTAATCTCTGATCCCCAGTCACAAAGCTAAAGTATAGCTGTGGCATAGATCGCCTATACAGAAAAACCTTAAACATATTTGGATTTGAAAATTTTAAACTTATTTGAAATATATATTTTTGTCATTTACTTAAGTAGTAGGTTTTTGTAAGGTCCTTAAGAAGTAATTAGGATAGAATTATATTATTGAGCGTGCTCAAACATTTCTAAAGTATTCATTTTAATCTGTATAGTTTTATAAAAATTATTTAATTAAAAGGTATGTTTCAGGTTAGAGTTTTAGAATTAATATTTAGATGTTTAAAAGGAAAGCTGTAGAAGTTGTAAGCTTTCTTTTATTTAAATCATGTAAAAATATAATATAATTTTCAAAATTGTCTCTATTTCAGGGCATATAAACAAGGAGAAATATTAAGTTAATTAGAGCATAGCTAGTGAGAACAATTCACAACGTTAAACATTAAAACTGTTTACTTTAAATCTCAGTACACATTAGTTTATTAAAACAAACTGACTAGTTTCAACGACGATGTCGCCTTCATCAGTGATTGGCTATTACGGAGTGCTACAATCGAAGTACAAATTTTCAATCGTTAATAAAATAAGTTTTTTATTTATCCAATCAAGTTCAAATACATTTTTCCTTATAGTTGATAACAATTGATTTTAATAAAGCTTTTCAAATATTTATTCAATAATAAAATACAAGAAAATTGGGGGTCTAGTTCGAAAACTGTGTATCTCATGTTCGTCAAAATCTAGTGCTTTGTGGTACTGAGGGAACTTTTGCATAGATAGAAATGAACGTCTCAAAGATCTATATGACAAGGTAAAACCTTCATTTTATAACATTAAATTGGTGCCATGGTTAAAAAACAATGTCATAAATAATGCTCTATTATTAATAATAAACGAAAAGAATAAAATTAACAAACAAACAGGATTAACTTTATTAAAACATCATCAAAAAAAGAATGCTTATAAATAGTAACAAATGAAAATAACAGTCCAATACCATAAAGACATGAAAAGGAAAATGGAAAATTGCAAAGAAATTCGTTTTCTATTTTGCCACTTAATATTCTTACTCTGGGATGTATATATATATAGATTTTTTTTTAAACCAACATAGGTTATTCAAATACAAGAATATTTATTAATGTATTTGAATAACCTATGTTGTTTTAAATTATTAAACAAGAAAACGTATTATATATATATATATATATAATACGTTTTCTTGTTTAATAATTTAAAACAACATAGGTTATTCAAATACAAGATATTTATTAATTTATATCCAAAGCTTTTCGTCGGTAAACAGTACCAACATCATCAGGAATGAAAATTACAATAATTATTGTAATTATTGTATTTGAATAACCTATGTTGTTTTAAATTATTAAACAAGAAAACGTATTATATATATATATATATATATATATATATATATATTTAATTATAATTATAAAAACTAATCAATTGTAATTATAAATAGAAACTAAAATGAAATTTTTCATTGTACTTTAAGCAGGAATTTACTTTTAAAAATTGTTATATTACTTATTTTCTTGTATCATGTGTTTCACAACGCAATACTGATCGGTAATTTAAACGCAGACATATAAGCAGATAATGCTTATGTCAAATCCTAATCAATTTATAGCCGTGGTTAGCTGACATTTGTTAATATTATTATGGCAGAGAGACTACTCGTTTGGAATCCATACACTTTGGTTATTGTCTCTTATTTTTATTAATCGGTTCATTCACTTTTATTGACAGTTATCACTTATCTATTATATATATGTTTAATAAAACCACTTTCATACAAGAATAAAACATTTTTTTATTTTATTATAAAGTTTAAGCTTTTCGCCGATTAGCAGTATCGGCATTATCAAAACTAACTTAGTACACTTCTAACTTATTCTGTACCTACGTTAAGACTCGTTAGAAGTGTGCTAAGTTAATTTTGATAATCGGCGAAAAGCTTAAACTTTATAATAAAATAAAAAAAGGTTTTATTCTTGTATGAATTGGTTTTATTAAACATATACATTTTATCATGAAAAATTTCATCTTAAAAATACAATATATATATATATATATATATATATATATATATATATATATATATATATATATAAATATAAATATAAAATACGGTTTCTTGTTTAATAATTTAAAACAACACAGGTTATTCAAATACAAGAATATTTATTTTCTTGAATAAATATTCTTGTATTTGAATAACCTGTGTTGTTTTAAAATATATATATATATATATATATATATATATATATATATATATATATATACACTCATTATTTATATAATACCATTATGGTTACATAATATACATTTATGTTGATAATTAATGGTTAAAGTGTATTAATTATATATGTATTGCGTTTTTTGTGCGTAATTAATTAAATTTGTTTACGAGTGTAAAACACTAACGTATTACTGTAAAACAAATTTTTTTTTGTACAATCATTTCAAAGCTCTAACCTAAATTCATGAAGAATATTTTACTATATAAGATAGTAATTAAGTAATCGTAGCATTTCTTATATTAGATCTAATAATTACATACATTTTTCAATTTCCGAATTAACTCCGGTTAATAATTAAGCGGTATTTATGAGAGATACTTCATGCCTATTATGCGAAAAAAAACAGTTTTTCAATAATGAAGGCAGTTCTAATAGAGAGGAATAGAAATTCAGAACAAAGAAATTATGATTTTTTGGGATTGAAATGAGGTAAAACTCTGTAAGTTAATGAATGATTTTACGAACTAGCTACTCTTGACAGTATTAGCCGCTGGCAGTGAGAGGGTTGATTGTCACAGCGTTCGATCTGACAACACCGCATCCCTTCCCTGCCACAGACCCATTCCTATTCTACTTTGAATCAAAGTATAACTACAGTGAATGTCTCATACAATAAAGTTATTCGTTTGAAGATATTCAACAAACGAGTATATTAATTCCGTGATGAATTTTTTATTGTTTTGTGAGTTGGTAACTCTAAACTGTACCTTGCTTTAAAACTACGTTGATCAGTACCGAACGTAACATTGATCAGTAACGTTGGTTAGTAAGAAAATGTACTCAAAAAGTAAAATTGTCTCTAATAAATAAAACACAATCAAAAGTTGTTTTATTTAGAGAAAACTAAGTAAATAATAAAATGAGAAGAAATAAATTAGTACTACTGAGATAATTTATTTTATTCAAAACCATATTTTATTGTGTTTTTTTACAAATAAAGGGATTTGAGAGGTAAGGTCGTGCATGTATGTATATGTACAGATGTATATGTTTGTATATAAAATATAATTATTCAAATTTTGGAAATAATTTTTTATTTATTTAATTCTTGCCTTGTTCACAACACGTTCTTAGATCCCGTGAAACGTTATCTGCAGTAACATCTATCTGAATATGTGACAGGCTTTAACGTGTTTGCACAGTCGGAGTGTTTCAGAGTAATCGATTGAGAATCGAGGATACAGGGCAAGTTGTGGTAAACGTTGAATTGATTGACATGTGCCATGGCCATGTTTAAGAAGGCTCAACCTAAATGAATAATATATACTTAAATTAATTAGTATTTTAATTTCACGATATTTGTGCACGAGGTTTTATAGAGGTCAAAGTAATTTGTGAATTTCAAAGTAAGCAAAGTAATGGATGCCTTTAATGTCAGAATTTATGATTGTTTCATTCGATTAGTTTTTTGTCTCAGCTAGTTAAAAACAGATATTATCTGAAATTAAAATAAGTAAAAATGAAATATATTTAATGTCAGGAAACTTGTTAAAAAAATATAGTATAACAACAATGTAGTAAAGCATAAATAAGAAATAATTTATATCTAGGTATAGTAATAGAGTTAAAGTTCAAAATAATCTAACTTAATATACTAATTTTACACTACTTAACTAAGTGAATACGTAATTGCTTACTTGCTGACGCGTTTTAATACGATCGTTCCGTTTTCGAAGCTAACCTTCTACTAGCGGCTTTTGGCTCTTTACAAACGGTATGACAGGGTTGGATTTATGACAGGTTGGATTTATGACATTAGGTGAGGTGACAGCGTCTCGTGTGATGTATTTGAAAAGACTAATGGCTCCAAAGTGTGTGTGGTCATTAAGTATATTTTCCTTGTCTGTTGCGTAGTGTTTGTACATTTCATATTTGTCTAAGGTTGTTATATTTTTACTCTGTTTTAATGTGTGTATAATATTTAAATTAGTGTGTATGTCGGTATGTGTGTGTTGGGTGTTATTTAGGTGTTTTGCGTAGCTGTATTTAGGGTTTGTTTGTTTTTTTTTTGCGTAATGTGTTCATCGAAGCGTGTATAGAATGACCTGCCGGTTTGACCGATGTAATAGTTGGGACAATCGTTGCAAGTTAATTTGTAAATACCTGAGAGTTTGTATATGTCAGTTTCTTTATGAAAAGGTTGTATATGTTTTATAAGCGTGTTTGTTGTTTTGTAGGATATTTGGTAATGGAGTTTTTTGAATGTTGAGGCTATTTTGTGTGTGTTTTTATTGTGGTAGGTGAGGGATATGTATTTGTTATTTTGTGTGTGGTTTGTTTGTGTGGCTGTTTGATGGTGTTTATGTTTTATTTTCTTAAGAATGTTGTCTATGAGTGTTTGTTGGTAGCCGTTTTGTTGGGCGATGTATTTTATGGTATTAAGTTCTTCGTCGTAGTCTTTCTGTAGCATTGGTATGTTTATTAGACGGTGTAACATATGATTAAAAGCAGCGGGTTTGTGTTGTGTGGGGTGATTAGATGTATTATGTATGACCATATCTGTAGTTGTTTGTTTTCTGTATGTTTTGAAATTATGTCTAGTGTTGTGTTTGGTGATAGTGAGATCTAGAAAGTTTATTCTATTGTTTTCTTCTAACTCGAGAGTAAATGTGAGTTTTTCGTGTATGGTATTAATGTAATTATGTAGTTGTTTGATTTGCCTTTTGTTGCCGTTGTATAATATTAAAATGTCATCTACATATCTATGGTAGTAAATTATTTTATGTGTGTGGTTATTGTTCTGTAGAATATATTGTTCTAGAGTATATTGTAACAATATATTGTTCTGAGTACGTAATCTTATACCAATGCATTGTACTTGGTATTATAACAGCAGTAAAATATTTTGTGTTTAAATTTTTAACACATTTCCAAATTTAAAAAAAATCCTCAAATTGTTTTTTATTTACTTTTAATATAGAATTGAATTATAAATGTTGAAATATGAAAAATTACACTATTTACTTGGAATACTTTGCTGTGGAGTATTGTTAATAAATAATGCACACAACCTCTAACCACAAATATGTTTGTTCTAGTCTGTGTTATGTCATGAGTATGTTATATCATTGTTATATCTCTGAGGATGGTTACTTTGTAACCGAATTGTACATAAGATTAGAATAAAAATATTTTTCTTTAGAGTATTGTTGTGTGTATTATTTAGGAAAATTGGAGTTTAAAAAAATCAATGAAGACTAGTGGGGTGGAGCTCTTAATTACTAACTGGTTTCGATCTTCTGTAGCGCTAAACAATTTTTTTTTTTTTTTGCTTTTTCAGAACACAGGTCGACTCAACATCCGAAAATGAATGCATAAATAAAAATATGGAGTAAAGTTTCAATTATCTACTATAAACAAAAATTAATAGTCTCCTTTTTTAACACTAGTTAATTTAGAAATTATAATCATCTAAGTAATTCAAAATAAACTATTCTATATCCTTCCTGTACTGAATAGAGGTTGTCTCACCCCAATTGCTTGTTTTCCTTCTAACCTCATAACCTCATCGAACGTTTCTCCGATTACAAAAGGCTATTTGAGTAGCATTTTGCTGTCTAGCTTCTCCAACCAACCATAACGAAGAATTAGTTTCTGTAAAAGCCGCGGTCACTACGCTATAGAAACGTATTCAACCATTACTGGATTATTTCTAAATGAGTCTTCTACTACCAACCAATGAACTTGAAACAGCTGTGGTGTTTCAATTAATAACAAACCGTTCCGGCATTAAAGGGAATATGAACCCGGCACTGACCTAAAAGGTAATCAGAAACTGACGGAACTAACCAACAATAACTGGTCTATACTGATAACAATATGTCTTTATCCCCTTTTTCCTATAGGTAAAGCATTTATGGTTATCCAAATGATTTCAATATAGTGTGTATGATGTAACCTGTCTTAGATACTGTCTTCAACCGACGTGCCTAATCACTTTCAGCCGACCACAGCTGTTTCCTTAACGAGTCACCTACTTCTACCTCCACTAAGTAGGCTAAATTAGCTTTCTTACCCTAGTCATAATCTGAAAAATGTTATAATTTCGAATATTTGAAAAGTGCGCAAAAATTTTAGAAAAAAAATATTAAACCTAACAAAAAAAGAAACAAATAACCAATGGTTGATAGTCTTCTAACAATCAATGAACTTGATACAGCTGTGTTTCAACTAATAAGTAACCGTTCAGGCATTATTGGGAATTGGAACCCGACATAGAGCTAAAAGAGAATCAGAAACTGACGGAACTAACCAAAAAGAACTGGTCTATTCTGATAACAATATGTCTTTATTCCCTCTTTCCTACAGGTAAAGCAATCATGGTTACCCAAATGATTCCAATATTATCTGTATGATGTAACCTGTCTTAGATCTGGTTTTTACCGAACGTGTCTAATCACTTTCAGCCGCTCGCAGCTGTTTCCTTTAATGATTCACCTAATACTACCCCCACTAAGTAGTCTAAATCAACTGTCTTGCCCAATAGTCATAATTAAAAAAAAATTTCAAATATTTGAAAAGTACGCAAAAATTTAAGAAAAACAATTTCAAACACGACCAAAAAACAAACATATTACTCGTAGCCTGTTTATGTGTGATAGCAATATTTATTTAACAAATTATGCCAAGTTTGGTATCGTTCTTCTTTTATACTTCTAAAATCTCAGGGCGGTATGTGATAAGGCACGTCCGAGTAGCCCGCCCCTACAAGACACAATACATCATACAGACTATAGGAATGCGTTTATTTAGTAGTGAATGTAATATTTATTAGGAATATACTGTGGTTGAATTTAATAATACATACACAAAAACCTCTTAACCACAAACTTTCTTCATTTTACCCTTATGTACATTTCAGTTACCAATTAACCATCCTCAGAGGGATAACATACAAAGACTGTATCATTATAATATTCAGTAAAAGGCGCAAAACATAAAAAATCTTGTTTATTATTATAATTATACATTTAAAAATTTTTAATTTTGCAATCCGTCCCAATATAAATATTTAAATTTTCGTTTAAAATTTAATTTTATTGAACGTAATAATATAATAAAATAAATAGTTTAGGCTTAAATCCGTTAACTAGGTTTGGTTGTTTTAGCTAAATATATTTACCGTTTATATAGTTAGCTTTCCTGAAGCATAGATTTAAAATTATGATAATTATCAGACTTTGCGATAAATTTATGAAAATTACATTATTTTTGTTAAATTACCTCCAAATAGTCTAAATAAAGACAAAAACATCTGTTACCAATAATCACAATCTTTCGCTATTGTAAATTTTTGGGTAAATTCGTTTATCTAACATAAATGAAGTGTTATCTGACGTCACAATCTTATAGCCTTAGGCCTACTCTCGTGTACAAAAAGTACTAGAAATCCAAAGATAACTCGATTTTAAAACGTAGACATTGTGATAGTTATAACATTGAGCAGGAATATTGTAGGGGATGAACTTTTATTCATCCTATAATTTGTTATAGGATTTTTTCAGTCTTGAATTGCAATAATGATAAAAATAATAAATAAATTATAAACTTTAAACAGCAATGTCCAAATTAACCACAGTAAGAAACGATTTTACAAATAAATTTTACCCTTCTTTATACTCCATTAAAACAAAAAATTTTTAATCCTTCCAACAAGATTTGGAGAGATTCTGCAGAGATCTGACTGTAGATTTAAGTAATAGCCTATATGAAAGAAAAATCCACTGCTAAAATCAATGTTACATGGTGCCAAGAATGTATTGTTTTTATGTATTATACGTTTTACAACTCTACCTGCGAAATTCCTTACATTTTTAAAATTAAAAATTGTAATATTGTCACCATCGTTTTAGCAGAAGAAACATTACAATACTAGATAAACTATTCGATACCAAGATTCAAGTAAACTAGAGAGTTTGCCTTTTTGAATGTTGCTGAGCTAACATTTTTTCTCAGTTTTGTCAAGTTACAGCATTATGATTTTATTTACATGGTATATCTGTTGTTTTATATAAATATGTTGAGTCTAAAAGTCTTAATTAGTTTCTATAAGACCTTCTGCAGTATTCATTCAGCTTTTCTTGCCTTATAGTTGAATACTTTTAATTTTAGTTTCTGAGAATCGGTTTAATTTACTGCGTATGTTCTATAACCAAGATGAATGTCTATAAGACGTCTAAGAACGGGATTTGACCTAACGTCAATAAAATTACAGTCATCCTAACTGTTGACGAAAACAGAGGAATTGTTTTTAATAATCCCCAGTATTTTCTTGTGGTATAATGAAATAAGAATCCCCTATTGTAGACCAAACAATGTCATAATCGCGCATTGTGTTCGGGGCTACCAAGAAAATGGAATTTCGTAACAATGCTCTCGGATTACAATACAGTATGGGAAATGGTGGGCATGACATGGCAACTTATTTAATTATTCTGGAATAATACGGCACATGCACCGTATGAAATATCCGTCTCGTCATCTGTAACACAAACATCTATTATTCGTGCGGTTTTAATACCGCTAGCAACCTTTTTCTTACCTTTTTTTTGTGAGTGCTATGGACGAAATTTAAAATAGTGTTACCATAAAATGGGAACAGGTTTTATAGAAGATTCGTTTAGAACAACACACATAACTATATAAACATTTACTTCCTACTGCCTATAAAATATTATAATATATGAAATAAAATAATAAACATACACATACAAAAATAATTATTGGGTTTGTGAAAACTGCTTTTCGGTGTAAGTATTAGATACCATGAACTTTTCGCAGATATCGGCATAGTATATTTATTGGATTAATGAAATATAATTTCACATTTCATTGAATCATAAAATTGTATTTTATGATCCGACTTGAACAAGTAAATGTTACTATTTTATAATAAATATTAAATTAAGGTATGATTACTGATTTAGAATATGTGTGTTATTGTTTTTTTTTTTATTGTAAACATATGTATAATCCAATTTTGTCAATAGTAATAATTAAAAAAATAGAGCAGCTAAAGATGATTTCGGATCTGACCTATGACAAAATGGCAAGGCAAATATTTCAATGATTAGTCGTACTGTTTGTCAGGTTACTTAAGCAAGCCAAATACAAGCAAACATTCCAAAGCTTTTACAAATCTAAATTATGTGTCTAGGTATAACTTGCAATCAAGAAACAGGACGGTAACGGTTGAGATAAGTGATAAGAATTTAAGTAATACGCATTTTAAGGACATAGTTGTGTCCTTCTACGCTACGCAGTGGACTTTATAAACCAATTTGTAACCTATCACAGGGCCAGCTTATAATAATATCAATGGGAGCATGGCATTCATTTACAGAGGATAGACGCCTCTCTTCGCCTTGAATGATAGAAGGTTTACTTTAGGGAACCGAATCTGCACAGATAATTCCATCGTCCTCCTTATATCATTTACCAGGGGTTTTTGTCCCTAATTTAATCATATTATAACATCATCCATATGTTACTACTAGCTGGATAATACTGGCTAATTTATATATATACAGACCGAGAGGCTGCTTATATCTTATTTTTAGGCGTAAATTGTAAAAAGCATATTTTTAGATTTTATGATGCTATACAGAATTGTAAAAAGTGCATTTTCTGAATGTCTTAGTCAGGGAAAACTCAAGAGTTTGGCTTAATATAGTGTTTTGTATGATCTTTAGCATGAAAAATGTTCATACCTACTAATTGCACTTTACAAATAAACGAGTTGAATGTAATTTTGTAATAATTGTAATATTATATTATAATTGTAATATTAGTAAAATATCAAGGTATTCTGCAAACAAATTGTTTAAAATTACACTAATGTCTAATTGTTTGATTATTCTTTTCATTTATGACTCTTAAATTTATTTTATGTAGTTACAAATGATTGATAGTATTAAAGCATAAAAATTGCAATACAGCAGATTTTACTTTTAAACAGTAAAGAAACACACTATATGATATTTATCTTTATCCGAGCGAATGTGACTTATGTCACGTGTGTATGTGACTTGTGTCTCTTGTGTATGTGACTAATGTCACATGTGTATATGACTTATGCCACGTGTGTATGTGACTTATGTCACGTGTGTATGTGACTTATGCCACGTGTTTATGTGACTGAAATTCTCCTGGACAGATCTTTATGTTCTTTAATTTGATTCAGAAATGGTTTAGATTTACAATTTGATCCGGCAGGCAGAGCTACGTTCGCACTTTAGAATTATTGAGTATATTTTTAAAATGTTACGACTTTTCTAATCAACTATTCAGTCACTTATATTGAAATTAGGAATTATAAGAATGGATGCAGCTAATAAACAATAGATTATAGCGTGGGAATCGCGGTTACAACCTACACTTAAAATTAGTGAAAACATTTTTTCATACAACAATTTTTATACGCCATGTGTAAGCGAGCTAGCATGACAGCTGTTTTTACGTGTAAAAACAGCTGTTTTTACATAATTTGGTTAACATGTTATTGAATTGAAAATTTGAATTTATATGTTATTAATATATTAATTTATAAAATATGTTTTACTAAACTATTTTAATATAATAAAAATGAATTCTGTTTTTATGTTACGTATTAGTTGTATGAAAAATTATAATGTTTTGTTTTGAAAATGATATGTATTACCTTATTATTTGTACACTTAAATTCTAGAAATACTTACTAAAATTTATTTAGTAATGGATGTCGAATGATTTCATATATTTGGCAGTGGATGTAGTTGTTTTCCCGAAACCTTAAATGTATTTTTAGAATTCATGAATTCAGTTCTTTTCAATCAAAGTGGTAAGAATATAATTCCCAAACTAAAAACAGGTTTTATTAATTAATAAATTACTAAAATTGCAACAATGTAACATAACTAGTTCTTAAAAAGACAAATATCAAAGTAGCGTCGGAAAATAAATTACAACTTTCCAAGTTTTGTTAATTAATTATCCCAATTATTCACCAACAATATGAGTAAATGTTAATAAAATACAAAATAAAATATTTTCTATTCCGTAATATGCGGTGAATCTATTTGATAAACACAACTAGCTATACAATTACAATTGGAAATTATTTATGCAATTTAAAAATGAGTAAATAAGAATATAATTTCTAAATATATGTTGTTTAACTTTGATTTCAATGACTTTGAAATTTATTATCTATGATCATCGACAAAACTTTGACATTTTATTTATTCACAACTGGGTGAACATTGCTGACAATTAAATTTACTTTTATAAGAAACGTATTGAAACGAAAGATTTTTAATCACAATAGGCGATGTTCGTCAGCGTCTGAAAAGCTTTGTCGAAGTAAGTTTTTCCTACATTTGGCTAAAACAAATAATTGGGTCAGTTGTTAATGCTATTGGTAAAAATGTTTATAGTGGTGGAGGATTAAGAATGACCGTAAACACATTTTATCGTATATATGAAGTGTGTGTGTGTGTGTGTGTGTGTGTGTGTGTGTGTGTGTGTGTGTGTGTGTGTGTGTGGGTGTGGGTGGGTGTGTGTGTGGGTGTGTGTGGGGGGGGGTGTGTGTGGATGTTTGTGTGTGGGTTAAGGAATGATAGATAGATAAATAGATGAGAAAAAGTTGAAACAGAGAAGGAAATAAAGACTCTGCAAAGGGAAAGTCTTTTTTGTAATTAATCTTAAGATACATAATGTACAGACCCCAATTTAGTTTCGTAAAGCAAATGAACTATAAAAAATAAATATTTCTGAAATAGTTATCTTCAGATTTAAATTGAACTTTTCCTATTTCTTCGACACTAAGAAAGCAGCGTTGATACATTGGCAGACTAACTTCGAGTAGAATATAGGACCACACATATCGTAATGACAGAGCTAGAATAGTGATTCCATCGCACGTGTCCTTCTTATTCAAAACCCGAATAATTTCATTTAAACTGCTTTCATTATCCATTTAATAGCTTGCAATTTTAGCGTGAAAATATTGCTTCTTAAATGCAGTAATTATTTTCTCATACGTGTAGCAATGAATAATAAATTTATTTTAAGTAACAATAGATGTAAGTTGTGACAGCAGCCTTACTGATGATCGCTATTATAGGTGATGGTTCCGCACATTATAAATTATATTTTATAACAAAGGCACTCAAATAGAAATCCTATTACATAGAAATTAGATACTTCATCCTCATTTAAATCTTTTATTAAATTCCACTTGCATTAATAACAGTAGCATTTGTGTACAATTGTCATATAGATAGACTAATGGCAGTTAAATTTGATTGAAAGCCACTTCCTAATCGACTATGATTTACGAGTTCCCCTAACATTAGTTAATTCGGTTTCTCCCTATTCTTTTCACGTTTTCAGCAGTTGTCTTTTTGATTTTGGCGGCACAAAGTTTTTATTCTTTTGGTCAGACATTGCAAGGCCATTATTGTCATTAACATTTTTTTTCGTATACCTGATACAATTTGAACAGTATCTAGAAACGTTCTGGGAGAGGTGAGTGATTCACAAGTCATGTGTATAGTCTTCTGTGATTTTTTCGGGGATTCTAAAAAACTTTAACTTGCTACATCTCAAACTAGAGATAGGAAATTAGAAAAACAATTGGTAGTATCCTACGTTTAGGTCAGGGAAACGAAAGTCCTTCCCTGGTACTAATAACAATATTGTAACATTTAGTATGTGCAATATATAGTACTAGTACCAATATAATTTATTATGCGGAGAGCCATCACATTCAGTAAGGCTAAAATTACATCTTTATAACTTTTTCTGTAATAACTTACATCTGTTGTTACTT